>OX421844.1:46749814-47349814 GCA_949127995.1 Suillia variegata
GTATATAATTTGAGGGTATGCATAAGCCAAACCGTTTAAGTTTAGTCTTTTACTACTATTTTAAAACTATAAACTAATATAATAAATCTTTTTTTTTATTAAAAATGTAATTTTATGGAATTTCCTAATGTTTAAAATCGAAAACCGTTAAAATATTTAATTAAGAATTGCAAATTCTTGTTAAATTTTGCAGTTATGTTTAAAAACCGTTTAAGTTTGCTTTATTAATATTTAATTTGTAAAATTTGTAAAAGTGCATAAATAATTTTGTAATTTGTTTTTTTGTTTTTTCTTTTTGTTTCAATTTTTTACTCTAACCGCAAAGATATAAATAAAAAAAATCAATTTAGCACAATTTTGCAATTTTATTCGATTGTAAAAAAAAAAAAAAAAAAGATTATTATTGAAATTTTGAATTTTCCCTCTTAACTATTGACTCACTTTTGTATTTGTTCTTGTAATGCTTCTATGAAACGAAAAACAAAAAAAAGTTATTAGTAAAATTTTAAAGCTTAAGTTCGTTTAAATACAGTTAAGTTATTTGTTGCTTGTTTTTTTTCTTTCTTTCTATTATTATTAATATTATTAAAAAAGGATCTTTAATGATATTTCATTTGTCTTGTGTAAATATTTGTTTAACAAAAACAATTTATATGATATACTTTAACGTTTTAGTTTTTAGACAAACAAACACATGTAAACAATAGTTAATTAAAAATATACGAAAATATAATATTAAAAATATCAATTTTATGTAGTTAAACAAAAACAAAAAAAAAAAAAACACACGAAGAACTTGTAAGAAAGTTAACAAGAAAAAAGAAAACAGAAAAGAAAAACAAGAAGTGAAGTGAAGTGGAAATTTAACAGCTTTGGCGCTGCAGTTCGAGAAGCTATTTTACAGGTTTTGTCTAATATTATTTAATTTTATTACAACTAATTTTTATTATTTCGATAATTTTTATTTTGTTTGTTAAGTTGGGTTCATATTAATATACAATATATAAATATATATACACTTATAAATATATATACATACATATATATCGATATAAATAAATATTTTTAAAATTTGATAAATAAATAGAAATTGCTTATATTTTAAACAAAAAAAAAAAAGAAACCGTTTGATTTATTTTATTTCATTTTAGTTTAGTTATTTTAGTTTAGTTGTTGTAAAAGTTGTTTCCTTATCAATTTGTAGTGATTTTCTTGTGTGGCTTACTTCAGTTTTTTAAGTTCTTTATAGACGTTTTCTAATTTTTTAAAGATTTTGGTCTTATAGCTAAACTTTTCAGTTTTAATACTAAAGCTGGTTTTGATTTCAATGAGCTTCTGAGCGCTTTTTACAACTAACAGTCTTTCGCACAATAAATCTTTTAAACTTGGTCTTAAAGTTGTCGCAGAAGCAGAGTAAGCAGAAGTTTGAAAGCTTTTACTATATGGACTTTAAATTGAAAAATGTTTTACATAAAACTTTTCGCTCTTCTTAGTTTTTTAACCAAATAACATATATTAAGCTTTAAGCACTTAAGCATTCATTGCAGTTTTTAAACTTTAAACTTTAAAGAAGCAAAGTAAGCAGAAGTTTGAAAGCTTTTACTATATGGACTTTACATTGAAAAATGTTTTACATAAAACTTTTCGCTCTTCTTAGTTTTTTAACCAAACAACATTTATCAAGCTTTAAGCACTTATGCTTTCATTAAAGTTTTTAAACTTTAAACTTTAAAGAAGCAAAGTAAGCAGAAGTTTGAAAGCTTTTACTATATGGACTTTAAATTGAAAAATGTTTTACATAAAACTTTACGCTCTACTTAGTTTTTTAACCAAACAACATTTATCAAGCTTTAAGCACTTATGCTTTCATTAAAGTTTTTAAACTTTAAACTTTAAGTTAAACGTTACTTTAATTTTGGTTTAAGCTTTGAAAACTTTCAAAAGTTGTAAGTCTCTTTAAAGCTTAATTCTCTGGCACATACAAACTTTTATAAAATAAAAGCTTAAAAGTTTTTAAATCTTTCAAAAGCTTTAAGCTTTGAAAAATCTTTCTCACTGAGCAAAAAATTAACAAATTATTATACTGAAAAATTTTAAAATAATGCTAATAAAATAAATAAATTTATACTTACGAGTATGTATGAACAATTTAAAACTTTAAGCATAATAATAACCAGTTAAAGTTAAAGTTAAAGAAAAGAGATCACAAAAAGGATATTAACACTTGGGAAAATAGAAATACCTCTCTTTAAGTTCAAAGTAAATATTAATATAAATATAAACAAGAAAAACAAAACACACAAACAAACAAACAAAGAAAGAAAGAAGAAATGAAAGAAAGATTTAACAACAATTGATTAAAGGAAACTATAAACAAAGTAAAAATTAAAATATATACTATGACACCCAAACAAAAATGATAATTCAAATAGTAGCAAAAAAGCGTAAATAAATTATATATAATAAAAAAAATTCAAAAATTATACATGTATATAGATTTGTACATAGATGAGTATATAAATAAATAATCCGACTAGGTTGAAACAAATTATCTACACAAAAATAAAAATGATTCAACAAAGAAGCACAGGTACGACAGAGGCTAAAATTTAATCTAATTAAAACAAATCGAACTTTCTTAAATTTTCTAAAAATTATTTTCTAACTCAATTTATATTTTCAAATATACTAATACAAAAACAATTTAGTGCAACCCAAATGTGATTTTAGCAAAAACAAAAAAAAATGGATAGTTTTCAAAAAACCGAAGGAAAGGACTTAAAAAGAATTGGCAAATTTTTGTTAATTTGAACCTTATTGTACAATAAGAGTAAATATAAAAAAAAAAAAAAAAAAGAAAAAAGAACAAAAAAAAATGAACCTCAACACAAGCGTATACTGCATTCTATGAGATACTTTGTATGTACATAGGCAAAGGTAAAGTTATAAGCAAAAACAAAAAAATTATATTTAAAAAACGAAAAACAAAAAGAAAAATTACTTAAAAGACGCATTTAAAATCCAAAGCAAGCAAATCCACACAAGAAGTACATTTGTAAAGTGCATTAACGACTTTAAAGTTATTTAAAATAATTACGCAACTAAGCAAAAAACAAAGGAAAACAACAAAAAAATTATAAGCAGAATTTGAAAAAAATATAAAAGAATTAGTAAAACAAAGCAACAAAGCAACAAACATAGTTAAAGTGGCAACACCGCGTTACAATCTACAAATGCAAATTTACAATTCCATTCAAACGTATTCAATAAACCCGAGTATTCGAATACTCGATTACCCGAGTACCGAAGTAATTGGTTTTCCTTCTAGGTTTGAGTTCTTTTTTCTTCATAGGCAATTAATTGCATTTCTCAAGTTGTTCCACTCAAATAACACTTAAACATAAAATAGCATTTTTACAAAAGCAACAAAAAACAATTTACAAAATAGTTAAATTTCACCAAATACATAAACAAGAAAAAAAAATATATATAATTCATTTAAAAGTATTTAAAATACACGTTAAAAGTAAAACTAAACAAACAAACAAACAAACAAACAAAAAAAACCAAATATTTTTTCACTTTGATGAAAATTTGAATTTTTACGATTTTGCTACAAATAATTGTAATTGAAAAGGAACACAACAACAACAACAAAAAATAATCACAACTTCATTCGATTACTTTTCCTTGATTCAAATACTTTTTTGTAAAACCAACAACTTTAAATAGTAAATATGTTAAAGCAACCATTTAAAATATTGAAAGAAAAAACAAATAAACCAAACCAAAAGAAATCCAAACAAAAATGCAATAAATTCAAATGAAAAGAAGTACCAACCACACACACCCTGTACCCTGCAAATAAACACAAAACACAAAGAGCGAATCAAGCTGTGCGAGCTGACAAAGCAGCGACAAGGGCTATTGAAGAGAGAGAGAGAGAGAGAGAGAGAGAGAGGACCGAACAGTTGTATGCAACTACAACAAGAAAAAATATGAAAGAGCCATTCAAATACAAAAACCGCAAAATTAACTAAGCAAATTAATTAATTAATTATAAATAGCCCAATTTTGTAGATAAGACACACACACACACACACACAGTTGCATAAATAAGTTCATTACACAAACAGTAACAAATGCAATAGTTAAAATTCACATAAATAGAACGAAATAGAAAAGTTTATAGGCAAACAAAAAGACGTTAAGAGTAAATAATACAAATTATGAAGGTATATAAGCTGAAAAACATATGTATTTACATTTACATTATATATGTATACCGCAAAGTATATACATACATTTAAATAAATATTTATATACATACATACATACATTTATAGCCGCAAGAAGAAAAAAAACCATTCAAGCTCTTTGTTGAGTTGTAGTGAGAGAATGCCGAGCGAGCGAGCGAGCGCGAAAGAGAGAGAGAGAGAGAGAGAACTAGTAATGTTAAAAATTTGTATTGAGAATTAGTTTTAAAACGTTAAAAAATTGCATTTGTTGCATTTATGGCGCCGAGCCGCCATATTGGAAAATGAGCGCAAGCTAATCAATATAAGAGAGAAAAAAAAACGTTTGTGTGTATGGTGGCGGCGCCATTGTTGATTGGCTGTGGTTAAATGAAGAAAAAAGTAAGTAAAAAAAGTAAAGAAAAAACGAAAACGTAAAAAATGTAGTTAAATTTTTATAAAACAATGAAAGAAAAAACCAAAACGTAAGCATATGCAAGCAAGCAAGCGAGAGAGAAAGAGAGAGAGCGAGAGAGAGAGAGCGAACGATAGTCATAGAGTGCTCCCGAAAAGCTTTTTCCGAAATGCTGTGTAAGGCTTAACCCTTTAGTAGCGTAAAAGCATTTAGTAAATATATTTTATAATTAGATAGTGCCACGCCTACTTTTTAAAGTGCAGATCAAGCGCGGCGGCAACATACTTAAATACATACATACATATATACATATTATTTACCTACCGTTTACAACAGTACATAAAATGTTTATTTCCTAACTGGCAGACATACATACACAACTTATATACCTAATAGAAAAGTTCAATTTTATGTAAATCTTATGTACCTTACATCTTGTTCTTATATACATTCAATTTGTTTACCTAATTTGTTATAAACTTACTACAAAATAAATCATTTCAAATACATGCATACGAGTATATGTAAATATAATTTAAAAAACACATATATACATGTGTAATTAATGTTATTTACTTTCACATTATATATATATATATAACTAGGTATCTGCCCAATTCCTCCCCCTACACCTACACACTCACATTCACAAGTAATAAATGTTTAATGTTATTTGTATGTATGAGTGTTATTTATTATTAAGTACATATGTGTTCGCTCTGCTTATAAACTTGAATGTTATGTTTGTATTTTACCGTATTTATGTACCTACCTACCAATGTATGTGTTTAAATAAACTTAAGTTTGTGTTGGGTCAAATTCAGATGCAACTATGCATACTTCTACATGGATACATGCCAATGTGTATGTGCGATATGCATACTTATTATAAATGCACGTATGATGTATGTTTTATGTACTTTATGTGAAACTGCGAAAGTTTGTATGAAACTGAGTTGAATGTTATTTATGTATACCTAAGTATGTGCTAATTTATATTGATATATACTTGTACATAAGTACTATACACACTTATACATGCATACATACATATGTACTTTCTCATTTACTTATACAAAAGCAAAATAGAAAATTTATTTTAAAAACGACGCCTGAATTATAAACAAACCAACAAAAAATCTCAATTACAAACTCTGAACATTTCGAAAACCGAAAATTTTCGGAAATATTCACAATTTTCAAAAACATTTACAAGCAAAAACTAGAAATTAAAAATTACATACATACAGTAAATTAATTTCATTACATTAAATTTACGCAAATTAAAAAAAAATTTAACGAAACCAAACCAAACAAAAACGTTAATAAACACAAACAAAAGAAATCTATGAAAGACAAAAACAAAAACAAAAACAAAAAAATTCATAAAAAACTAAAAAGAATCTTTTCAATTCACTACAATAGCAAAAAAAACATTTAAATTTAATTAAATTATTTAAGTAATTCATATAAATTAATTAAAAATTGAATTTCCAGCGCCGTTAATAAATTCTGATATAATTACAACAAAAACAAAAAACCCAAAAAAATAAAAACATTCAAAAGAAATGTTCGTATGCGAAGTTAAAATACAAATTTAAGTGAACAAACAAACAAACAAACAAACAAACAAACAAACAAAACAATTAAACAAATTATATGAAAATACTAAACAAACAAAAACAAATAATTAAAAATTGTTGATAAAATGAGAAAAGAGCAGAGCATAAGTTGATGAAAATATTATAATTATTAAAATTATTATATACACTCACACAAACAAAAACACATTAATAAAAAGAAAAAGACTAATAAATATTACTAAAATTAAGTGAACTAAGAGAAATGCCTTTTTATTTCACAAGGGTTAATTGAATGGAATTGAGTTTGAAACCTCTCTTCTAACTAAAGTGAGAATAACATTCTCTCAATCGCTAATCGAATAACGAAAGCCACAGCTTAAGTGGGAGAGTATAAGGGAATTCACAAGATCATTGCTAAGGCTATACATTACAACAACAGTTGTAGAAATGTTGTTGGTACAACATGACTACCTTTATAGCTCTGTTCCCGTACTTACCAAAAACAAAACATTTTTCGAGTATGCGATCGAAGTTCGACTGTTGTGGGTTCTTTTGTGCTTTTTTCAGAGTTTACGCTTTTACAAATCACTTTTTTTTGTTGTTTACTATCGTTATTACAGTTGTTTTTCTTTTTCTCCTTTTATCGTAAGCTTGCTAAAATACCCTCAAAAATATTTACATTATATTTTACGACTATTGAAGGAGTCTTCAAGATGTATTTAAAAGCGAAAGAGAATGTCGAAACCTTTCTATGCCGGTGCATTGGCGATGTATAAAAGAAGGTAACAATTTCTTGGACTCGACTTAGTAGACAATATTTATTAAGCTTCATTAAGGCACGTTTCGGGACTATACAAGTACATAGGAGGAGTTGTTTATTGCATTAAGCAACTTTTTTGTCTCATTCCTTAACTTCCTATCGGCATATTTAAAAACAAAGAAATTAGTTTGTAATATTTTCGATCAGCTGATAAAGTTTTCAAATACGACGGAAAGCTCACTCACATACATATGTATGTATGTCGTATAGTTTTATGCTAAAATATTTTGACATTTGATTTTATGAATCTATTTATAAATGTTTAAACTTAATTAAGCTGTACTTACCTGTGGCTTTAAAAAAACAACGACCGCTTGCTAATGTATGCCTTAATAAAAATGTTTACCGTCTGGCCACACTGCCAAAATCCAATAAGTAAAAGAAGTTAACGTAATGAAACTCTTTCGTTTTGGATTTTGTTGTTGTTGTTTTTTTTTGTTATTATTGCATTTCGTCGTCGCTCGTGATATACAAATACAATTCAGCGGCGCTTATGAACGCTTACGATAAGGCGCGGACGGCGCATAGTATGCTTTCGAAATTTACAGCAACAACAACCACAAACTTTTAAACAGCTGCGACCACAACACAACACAACACAACAACAAAGACGCTTGATAACATTTTCTGGTTTCGTTGCGTTCGTTTGCTGCGCTTTTCTGAGCGCCTGGCGTGCGCGAAACATTTTAACACAGCGACTTCCTGCAAACGCCAACGAAATCGAAAGTGCTCCACTTTTGGCGCCGCGGCGCATAAAAATGGAGGTCAGTCAATAGCAGGGATTTTTTTCTTTCTTTATTTTTCTTCTCTTTTTTTTTGTAGTTTTGAATAATTCCAAATTAATGCGTTAACGGTAGTTTGTGTTGCTTTTTGAGATTCGCTCTCAAGTTCAAGTTTATTCGGTGATGGTCACACATTTTCTGTTCATTGTTGTTGTGGTTGCTGTTATTAAAACTTTTGTTGTTCAGTTCGTTGTCATAGTTTTTTGGGTATTTACAGTTGTTGTTATGATAAGTGTTGTTGTTTATACTTTTGTTGTATTTTGGGCTCGCACTCTGTTGATGCCGTGGGCTGGCTTTTTTTTATTTTTGTTGTTTACGGTTTTTTTCGGTTCGGCTTCGCTTCTCGTCGTTGTCGTCGTGTTGCGTTTTTGCTGCGCGCCTCATGCAAAAAGTTTTGCATTTGTTTATAATTCAATATTTAATCATTTCCTTTGTACAATAACATTTTTTTTAAATTGTGTTTAATCAGAAAATAAGTGAAGTTAAAGTTGAATTGACGCAGATAATTTTTAGGGTAATGTTTAACCCGATACTTACCAGTTATGTATATTACAAATTGTCAACCCAAAAAAAAAAAATTTTAAGTGAGTTATTATTAAAGACACATAAATACAACGAAAAAATCTCCGTAATGGATCACCCTAAGGATTACTATGCGATGGGTAAGTTATGAGTTAAAAAAAACGATTTACAGCTGGAAAGATCAAATAGACTCTCCACTGCACAGTGGCGTGAAAAAATCATGAACAATATTCTTATATTTTGAGTTTAAAATTTGCTTACATATATTTTTATTAATCTGACGATTGTTAAACGAATTTCCATATTTAATAAGCTTTGATTGGTTGGTTTCCGATGAAAGCAAACATTATGACATTGACTAGTTCATTTATCTAGCTCTATTTATTTAAGTTTTTGTTCAAGATAAGAGAATAAGAAATGGCCAGAACAATTTGGGTTCCAAAGAGTGCAACTGAATACACCCAAAGTTAACTCGGTAAAATTTGACTTTTAAATTTCTCGCTCACAAAAAATAAACTATTGCAGAAAAAAATGTATTATAAATACAATAAATCGATTATCGGCATCGGCCAAAATATCGGCTGATATCGATGTCGATGTTTGCCGATGATTTAAAAATTATTTGCATAATCGCAACTTTTATGAATTAATAAAGTTATATTATTATAATCACGAGTATTTTAAGAAATTGCATTGTTTTTGTAAATCTGCAAATACGAAATTTATCGAAAATACTCAATCTTTAGTATTCCAATATGTTTGTCAAATTCCATTGAATACTTACTTCAATTAAATAACATTTCCAATACTCACACTCAATCGACGCTCACCGGAACTGCAGAAAAATCTCTCTCGCGAATAAAATTTCGATATTTACAAGTTTAAATGATAATAGAAGAACAACAGTAATAACAATAACTAAGATCTACTTATATACAATTACATATTTACATATATTCTACGAAAACGTTTTCAAAAATAATCAATTTCAACAAGCGAAAATCATAATCGATAATAAGAACGAACAAACAACCAAACTAAAATGTGGCTCAGAAAGAAGATAAGATAAGAGAAGAGGAGAGGAGGACTAGGACTAAGGACTTACTTCGTTTGTGGGTACAAAACTGATGCGCTCAAAAAATAAAACACAAGCCATAAGTTGTTTTTGTTTTTTTTTTGTTGTTTTTTTTAGAGGGTAGTTTTTCTCCGCTAGGGTTCAAAGTTTACTTTATTTAGAGAAGTTCCTTTAATGATAATCATACTTTTTTTTTGTTTTTGTTTTTGTTTTTTTGTTGTTTGAATATGATAAAAGTTTTAACAGCTAAATACGTGTGTGTAATTGTTTTCAAGTTTTCAAGTTTTCAAGTTCTCAATTAAGTTTAACTTTCTTGTTAATTTTTGTTAATATATTTTTTTGTTGTTTAATGCTTGAAATTTTTCAATTTTCATTTTTCTTTTCTTTCAATGTTTTCTTTCTTTCAATTGAATTATGTAATTTTTATTTTTGTTTTTGGTTTTTTCAATTATTTTTGTCAGTAATTGAATTAATTGGTTTATACGTGTTATTAATTGTTTAATTGTTTAATTGTTTTAATTGTTTGTTAATGTTAAAATTCTCTTAATTGGCTAAGTTTTTCTCTTAACGAAACAAAGAGAGTCAGCTCGTCCATTAACCGCTCCCCTTGTCGTTTTTGTTTTTGTTTTTTGTTTGTTTGTTAATGTTTTAAATACTCTTAAGATTTTTCTTTTTTTTCTAAAATAAATTATAATATATTTGAATTCTTGGGCAACTTTCAAAATAAATTAACTTTTCCTTAGTATATACTTTGTAATACATATCTTATTTGACACATTTGCTTATTTTTATGTACTTAATTCATGTGTTTTTTTTGTTTTTTTTTGTTTTTCAAGTAACATTTTGAATAATGAATAATTTCCAACACCGACTTAAGACTAGATTAAATTTGCTAAATATTTTTGTTTATATATTTGTATTAATGTTTTGAATATTTGCCGTCTCTCTCTTTTGAAGATTCGTTAACGAATATGCTCACTCAATTAGCCATCTCTCGGATTACGAAATCGTCTCGTTCTTTGACTTAGACTTTGGCTTCTGCGGGCGATACTGACAAAAGCTTTTTGCCAGTAAGCTCAACCGGCTCTTCTCGCTTGTCGTGCGCTGTCGCGGTACGGTTCGCTCTCTCTCGCTTGGCGTTGTTGCCAAATTTTCAATTCGCTCTTTTTTACTCTGCACTGTTGCCAACTTTCATTGATCCACACCTCTTAAAAGTAATTGTTTTTGTAACATTTTTTTCTTTTTGGTTTTCTTGAATATGAATTGAATTAGTTTGTGTGTGTCTGAAACACATATACATATATAAATTTGTTGTTTTCCATAACATTTTTCAACATGTGGTTTCTTTTGTTTTTGTTTTTTGTTTCTTTTACATTTTTCAAGTTTCAATATTTTCATTTAACGTCTTTTTAAACATTCATATATGTATGTAGATAAGTTGGTAATAAGTATTCTCTTTAAATATTTTCTTTGCAAACTTTGTTTCGAAATTTGATTTTTGAATTGATTTTTTGTTTGTGTTATTTTCTTTTTCTTTTTTTTTAATTTAACAACTAATTTCTCAATTTGTTTAATATTGTTTAAAGATTTGCTTTAACACCAAATGACCCTCAAGTCGTTCCATTATTAATTGTATTTAAGTAAGTAACGTTATTTTAAAAGTTTAACTGAAATGTTTTTTGTTTTTCTTTTTGAATTTGTTTTTATTTCTTGTAATGAATTCATAAATTCACTGTAAAAGTGTGAAAGTGTTCTGAAGCAGAGCTTTTAAGTTTATTTTGTGGTTTATAAGAAAGCCTTTTGTTTTTGTTTTTGTTGTGTGAAATAGCGTACGACATCTAGAAGCTCTTAAACTGCTACAGCTTCGAAGCTTTAAATGCATTTTGCTAAAAATATTGTTAAAAGTTCGCCAAAGCTCTAAAAGCTTTACACCTACTAGCGGCCGTTCACACATTTCGTGGAATGCGTCAACTGGAAAATCTCCTGCTCAGTGCAGTGAAACTTCCGATTCGTAACCATCCGAAAATGTGTTACTAGTGAAGCTTTTCGCGTGCAAAACTTTACAAAGACAGTGTGAGTTAAAGTTAAAATTTGATAGTTACATCTTTTGGTTAAAAGCTCTTTAAAGTAGTTAGAAGTTTTGGTTTGTTATGCTTGATTTGAAGGCTAAATAGTGATTAAGTTGGATTATAAAGATTGCTTTCTGTGAAGCTTTTGGATTATTACCAATATCATTTTATATTGTTTGTTTGTTTGTTTGTTTTTTTGTTTAAATTTGTGTGAATACTTGACTTACATTGCTATGATTTTAGTTGTGTGTATTTTTTTTTTTAATTTTCAACTTGTTAACTAACATTGAGAACGTTTTTTCAGTTGTGTAACTAATTTAAAAAACTTTGATTTTATGGTGGTTAAATTTCTTAAAATTCTAACAAACTTCTGCAATTCATTTCGTTTTGTCTTTCGAAGTATCTCAAGCACAGCTCGTTGTGCGCCATGAAGCTTCGCAACTATGTGTGCTTTTTGTTTTAAGCACAGTTTGCTACGCAACTTAAAGCTCACACCACCTGCGCAAGAGCTTCCGACTTGCTTCTCTCTTTCTTTCTCTTCATTCTCCTTTTCTTCGTATTTCTTAATAATTGTATATATGTTTGTTTTTTATTTTGTTTTTTCACTCTAAATTTCATAATACTTTTTTATTGAAAGTTTTTGATGTTTTCTTTAATGTTTTGTGTTATTTGTTTTTTGTTTTTTTCTTGAGCATTCTGCTTTGTGAACTTTTCACTAATTTACTAAACAATTTATTTTTATTTTTTAAATACCTTTGATTTTTACGCTTTGCTTTTTTCTACTTTCAGTGCTTTCAAAAGTTGTGTCTGAATCCAGTCGAATTTGAGCTTCGCAAAATATGATGATTTTTGTGCAGCTTTTCAAAAGCTTCAACAACCTTTTGCAAACAAGTTGTTGAAACGTGTATCTATGTTGTTATTTTTAGATCAGAGAACTGCAATATTTTATATTGAATTTTCAAATTCAGTATAATTTATGTATATATAGCTTTTCGGCTTAAATGCTTTGGCAGCAATTCCGCACGGAATTTAAGCACAACTTTTTAAAACATAAAAAATATTTGTATTATATTTTTTTTAAACATTATTGAAGGCAGCTTTTAACGGAGCAACTTAAAACTAAAAGCGCTCGCAGCTTCAAATGATTTACTGTCGAGCCTTTTAGCTGTAAGGTTGCTCAATAAAAGCTTTTACCTTAACAATTCCCTAGATCTTGCTTTGATTTTGATTTACTCCATTTTGTTACTACTTTTGTCTTTTCTTCTTGTTATTTTGCTTTCAATGCGCCCTTTTGTTTCTTTTCTTTTCTCTTCGTTTCGTTTTGTTTTCGTTATTTTAATGCATTTTGTTGCTGCATTTAAATAATATTACTAAATCATTAAATACTTAAATTTAAAATTAATTTAAATACTTTATCTTGTTTTAAATTAAATATTTTAATGTTTAACTCGCTCGGGCTGCAATCTCCTAACTGCTGTCCTGTTCCTTTGCGTTTTTGAGCTTTAACTTTCGGTTCTTCAGCATTTTTGGCGAATAAGCTTTCATTTCCTGTGCTTCTCCGCTCGCTGTTCGTTCTCGCGTGCTTTAGTTAGTCCTTGTAAGCTTTCAAAGCTTTCTGCTCTCTTCAGGCGCTCGCGTGTTTTTCTCAGCGTCTATGGTTTTTAGTTGTTCTTGTTCTTGTTGTTGTTGTTGTTGTTCCCATTGGGATTGCGTCATTAGCTCTCTCTTCGAACATATCGTCTGCTCACTTTTTCAAAGATTTCCGTCGCTCTTGCGAACTTTTCTGCGCTCTTTCAGCTTAATTATAAGGTTTTCAATTGATTTAAATTAATTTTCACTACTTTTGTTTTCATCTAATTTGTGATTTTGTTTTTGCTTTTGTTTTCCTTTTTTTAAATGAACTTAATTTTAAGTGTTGTTGTTTTCTACTAATTGTTTGTTTGTTTGTATGTGTGTTTGTTTGTTTGTTTGTCTTTTGTGTAGTATTTTTTTGTTTTTGTTTGTTCTGGGAACTTATAACATATGACGACTCCTTTTTCAGTGTTGTATTTTTTGGTAGATGACATTTTCTTTAATGCATTTTTTTTCTTTGTTTTGTTAATTTGAAATCATAATTTTTGCAGTTGTATTTGTTGTATTTTACTTTAATCGTATTAATTAATTTTTCATCTCGTTTTCTTTTCTTTTTTTTCGGTTTTCGTTTTTTGTTTTCTCATTTAATTTAAACGTAATCTTAAATTTATGCAAAAAGCTTGTGATCATTGTTTTTTTTTTGCTTGCTTGTTTGTTTGTTTGTTTACTCGAAAGCTACTACTATTTGCTGGTAACCTCATTTTTTTCTACGTGTTTGCGTGTTGTTGTTGATGTTGTATTTTGTTATTAACTTAATTCGAAATCATTTAATTGCAAGTTGGAAAAGGAATATTTTGTTAAGCGAAAACTAATAAGATTTGACTTGTAACCAGAAGGACAACTCCTTTTGTTCGAAAATCAGCTTTCAAGTCCATCGAGCTTTATCTTTAAAGATTTTTGTGTTTTGTTTTTATAAAGTTTAAGCTGATTTGCGTTTTTTCTTGCGTCTTTTTTTCTTCGTTAAAATATTCTTTGTTTTTTCGCTAATAAGTAAATATAAGTTAATATATATATATATATATATAAGTATGTATATATAATTTCTTGTTGTTGCTACTATAATTTCGTTAATTACTTTTCGGTTGTATATAAGTGTAGTATGTATGTATAATTGTTTTTGTTGTTGTTTGTTCATGTTTGATTTTGTTTTTGTTTTTGTTTTTTTTTTTTGTTGTTTTCAGCTACTTGCGTATGTATATAATATCGCTAAAAATTGCTACTTAAGTTTAAATATAATTTTGCTGTTAAATAATATCAATAATTAATGCCTTTTTCCGGTTGATGGTCGATTTGCTCAGTTTGCATTTTTGTTGTTGTTGTTGTTTTTCGTATTGTTTTATTAATATTTTTGTTCAACTCATGTCAGCGTCTGCTTACATAAACATAGCAGTTATTTATAAATAAATTGATTCTCAATTCGTTAAAATTTATAAGTAAAATTACTACTTAAAAAATTTTTAATTTTACTAAGTTTCTCTTTTAAAATATTTAATTAAATGCTACTGTTTTCAATATTAATTTCAAAGTTAAGAAAAAAATTCTCAATTGCTATTTGAAAGCAAATCTACAAATTAAAATTTCGAAATAGCTTTAGAATGTTTATAAAAGTTGTCAAAATTTAAAAGCTACTGAAAGCTTACAACGATTATATAGAAATTTTATGGTAAACAATCATTAATAACTACATTGAGAGATTAAAAGCTTTCAGAAGTTGGTAATCTATAAAAGCTTTTGAAAATGGTTTAAGAAAATCTTACAAAATGTTTGAAAGCACTCGTAGGTCTCTATAAGCTTTTGAAAACTAAAATCAGTTTAAGAAAGTTGTTAATGGTAAGCTATTGAAAGCTTTTAAGATGTGTCAAATATCTCTTATAAGGCTTTTACAAGTCAAGAAGAGTTAATGCGTGCATCCGACAACATTTTATAGCTGCTTTGGAGCTTCTTAAACTTAAAAGAGCTTTTTATGGTTTATAAAGATTTACTTAGTTTATGAAAAAAGCTGCTAAAAGCTGAAAATATTCTTAGCTAGTTATTTTAAGATAATCAAAAACTCATGGCGAAGTTTTCGTGCGAATCTGTCAACTTTTTAAAGCTTCAAAGAGCAGCTAAGACTTTTAAGAACTTTTAGTAGCATTTGAAAACTTTCAAATATAAAAAGTCATAGAAAATCGAAAAAGTTGTTTACAACTTTCGAAAGCATTTAAAAGCTAACAAATCTAAATGTAGTCCAAATTTAAAACAACAAAATTTTCTACTTATGCCAGAAGAAGCAATAATAAGGAGAACGTGTGGAAAGTAACAACAAAACCATTTCAAATGAAGAAGATACAATATCGAAAAAAGGTAGTAGCTTCACTACATAGTAGCCAATTTCTAGCAATTGCAAATATGCATAGGCAAAAACATTTCGTTTTGGAATGTCTTAAGGTTACAAATTAAATTTTCGTTTTTATAAATATCGAAAAAAAAACAATGTAGCATTTTTAGCATACTTTTTCGTTTTACAAAAGTAGTAGATCTTCACAAAATAAAGTAGTTTTTGTTTCTTTTGTTTGAGTTTCTTCACATATACATATAAAAAATGGTAGTAGCAGCTTACTTTTCAGCATAACTTTTTCGGTTTCTTGTTGTTTTTTCTTTTTTTGTTTTTCAAAAATAAATTTCAAAGTTTCGCTTCTAAAGAAGAACTTCCTTTTTGAGTTCAGGAAAGTGGTTGGTTGGTTGGTTGGTTGAAAAAGAAACCTGGTCTTATGTCAAATACTGCTCTTGTTCTTGTTGTTGTACTTGAGTTTATGACAATGATCGGTTACCAAGTAATACATTTTCAAATAATTTCTTGATTTGGTTTAAAAAAAATTTAATTTACTGAATTGATAAGAAGGGGTGGGATTAGGGTTGTCATTGTAGTATCTTTTCTGTGTTTTCGTATTATTTCTGCAAAAGGAGTTTGTTTAGCTTGTTTCGTTATATATAATAAATTGTTTACATATAGATTTTTCAAATTCAAATAAGTACATTTAAAACGAAGAAGAAGTATAATCAAATGTTTTGAAATGTGGAAATTATGGATCGAACTGAAAAAGGTTGAAGACCATGACGTGACGACAACATACAAAAAAAAAATCAAATAACAAAACAAAAACAACCAAAATGGAGTAAAAGTCAAAATAAAACTTAAAAGTTAAGCGTTAAGCGTTTAGGCATGAAAATAGCAAAACAAAAAAAATTTATATCGAGAAAAAATATACACCAAAGAAGAGAAGAAGAATTTAAACGAAAAAGTGTCAAATGTGGCGTTTGTTGCTTTTTTAACGCCTCTTTTTAAAAATTGTAATATTTTTAATGCAGCATTTTTTATTTGGATAATTGTTTAAGTGTTTATAAACCATTCACAAAGCTTAGAAGCTTTTTATTTTGGTGTAAGGGCGTTTGGATGTGGCGCAAACTTAAGTATAAACTTTTTGAGTAAGTCTTAAGAAAAGCTTCTTTTTTTTTTTTGGTTTGTTTTTTTTTTGTTATAAATTAAAAAATTATGCAGCTTCATGGCGTGGTAATTCTGGGCGTGATTAACGACTGCGTTCAGTTCTTAGGTTGACAGTGATCGCCATTAAAATGACAGCGTAATCAGCTGTTCATGTCATCTCGAAGCTTTCGCCACTTTCGTTCTCTCGTTCCGGTATCAATACTAAATAAAACTTCTTCGCATGATCTTGCGCGCATTTCTCTTCCTCCTTCGCATTGTACTTGAAAGCTTATTGCAAACGACGCGTCAACGTTTCGTAGTAAATCTGCCAGAATTTACCATGAATCCACATGAAAAGCGCTACGATTTGTATTAAAATTGGTCGCTGGAGTATTTCCTGGAGTGTTCGACGTTTGATCTTTTGTAGTATTTCATTTGCTTTGGATTGCGATGGCGTTTGCCAGGACTGCTGGTAATTTAAATTGTAGTTGTAGTAGTAGTAGTTGTTGTTGTTGTTGTAATTTATTTTCTTATTGTTGTTAATATAATTCAACTGCTGTTGTTGTTGTTGTTCATCTGGATCTAGGGAATTGTCTTCGGTTTGATCTTCGGCATTTAGTTCGTTGCTGCTGCTGCTTCTTAGGTTATTTTCATTTTGATGTTGTTGTTGTGGTTGATTACTATTGTTGTTGTTGTTGTTTTGGTTATTTGGGTTTGTATGGCTATTATGTAAATTACGGTACTTTTGTGGTTTACGATAATATTACATAATAACACATTTTCCCTTTTCTGCCCACGGATTGTTCTTCTTATCCGGGGCATTAATTAGAGGATCGTTTTTTTCATTCTCCTCGATGAAAGAACGCATTCTGAAAAGAGAGATTAATCGCATAAAATAAACTGTAAAATTTGAAAATTATTCTTAAAATATCGTTTCAAACTAACTGAAGTTAAATCATTTTAAAGTGGAGCTTACGTACGAGTTACTCATACGTCATGGTGGGCAATTTGAAATTTATCACTAAGCGAAGGTTCAATGATACCGACTGAAGCAAATAAAATATTTCAATGTTTCTGGCACATTTTCCATCCAAAAAAATCACTCACCTAAATTAGCACACGCCCACAAAATTTTCAACCGCAAAAGTGTGGTTGTGGGTGGGATGGGGCATGGAGTGAAATTGGCACTCTATAAAAGCACTCATACAGAATAATTGAACATCGACAGTGGAAAGCAGAAAAGTTGCTGAAGCACACAGCGCACAGTGGCAACTCTTGACATTTTTATGGTTCTCTAGACATACACACACACAGTCACACACACAGTCACACACACGAACACACTTCCTATTCGCAAACACATTGGACACACATACCCAGACATGCAACGACGTAATTTATGTTAAAAGTGGGGCCAGCCAGCCGCCTCTTTGCACAAAATTCAAACAGCCACAATAAATAAAATTGCAAAATTTGCAATTCTCAAGAAAACTGATTCAGGAAATGCCAAAAAAAAAATAACAAGATCGAAAAATATGCAAAACGAAAAACGTTCAGTGTGGCAACTATTGCAAACGTGTGCGGAGACATGCAGATTAGCATAAGCTGCCCGGCTTTAGTACTCACACACCCTGCCTACACCCTGTCGACTCTGTTTATTGTTTGCTCCTTTAGTTTTATGTTTGCATGGAGTGCATATACAAATTTTTTTTTATTATTATTTAATGTGTACTTGTCTTGTTCATTGCGATTCCATCTTTATTTGGTTGCTTACGTATTTTTCTTGTTTTAAATTTTTGTTGGGACGCATTGCGCTTTTACTGTTGCTGATGAAATGTTTTTTTATTTCTCGAAATAAGCGCACAATATTTGCTCAATTTTTCTCGTTATTTTTGTGTGTATGTGTAACACGCCGGAAGTGCGAATATAATGACGAAATTGGTAAATGTTTATTTTTGAAAGAAACATGGCGCTGATAGGTTGGAAATGCTGCAGGGTCATTTCGATTCTGAGAGCACATATTTTTGAACGTAATTCAATACGAAAGTCGTGCAGAAATTTTTCTTCTAGATTTTGAACACTAAAGATCTTTGAATTTTTTTGAAGGTGAAAGTAAATTTTTTGGCTTTATTTAAGGATTGATTAAATGTGGATTTAAGGCAGCTTAACTTAAAAAGCAAACTATTTTTATATAGACAAATATTTTTTAAGCTTTGGCATAAACTATTTTTTTAAATGTTGATGTATAAGCTTCGATTTGTGAGCTTATTAAATTTGTATAATTAAAAGTTACTCATACGTAATGTGTGACATTTATTTAATTTGGTCATTTAATAATTTGCTAAATAAAATTTTACATTTTTTGCTTAAATATTTTAAAAATAAAGAATTTCAATTTATAATGAAAAGACAACCTTTGAAATTTTTCATTGATGTACTAAAATATTCAAAAAGGAAATCCATGAAATTCATAGCCTACATATATTTTCCTTTTAATTTTACAAGTACTAAAGAATACATAATTTTATTGTAATTTTTATCGTAAAGCAGAGTATAACAAGATTATATATTTACTCTTCGTAAAGTTGTTCATATGTCAAGATAACCCAAAGTTAAGTTAACTTGTAAAAGTTAAACCTTGATAAATCTCCCAGTTACGATATTCTCTTTTGTTGCATTTATTTCAAAGTTCTACAAAATAGTTTTGGTTTATCTTAAGCAAAAGCAGAAATTAATTTTAATAATCTTTGAAAGCTTGCAAAGATACATATGTCATTTACAAATACAAAATGTTTTCTAATCAAATGACACTCATACGTCAAGTTAGCTCAAACGTATTGTAATAAATTAAAAGATGCAAAAACTTTAAACTTCAAGCACACTTTACCTTTGCTGATACGCCGGATATGTGTCAAACAAACTCGTAAATCTTTAAGCCAATCCCAGCACTTACTCCACTCTACGCACTCGCACACACGCACACACAAAATGAAAGGACCAATATGCCCTTTGGGTGGTGTGCACTCTGGCTTCCATTTTGTGTACTTTTTGTTATTATTGTTTTGTTTTTTTTTGGGCAGTTGGTGAGGGGGGAGGTGGTGGATTTCGCTAAGGAAAACCACAAAAGCGTAGCATTTTGCTGTTAATTCACATAAGCACAGAAGCACAAAGCGTATAATGCCGCAACCTTTTTCGTTAAATGACAGCGGCTTTAAATTTAACCTAAACCTGAATCCGAATCCGAATCCAAACCGAACCGACCTTAAGGCAATTTCAAATGCTCAAATTTCAAATAGAATGCCAAAGTGCCATCTCACAGGGATGACAGGTTTTTGGTTTATATTTACTACATTCATACACATACAAACATACTCGTATACATGTACCAGGTTTGTTATTTCTTTAACGATGACAAACGGGCAACCGCAAATGCTTTTAAATGTTTATGTTTATGTCTGTGTTTGTGTTAGTGTGCGGCGGCTCTGTGCTTTCACCATGCCTCACAGAAATAATTGAGACAAATTATTATTATTTCAAATTATATTTTTTTTATCCAGCCTTTTATTTGCCTTTTTATTCTTTTTCAGTTTATTATTTCCAACAAACAAATTTTAATAGCCTTGAGTTGGCAGTTCGCGTTTTTTTGTTGCTGTTATTTTTCTGTGCACGCTGGAAAAGAGGACAAAACGTTTATCTATATAAATATTTATTTTATACGCCGTTAAAGCCGATTTCTTTTTTCAACAATTTATAAATGCTCGTATAAATATAAAAAACTGCCTTGCTCGCCACATAAAGGCTTTGCGCGGTTGGCACTTGTTTGTTTGTTTTTTTTGTTTTTTGTATAAGGTTAAAAATTAGTCAACAAAATAAATGAAATCTTTGTGCTTTGTTGGCAGACGTACGAATGGCTTTTGTCGGTTAATTTATGCATTTATGCGGAATTTTCAATTTTAGTTTTTTCCACTTTTTTTGTTGTTGGTATGTAGTAGGAGTACTCTACATTTCAGCTCAAGTGGCACTTTACCCACCACCCCTCGTCTAAGTATTGTTTTGCGTTTGAGCGCAACCCTAAAACAACAACAACTACAACTAAACCAACTACAAACAAATTCACACATGACCAGAAGTTGTTGTGGTGTGTGTGTGTTTTTATTTTTTTTATTTTCAGTCAGTAAAGCTTGGTTGCGTAGGTAAGGTAAGTAAAAGTACAAGTAAATTGCGGCTTGGCTTTAACTACAATACAATTATGAAGAGTACAGCGCTTATGTGGCACGAAGGTGGATGGTAATAAAAGTGTACTGCACTTTAGGCCATGTGCTGTAAATATTCACTAAAGCAGCGCGAAAGTTTCGTTGAAGGTTAAGTTTATTTCGAGTGAGAATATTTAAATTATTTTGAATCGTGTTGAAAACTTTCGGCATGGCAATGCCGGCGCGCCATAGAAATGGCGCGTCTGTTCTCTAAATTACAGTGGATTTTTGAAATTGTAGCGAACTTGTTCGGCATGCCAAAATGCAATTGGATCGAAGGGGTAGTTCAGTAATTATAGCGAAAAGTCCATTAGCGGCAGACATGGCGTATGAGTGTTTTTAATGAGGCCATTTTTCACTAAATCGGTTATTACTGCGCTATTTCTGGAACAATTTATACGTACATATTTTTAATGTTATTTTAACATTTCGAGGATACAATCTTCAGCATGTGACAGGTTTCTCAATGATAAAATTGATATATAAATTAGTATAATGTCAATTTCTTTTGTTGACATTTGTTTGTCAAATGTATTCTGCTGCTGTTGCTATTTTATCAACAATGTCCATCAATAATTTTCATTAAACTCAAAAGGAAACATTTCGTTGCGGAAATGCCAAACCAGAAACCAACTCACATACAAACTTTCGCCAACATTCGACTGCTCGACGTCTGCACATCCGGTTAAGTGCGCAAACTACCGAAAATTTAATTTAGCATTTGATTAACAAAATGTCCTTGAGCTGTCAGCAGAATCCAAATCCTTTGCCACATCTCCCTTATGCGTCGGCATGAGTGCACCGCAACGACGACGACGACTTGTGACAATGTTGATGTTTGTACTCGTACTCACTCGCTTGGTTGCTACTGCTGCTGCTGCTGATGCTGATGCTGACTTTAAGGTTTCATTAAAAAAGTTTGTCATCATTAGCAACCAAGCGAGCTACAACGGACGACAGTCGTCGTTCGTCTGACTATGTGAATCAAAAAGGACGACTGACAGGATGCGCACACGACGGGAAATATGCCCTACATTCTTGCATAGTCGCTCGCTGTCAGCAATTACATTCGCTTGTTAAGCAAAAACTTTCAATGTTGAATTTTATTTGCAGAAATTCAACATTAAGGCGCGTGTAAAATTTTAATTAACAACTTTGCCGTTAAGCAGGACAAGCGTATTTAAAAAGCGATTGAATTTAAATCATCTTGCAAATTCAATTGAGCACAATTAAACACAACGTCCTGGCCCTCTAGCTAGCTGCAGGGCAAAAAGGGAAAAAATCTAAATTTTAATTAAACTGCTTCCGTTTGTTAACTACTCGCTCCATCGCTGGCAAGTTTTCGTATCACTTTCAACTGCCTGGCTGACTGGCTGCCTCACTGGCTGCCGGCCTGCCTGCCCGCCGGCTTGCCTTGGAAGTTATTAAAAAGTTTGCACTCGCCATTTTAACTGCCTTTCTGCGAATTTAATAAACAAAAAAGTATCAGTCATAAAAAGTTTATGGCTGAAATCTTAGTTGGAGAAAAAATTAAGTCAGCACTAAATTTTCGCACACAACTTCAGCAGCAGCAGAATCTGCGCGCCATAGTAACTCGTACTAGCGTGTTTCATACACACATTCGCTACGTTTTAAATCTCTTCGGATGTAACTCAAGAATGTTGTCCTAATGTGCTTGTTATGTGCGCTGCGGGCATTAAAGTTTACTGGCGCCACAGCATATCGAAAAGAGTATTAAATAAGATTTTTTTTCACTCAGTACATATTGTATATACATATACATATATCTTTTTGAATATGTTAAGTCCGTAATGCTTTAAAGACGCCGGAGGAGCAGGCATGTGTTTCTTTTCACAAACACAAAAATAAATCCGCTTTAATGCCTTTGTTTTGAAAAGTATTTAAGAAAAAAATCAGCTTGAAATTATTGATACTGCGACAAGCTTTTTCAAGAATTTTGTCAAAGCTTACAAGGCGTATTACAATGAGTATTGTTTCAATGTGAAAGCTCGCTTCTTTTTTATTTTTAAAGCATATTAAATAAAACAAACCGAATTACTTTATCCTTTAATCTTATCTTAAACGTTTACATTTTGTATTTTTATAAATAAAAATGATAAACAATTATTTGGAAATATTGATTAAAGGCTTAAAAGTCAAAGTAATTATATAATTATATAATTATATTAAGCTTTTTCAGAGCACAGCTTTTATATTTCTTAAGAAAATCAAATAAAATGAACAGAATTAATTACAAAACAACTTAAAAACTCTTCAAGTTATTGCTTTAATTTAATATAATTAATTCCAATTAAAGCTTGTAAAGAAAAACCTTAAACCATATCACATGACCTTTCATTAGGCAACCGTGTGAGTAGCATTTGGTGCCTATAACGCCCGTTTGCTGGTTGAACAAATTTAAATGAATATTTTTAAAAAATTTAAAGCATACTTCTGAGCTGCTGCTCAGAAGTATGCTTTAAATTTTTTGAGCATTGAATCCCATAGCCTATTTGATCTTTTCTGCTATGCAAACAAATAATGCCCCAAGCTTAAGCGGCATGCATATTTGAAAGCGCACTATCAACGTTTAAGAGCGCCGTACGCCATTTGGGCGCTATTAAATTTTGATTATTTGCTTCTTCCGTTGTGGTGGCACTATGGCAAATTTGCGAACAACGAACGAACGGACAGACAGACATGATTCGTTATATTTGTCCTGTTGATATTTCCGGTCAACACCGAAATTTGCGTCAACGCTGCAGCTGAATGACAGCACAATTGACTGGAATCGAAACTGAGCTTAGACTGAAATTGCATAGAATTACAATATATTGATTTGAAAATTGAGCGCATGAATGCATATTGAGTACATGATATCAAGTCGCTGGCCAGCTACCATTAATGCCATTATTTCTTCGTTTTTTTTGCTATATTTTGTTCGGTTTGTGAGTGTGTGTGTGTGTATTGTAAGTAGCAATTCCAATTTTCATGTCCTCTATAGAAAACACTTCGGCCGTCCATTGTAGGTAACAACACGAACACTTTTCCATACAATATTGCAATTCAGAGTTCTTTTGTTGCTGCGCAAAGTATCTTGAAGCTAAAAAAACTATAGACATAATTTTACATATTCTGTATATATGTAATTGAGTGTTTTGCTAAAAAATTTGACATTTAATTTTAAAGAAAATTGAGGTTTTAAAGAAAAGCTTCAAATGAAAAAATACTTAAATTGTATGTTCAATTATCAAATATTTTTTTATTTTTTAAAAACGGAAACATTTTTATAATTTTTTTTGAATTTATTGGTTTTTGAAGCATTCCAAGCACTGTGCCTTGTCTTATTTTCTTCCCTCCCCACATCCACTCTACCATACAGCGTCCCACTGACATTTTGCCATGGTTGGCCGCGCATATCCGTTTCCATTTCAGTTTGCTCTTTTTTTTGTTTTTGTCTTTTTGCCTGACTCTGTTGATTCTCCATTGAAAACTCAAACAATTCAATTTGCTCGTGTCTGTCTGTCTGTATGTCTGTCTGGCTGTGTGTCTGTTCTCCGGCGCTTTCTCCTATTGCGCCATTCATATTCATTTGTTTAATTTTCGTGTGTTATTGCTCATCAATTATGTAATCGCTGCTGCTCATGTAATGCAGTTTGGCAGTTTGTTCCTAAATTATTGAGACAAGTAAAACCGAGCGGAAGTCGGTCGTCCATTGGCGCATATTCTAAATTAATTAAATTTCTGTTCGAGAAATAATTGAAACAATTTTTATGCTGTATGCGCATTTCTTTAAATTGAAATTGTGAAATAATCAAATATCAATTGGTTAAAAAAATTAATCTATTAATCGTATAAAAAAATACATGAAGCGTTAATGGTATATATGTAAAATAGAAATTAAATCCAGCGCATTTACGCTTATTCAACTATCACTCATACGCCATGTGAATGCATATTAATTCTTTTTATTATGACAATTAAAAAATTTTCAACATTTTCATAAATAATTGATTTTAAATTTAATAAAGCATTTTCATGTGCACTTCGTTTTTTATGAGCTCTGACATTGGAGTCGCATTAAAACTTTATTGACTCAATGACAGCGTTATTGTTTTTCTATAGTGTGATTTGATCCAAAAGTTGTGGAACTTTTTTAATTAGCTTGCAATTAAATGTTACTCATACGTTGGGTATGAGATTTCTTCATTGTTTGGCAGAAATTTAAATTTTTCACTATATATACAATCAATTTTAACATGGCTTCATATGAAAAATGCTCATGATAAATTCTAATCGTAATTTGTTATTATATACATTTAATACTAAAAATATATACATAGGTTACAGTTTCATTATATTTAGAGTAATACTAAAAATATAAATCTACTTGTTTTTATACAATAAATTTAGTGCGTATTAGCATGATCCCTTAGACAATAGAAAACTTTTTTTCCATATTATTTATTTCCTTTTATCAACATTTCACTTTTAATTTGCACATTTTTGCATTCAGAAAAAATCGTATTTTTTGAATAAGCATTTTTCAAATTAAATGTTTAATTGCGAGCTCAGAGCGTACCCAGAAGCGATGATAAATTCAAACGTTTTCTTGTTCGCCGTTTTTTGCCTTTTGGAATTCACATTCATTGCTGCACATATGCCACAGCACTCGCGCACACATATGCAATAAGCGCACACACATAAACCAAGCACACACTCACACATATAACATACATATATATCACACCAAAGCACTATATCGGCCAACCGCGAATGCATTTTTGCGGATACGCTGCGAGAAAAAAACGCGCGATTTTTTTCGGTTTTCCATTTTCAATTTATGCGTTTTCGGCCAAAATTGCAATCATTAACTTTTACAAACGTATAAAACACCCTCCCACCACTCCCGGCTTCACACTTTGGCAAAGCAATTTACAAAACCAAAATGGCGCTGGCGCATGTGGGCACTCGGGCGAGCATTAGACGCCAGTTTTGGCTTCAAATGTTTCGCTTTTCTCTTTTAGTGACAAGAATTTTTTTTATTGGTTTCTTTAGCGTCAAATTGGCTGAAATTGTGCAAAACCGCTGGGGAATTTACACCGACAAAAAATCACGAAAAACTCTGCACAAAACGCAAAAGCATAAAAGTGCGGGCTATTACTTTAAAGCCAAAAAGATAAAAGGTAAAGCCAAGGCAAGGCAAGGCAAGGCGAGCAAGCGAGTGAAATTCAACTTGTACGCAATTTTGAAAACACCTGCTGCCATTATAACTTTCTCGCATGTATTGTTGCTGTGACATGTCAAAAGCACCCCTTCCCCTCCACCACCCACCCAGCCAAAACAAAAAAAACAAACAAAAACCCTATGAAGTTGTCAGTCATGACAGTCATGCGACAGCAAGTGCTTATCCTTATCCTTATTCGTACACTTGCAGGCGGCTGGTGGTGTTGCTTTGAGTGTAATAAAAAACAGCAACAACAACAACAACAAGAACAACAGAAATATAGCAACGAGACGAGAAAAAAATAAAGTTGAAAAAGTAACAAATTCAGTTTTGGTCAACGTGCGCAGCATGCGACCACAATGTCAACTCAGTTCCAGTTCTAGCGACGAATAGGACATCCGAATATTCCTGCCAAAATTCAAAAACGGCCAACAACAACGAAAAAATTGCACAAACATTTTGTTTGTTTTTGTTTTTGTTTTTAGAAAGCCAAGCCAAGCAACATAAACAAACAAACAAACAAACAAACTTTTCGTACGTTCGTTCGTGCTGGAAATCCTTCTTGGTTTTAGGTTTTTTGCCTTTTGCATGCATAAATCCTTGCGCTGGCAGTTCGTTAGCTGCGTCAGTTTCCGTTGCGCTACGCAAAGTACTTCAATGTTGTTATGAAATTTGAAGAATAAATTCTCTTCAAATAAAATATTAAACAAGTAAACATTTTTGTCCCTAAATTATTTTAATTCTTGTTTTTTTTTATTATTAAAAAACAAATCAACAAATTTTTCCATTGCAAAAAATTTTCAAAAGTTTTTGTACAAATTTTGAATACTGTGCGACATTATTCGTTTCGCTACGGCTTGATGGGCCGCCGTTGCTGCTGAAGCTCAAAACTGAAGCCGTGGCGAATGAGATAATTTCTTTGCATGCTGGCTGCCTGGCATTGGTAATGAGCGAACGACCGACCGAACGATCGAACGAATGAACAAAACTTTTGTGCTTATCGCACAGCGAACATGTTCAGCGAAGCGCCTCGCTACTCTGCTCTGCTCTGCTATGGACGGCAATGGACGCACACTCGTCCGTTTTAGGAATCAACTCAACTGTCGGGCTTTTGTGGCGAAATTTGAGTCGAGCAGAGTTTTTGGACATAAATTAGAATCATAAATTAAATTCATAAATTCGTGGATTTGCTTTTGAAGTTATTATTGTATATTCTAATAAACCGTTGGTTTATGGCATTTGGAAAAAATATGCAATTAAAAAATTTATATTGAATTATTCGGTTTTAGTTTCTGGGCGACAAGTGATAAGCGTGGAGAATGACAGATTTTGTTAGAAAAATTAATTACCATTGGACTTATTTCATGATTTCTTTGATATTACTTCAGTGACATATGCCAACTGACTAACTTTTAAATTGTTATAAAAATTATATTACTCATACGACATGATGAACTCATAAAAATATATAAAATTTAAATGAATTTATACAAATGCTTTATAAGTGAAACGTTTGTATGTAATTTTAACTTAAAATAATAGCTTGAGAGTTTTGTATTTCTTGCACAGGTGGATATGATTTAGCTTTAAAAAATTGGAATTTTTTTATAAAAAAGAACTGAAATCAATTACAACCAGTCAGTTAACATTGAACGGCTTCTACAGTTTATAACATTTTTCGTTTACGTAACTATTTTCAAAATTAAAATCTTTGTAATCTTCCTAAATACCAATCAAACAACTGAACAACATTTTCAATTTAGCATCTACATATGTATCTGAGCGGCTTGCTGGGCTAATTCTCGCTCAGGTAGCACTTTAAATCTACCCAATGAATGTGTAAGAGCATTTTTAAAGTGTAGCCTGCACCCAGGTAAATAATGTTTAAAATGTTTATGTGTGTGTGTATGGTACAATGAGCGCGCGACAGTACATCAATTTGCACTTACGATATTTGATGAACCTTTTAGAGTAAACTCACGTGAGCTGAAGAGTTTAATGTAATTGCATTAGTATGCAAACAAGCAAACGGAGTCAGAGCAGCTATACTGAATTTTATTTTTCACATAAAAAACGTAGCATAAATCAAGAGGTAAACTGCATGTGTGCGTATGCATAGAAGAAATTTATGTTTCAATTAAACTTTTAAATTGCATTTAAAAGTTATTTATGTGAAAGTTTAAATTAAAATTGAAATGGCTTGTTTTATGCGCCGTTGCTGCAGTTGATTGTGAATGGTCGAATAAGGGAAAAATTAATTTAAATTTTTATAAAGCGCAAATCTTGACTATAACAAAAAAGCACTTGTGCTTTACGCTGCAAAGTCTGCAAGTGCACTGAACGTGCAAAAACAAAAAGTGCAATGAAAATTCAAGTGCATAACTTTCGGAGAATTACTAAACGAAAGATGAAAAGTAAAATGCAGTAAAATAAGTAATCCTATAAGTATGCAGCACTTTTCTCTTAAGATTTTTTAAGTAAACTTTTTGCATTACTTAAGCTGCAGTTGAAAAAAATATTCTGCAATAATAATAAAAAGAGCATTTTTACAATATCAATGCAACTTATTATAAAAGAAGAAAAAAAAAACGTAAATCATTAAATGCGCATGCTTAAAAGTATGCCATAATTTTTCGACCTAAGTGCAGAAAGCAGCTCATTGCTGCCCACATTCGCTGAGCATATTCTATGGATTTGCACAATCTGAAAATTTAGATTATTCTGTACCACAAACAGACAGTCAGACGGACAGACTGAAATCTAAGAAAACTATTCTTCGCACGCAGAAGTGTGCACTCGAAAATCTCATGAATAACAAATCATCAAAAACAATAATAATAATAAAGAAAGCCTCAAGTCACGTGACAAAATGAAACAAACTATACGCTCGCATCAAAAGACGACCTTACTTTTCCTTTTCCAAGTGGCAAGCGGACGTAGAGATCCTCTACAATATCCAACGAAAGCGACGATGACGACGACGACGTCGACTACAAATCCAAAAAGAAATTGAGCAAAGACACTCGAGGGCAACATTCGAGTGTAATTCAAAAAATTCTTGCGTACTTGAACAACAAAATTTTTACAACAAAATTTAAATGAGTTCATAAGAAGCACGTCATATTGCAGCGCAGCGCAGCGCAGCGTACTGTACTTTTAATTTTTGCAATTGTTTTTTAATTTACTTTCGGCAAACCTTTGTTGATTTTTTTCTTCCAACTTTCTATTTAAATTTGCTCATGGCGTATGACATGAATTTAATATTTATTATGGATTTCTAGGAAAATTTGATATGCGAAAATATCAAAAGAACAACTAAAGTGAGGAATATTAAAAAGAATTCGAAATATATTTAACAATTTAATTTCATTTAATTTGTGTTGTTTTATATAAACTTTCCAACTTAATCGATTTGTATTGACAAAAATTAAAGAACTTGATCGTGGCGTATGAGTAATATTAATTTAACGTTTTGTTAATTTTTAAATTTTTTAATATGAAACTTAATTGAAAAGATAAGCACATCGCGTCTATTATTCTTCTATAAAAAATGAAAATGATATTAGAACAAAAAAACAGGAAAATTCCTTCGTCACTGCGGTTGAAAAATTTTGAATTTTCATTTTACCACACCAAAATTCTTTCACAGCTTCTATTCAAAACCTGCATTGCCATTTCTGATTTTTTATGTTTACATGACACGTATAGACAATCAAACGCATACATTTACACAATCACACACACACAAACACACACAGTGCACAAACTAAAATTGCAGCTGTATTGTACACATAAATAGAAGCGCGCAGTGCAGCCGGCGACATTTGTAATTTATTTGCACATCCAAACAGACAGATACAAGTACACACATACATTTATGTTATGAAAAACAACCACACACACACTCGAAGTGGCAACGCGACGAAGGAATGGCGTGGCGTCTGGAGTGACAGCTGTGTAAAAATTATTTCTCTATTTGTTTGGCTGGCTTCATGAAGGTTTTCTCCACGTGTATGTATTCGTGTACTTTCTGCCTGCTGTCGACCTTAATAATAGAATGTATGTGTATGTGTTTGTGTGTGTATGTGTAAGTTTGTGAGCGTACACTGCGGTGCATTGGTATTTGCGCTGCAAGAATTCCAAACGCTGCTGCCTCGGCTGAATTGCAAAGTTTTCCGCAATTGTGTGTAAACACATGCAATCACAATTACCATCGCATTTCGCCACTGGCTGACTGCCTTCTGTCTTGCATGCCAGCCAGCCTGCTTGCCTGCTTGCCTGCCTGATTGTGTGGGTGTGTATAATTTTAATGAGGCACCACGACATAAACTTGCTTGCACACACTCTAATGACATTGCCTTGACTATCTGTCTGTATGTCTATTCATCTGACGACTTCGAAAATAATTCCAATTGCTGATGAGAAAAAAAATTAATTAAAAGCAAATCTAGGACAACTAAAATTTGTCAATATTAATTAAATTTGGTTTAAGTCATCCCTTACTTTATATACGAGTAAACAATATATATGCTAGGTTTTTAGTTTTTATTGTAACCAAGTAATTTTAATTCTAAGGAAAATATAAATTTTCACAAAGCCTCCGGACCGCCTAAATGTATGCAATGCAAATTAAAATTTATGCATTTAAAGTTGCCGAAATTTCGTCCATAAATAACGGTATTAAACTTGTGTGCGCCACACACGTACTTTACTTTGTCGAATTGAAAGGCAATCAAAATATAACCGATATTGCCATTAGAATTTCAGTGTGATTTTAATGTGAATTCTTGCCAAAAATATCAAATCCGAAATGTTCGAAATATTTAAAAATTCGTTAAGCATGACATAGCATCGCAAAGCAGCTTAGGTCTCTATCTCAAAAGCTTTTTAGGATAAACGCACACCTAGTCGAAGCTAGAAACACATGAGCACGTCTTTTATGATTATTTTCACAACAAAATTTACATATTGAGCATACACACGCACACACAAACAACATTGTATGTATAGTATGTATGTATGTAAAATCTTCAGTTTAAATGCAGAGCATCCGAACTGTAACAAATACATTTTCTATCAATATTTTGGGAATTTCAATCATTCGAATTGAAGATGAACATTTTATGCAAATAATTACATTAAGATTTGATGTATGTATGTGTTCTAGTCCCTCTCTCTTGAAGTAAAGACGTACCGAGACGTATGAGTGACTTAAACACAAGTTTGAGATATATATAAATCGCATTTACTTTAAATGGCTGTTAGATTTTAAAAAGCACTTCAAACTTTATGTTAATTTTCTAAAGTTTCTGCTTGTACATATACAACTTGATTTGATACTATATATATACAAAAATAACAATTTCGTTTAAACTTGCCAGTAAAATTTGGTAAATAACTTTGCTAAATTTACACTGCCTGAATATAAAATTTGCATTTACTGGCGTTCGCTTGAGAATTTACATTTCGGCTTACTTTACTTGATTACTGCCCCTACATCATGTCAAACGTTCGAAGCGTTTGATTTTATTTTCCTTTGCGAACAACTTGCAGCAATATTTAACACGTATTTATCATGATAAAGTTTGTGTGTTTTGCATATCACATCGACAAACGATTTCCGGTTATACGTAAAGTATGTTTTACAAATAATATATACTTATATATATCAGCATAGAGGCAGAAATTTGAATTTACAGAGCGTGCTCGAAATGCATAAATACATTTAAGTTGGCAGGGAAAATATAAAATGTTATGTAATTTGTTACATTTTAAAATACATTTACACATTCCTGTACAGCTTAGAAAAGCTAAAATGTCAAAAAACAAATTCCTGCAAGAGTCATCAGGATGTATGAGTAACCTGATTTTAACATTTCATTGAACAATCAATATTATAAAAAAACATAATAGGAACTAGTCTAAACGAGAACAAAAAAAGAGACTAAACCCGGTTTTTCGTAGAACTACATTTACATCATTCTAACACACACCTTCGTCAGCTCAATATATCACAAATAAAATGCCACTCTTACGCGTTGTTGCAACATCCAAAGCTGAACTTTAACTAAGCACTTAAGCTTTTATTGATAATTTTATCGCATTATATGTAACATATGCGTTCTTGGCGCACAAATAAAATCAAAAGTTTGTTCATCATCGTCGTATGTCCGCAATAAATGTAGTATAAGAGTGTCATTAATTAAACCGAAAGATTCGCTTCACAACAATAACAAAACAAAAAATACATTCACACTTTTGTAACTTGTGCTTGTTGTAGGCAAATAAAAGTTTCTTTATACCCTAGGGTAGCATTCAGCTGGTACCGACTCGACGACTATGTACAAATACACACACACGAACAAGACATTACAACACATGTCTGACAACAACAATAAGCACTCATAATAGCAAATAAAAACTTTTTATGGGTGAGTATTAGAAATTCGTGAGTACCTTTTTATTGCCGAGATGCGACGGCAACGACAACATCAACGACAACTACAACGACAGCGACGTCGACGACCTATAACAAGTGTACTTACCTACTTATGTTGGCTTTAGACTAACATTTTATAAGTACATGTATGAACATTACACAAATTATTCTAGTTTATATTACAATCCACCCATACATGCATACACACACACATACACACGGTGATTAAACGGGTGAGTGCAAAGCAAGTTATTTGTTTAACCAAATCTTCGGGGCGTATGAGAAACTTCAATAGTATTTATTAAGGTTGAATTCTAATTAATTAATAAACTTTTCAGACATTTTCTTTTGTTTTTTTTAACTACAGCACAATAAGTTAGCCCAAAAGTATGCAAACAATATCAATTTCTAACATTAGAACGAGCTTTAAAAACATCTTTAACCAGTTGCTATGCTAAATCTTTTTTTTTTTTACTTACAATAACACTTCCAACCACAAACAACCTTCTTTAAATCACATTTCACGTATTCACCTTTGATGGCTGGCACAAATTTTCGACAAAAAACGCCTAAAAGTCACTCTCACGTTAACATTGCAAAGCATTTAGGAGCGGGCGCACCTTTAAAGTGAGTTTAATAGGCATCATTAGCGATAATTTTCCAAAACTGGCGCAAACGTCTTACGCCACTTGCACAGCTGTTGCCAGATATTCTGATGATTTATGTTTTTTTGCAAGCATACTTTTAGGCACCGTTGCTCCGTGCTTGGCTATTTTGTAGTTAAAAATTTGCAAATCATTTCTAACAATTTAATGCGCTAACACTTTGGCATAATTTAATTTCGCCTAAAGTTATGTTATGCAAACACCTTTGCTACAAAAACAGACACTTGGTAATTTGGCGTAGTCTGACTGTAGGCAAATAAATGTATAGGCCAACGTGTGTGGGTGTGGGTGTGTGTGAGATTATGTACATACATATCTATTCAACTGTCAGTCTGTTGATTTAAGTGTGTATTTGTATTACAAATGTGCTGTTTATGTTTTCAAAGTTGCTAATTAAGAGCGACGGCTGTTGAAATGTTAATTTTTCATTATTTCTGAAGCGTGATTTGAGCAGCACGAAAAATATTGGAAGTTTTCTTCGAAAGCATTTCTAAATCAAAGTATTTATTACGGCTGATGTATACATTTAAACAAAATAGTTTCATATACAGCGCAAGTCGAATTCGGTGAAAGTAAGTGCCTATAAGTATGCATCTTTTTTTCTATGATTAATTTCATTTAATTTTTCAAATGTCAAAAGCAAATTATTCCGTATTTGGTTGTTTCGTATTTTCGCGCCAAAATAGTTGCAATGATGAGCAAATATATGCAATTTAATTTGTAAGTATATATTTTGCCAGTAAAATCTAATTAGCAGTTTCAACCGCTTAACCTTAGCGTTTACCTTGGCGTCACATTACACCTGGCCACCTTGTATTTCCCGTTATCTCGCTTGGGTAGCGTGTGGTCGACTAACACACAACGTTGCAGTCGATTAGCGCTGAGGTGTGGAAAATGTTGGCGGCTGTTTTGTACTCCGAACTCCCCCCCTCCCCCCTCCACCCACCCATTAAAAAAGCAAAATGTTGCCTACTGTGCGGCGGATATGCACTCCGCACACCTGCGCTTGGTTGTAAATGTTGGCACAGCTGCGGATTTGTGTTTGGATTTCAGGCACAGGAAAACAATTTTATTTGGCCGCGGTAACGATACGCTAAATTTAAATTAATCAGGATTACAGCTGGATGTAAAAATAACTTAAGTAATGCAGCCAACTTTTAGGCGATTTTTCTTCTTTAAGTCAAAAATGCTTTTTTAATTCTTTAGTAATTAGGCATTAAACATTTTTTCAAACATTAAAAAAAAAACATAACAAAAAATCTTGTCAACTTTTCAAGGCAAACATTTTCTTTTTTCAAATCTAATTTGTAGTCTGACGTATTTAATAAATGTGCTGTATATTTTATCGCCTAAAAATATGCACCACATTTGCCTTTAATTCAGTTTCAAAGAAACCTCAAACTATTTTATAACACACTCCCATAAACATTATAGTCAGTATTTTTAGAGTTACCAACGCCAAGACAAATAACCGCAATTTACATACCCAATACAAATACTCGCCTGAACGCACACACGTACTACGCACATTCACAATACTTACACAACCACACGCACACACTCACTAAAGCAAATAGACAGTTATGCACTCTGACAGTTTCGGCGCGCGATACGCCAAATGAATTCAATTCAAATCGACTGAATGGAAACTGCGTGTGCCAAAAGCGAAAGCAAAACCAAAATAAAATGGAAGAAATTCAAGTGAACTGGAAACTAAGCGCACACGAATAGAGCCACCACTCGGCGCCTAAAAACAGAAAACGGAAAACATGCACGCCGTCGCCGACACCGCTGCGAAATGACAGCGACGCGTTAAGCATAAACGCGTCGTGAGCGCGTTTGGCGTTTGCGAAATGGAAATCGCTGAAATGGAAAATTAAAATTGACATGTGGAAACTGTTTACTTTGCATTAAGCAAACACAAACACAACAACAAACAAACAAACAAACAACCAACAAAACTCCGGGCAAGTATGCCTTCCTTTGCATTCTTCTCCATGATCCCCTGATCCATCCACTGAGAACAGTAATAGTCAACATTAATTCGCATGGGCGCCTAGCAATATGCAACGTTTTTCTTTTTGTTAATAGTTGCTGTGTGCGTGCTGAAGGCGACTTCTTCTTCTTCTTCTTCGGTAAGTGACATGTGCGGCGTAGGTAGTCTCTTGAAGGTGTGTGTGTGTGTGCGTGTGAGCGTTTGTAACGACGGCAAGGTGTGCACTTTGGGTGGATGACGTTTTGACATGGCAACAATTCAATTGAAGCATTTTTTTTTTGTGAATAGAAAAATATTTAAAGAAGTTAAAAATTTCTTTAAGACTGCGTTAAAAAGTTTTCGATTCTATTTTTTGTTTAATGCGAGAAAATGTCCACAAATATTTATATATAGAACACTTTTTCTATTTAAGTTAGTGAAAAGTTTATAAAGGTAATACAACAACTTTCTCAATTTAACAGCTTGCGAAAATATGCATTCAAAAAGCTTTCTTAAATATTGGCATTTATTTATTTATTTAAGTTTTGGTTTTACAAATAAACCTATCAAATCTTTGATAAAAAAAACCTTTGTTCTTATCATTGCTCACTTTGCATTACCGCAAATAAATAATTGCATATTTGTAGGCAGATCAAAATGCTCAAATGTACAACATTTGAATTTTCGGCAAAGCCACAATATAAACTATTTTCTTGTAACTGAACTCGGAAACGTACGAACACAACCACAGACAAACTCATTGTGTAACGACTGAGCACCAAAAAGTATGCAATAGAAAATCAAAAAAAAAAACGACAGACTCGTATAGGCAAGGAGCAGACAGTAACGAAAAGTGGAAGATACGTTGATAGACAAGTGAGTTACAAAACTCGAGATGACCAAAACAAGGTTTACTGACCACAAAACAACAACAACATCGACAATGATGATGATAATAATAACAGTAACTACAACAATAATTCAATTAAAATTACGCACAATGTGCAGTGAATGTGGAAGCGACCACAACAAAGGATCTTTAATGCGACATATACTAACGTAAATACTCATTTTTTGTATGTGTATATGCAGCGAGGTCAACGGGTGGTATGTGCAATTATATAACAACTGGCTGGCAAATTCCGCGTTAAAGCAAGGAGTAGGCGGTTTTTTTATAAGTATATTAATTATTCAACTGAAATTCTATTTGGGAATAATTTTAAGAACAACTTAACAAAAATATTACAAATATAAATTTAACAAAATATTTATATTTTTTTTTTGCTTACGTGGAAGTGACCACATAATACAATGTAAATTCGAAAACCTCTTTTGTTTTCAGTTTGTATGTATTTTTCTTTATGATTTTAATATCATAAAAAAATGTATCTTAAAAATGCATAAACTTGAGCTTTAAATGATAAATGTGTTTGCTGTCCGTGAACAACGACACATTAACCTCTCTACCCGAACGAAGGGGGAAACGAATAAAGAGGATAAATACCACAAATAAATTTACAAAAAACAAAATTTGCTCCTTCGTGGCTCGTTTCACGCAGAGTGAAATATGACACACACACACACACTTTTCGGCAAGTGGCTTTGTGAAGCGGGTGCGGCACTAAGCCTACCTAAAAGGATGCGGATGCGATGCGGATGCGATAAGGTCAAAGGATTCGTTCTTGCACATTTATTGTCTTTTTCAGGTTTAGCACACACACATGTATAGGGTTTGGATTTACGAGTATATGCGAAGGTACACCTCCCTTACACACAATGTCAAAGTGTCATAAAACATTTACGCACTTCGCTTGTTTGCCAGCACATACATACGAGTACATATGTGGGCGTGGCATGAAGAAAACAAAATAAAAGAAGAAGCTGTTTTCAAGCAATATTGTTAACAAAATTTGTGAGCCTGATTTTGGCTGTCTGATTTATTAGGGATCTTGTGGTTTATTACCCTAGCATGTGTGCACGCAGCCAGACAGACATACACGCACACATGGGCGCATACATTGATATGGTTAATATATGAGAGAGACTCATGCATGCTATGCACTACAAAAATTAAGTATCAACGCTTAATTAAATGGCACTAGTTTTGATAATTTAATTTTCAAATAGCTTGAATTGTTTAGATTTCCAGTAAAAGGATTAAAATTTAGTTTAGGGAGAAAAATTAAAAAATTTAATTTGAAATTGAAATATACTCAAAACATCTCAAAAATAACTTTTCGTGCTTAAATAAAATAAATGCTTTTTTAAAATATTTAAAATATTCCTTGATATGTAACCCAGCCTAGCATACGAGTACGTGGTGCACGCACCCTTTGCGAGTGACTGTATCCGTGTTATTTAACGTCCTTTCGCATTAACGCAGAGAGTGGCCTTGCCTACATGAATTTTTCGCCCTTTAATTTAATTTCTCTCATTACGCACAAATTAAAAAATACTCACACACACACACACGCTCGCTCATACATTTTATACCGTTAATTATTTGTCATGTTGCACATACCGCACATACGGCTGTAACAATTACACGTTATTTTGTAAAACAACACATACTCGTACAAACAAACAAAAAAAGGCACAGCAATAAATTTTTATTGCCATATTTTCAGTACATAAATTTTTAATTTCATTAATATTTCAAAAGGACTCGTGCGCTTCCGCCGCCGCTGGCGCTGGCAGTCAAGCAGTCAGCCGACTTGCATCCGTTGACGAAACGGAAAAGTTTACGCAGGCAACTCTGTATAATCGCACAAGCAGTCGAACACACACACACATGCCTGTACATAAATATAACCTGACGACACACGCATACGTTCGGCAATTGTTGCATAATTTATGGCGCACAAACATTTCATGTATGTGTAAGTATGTGCAGTAATTGTGTGTGCGAGTGCAGGTTTGTTTGTGTATGGTATTTAATAAAGTGTTTAGTAGATTTCGTTTATTAACAGGGCACACTTTTAGGTGCTGAACTATCCTTTTTGGCAATGCTGCGTTCTTGCTTTAAAGAAACAGTTTTGGGGATGATTTTTGTTTTATTTAAAAACTTTCTGAATTTTTACAGCATATTTCAAGACTGCGGAATATATATTGCTTATTGAATATGAGTTAAATACATTTTCTTAAATAGCATACATTGTAGCATATATTAAATTTATAGCCAAAACAAGTTGCTTATCATATGCCATGAACTTTATTGCAAGAATTTTGTTGAAAATATTAAAACACAACAAATTATGGCCTTTTCTTTGCATACTTTTAAGTGCTGAGCTTTAATACAATATAAAAAAAGCGAGCTTTTCACTGAAAGTATAACGACAATTATATCATTAAACACTTTTAATTACGTTCATTTCAACAAAAAATAATTGTGAAAAAACGATTTTTTTTTATTTTTTCAGTTGCATACTTTTCGGCTTTTCAGCCATACATGTTCATTATTTGAATGAAATGTTTTTAATTCGCAACTTTAATGTACTTATATATAATATTTTTTCAAAATTACAACATGCGCAACATATTAAATGCTTTAAGCTTGAGTCACTAATACTTGGCATACTTTTTGGATTTGTATTTAAATACTTATTTCGGTTTTGTTTTTGGGTTTCCTTTTATGCTCTATACAGCTTGTTAACTCGCTTGTTAAGTAAGTTAGCGCCACCACAGAGCACTTATTGTACTATCCGACCACTGACTGGCACCGCCCCCAAAAACACTCTTCGAGGAATTAGAGCGCAAAGCGAAGAACAGCAACAACAACGACAACAACGACAACAATTCGACAACAACTAAAAGGATTGCTCGAAAGTTTTCGTTACGTTCGAACGAACAAACGACAACGGATCAATTAGTGACAACGCTCGCAATACCCAAGCAGACAGAACTGAACCGCTAAACAAACCGCAAAACAAAAATAACAAGATTACAACAATGCTTAGCATAATTTTAGAAGCTTAAGCTCGAACAAAATCATTTATTTCGTTATTTAACTTTATCAGCAATTTTCTTCATTATCGCTTTGTGCTGGTTTTTTCCACTTTTAAAGACTGACGTCTGCAATTAATTAAAAAAAATTTTGAACAAAAAATAATGCTGCATACTTATAGGCTTACAACTGAAATTACAAGGCAGCGTTGTAATGTTGTAACACGCTTTTGTGGCTACATTCAGACGAGCGAATGTACAAAATGAAATGAAACCGAAGCAGAACTGCGCGGAACAGAATTCAAAAGATTTAATTTTCCCATTTTTTTTTAGTGCACTACAAACCACACCCGGTTTCTGACTTTTTTTGTTCGTTTCTTCGCCAGCAGCCTTTTTGCAATACGTTAACCCGCTTGGGCAAACAATTTCTGACAACCACAAAATTCATTGAGAACAAAAAAAAACAAAAACGAAGCAGCAGAAACAGAAAAACGCGGTAGCGATATTCATTATCTTTAATGTAAGCGTTGGAAAATCTAATTTGTTTTTTACTTGTTCTATGCTGGTGATGCGAAAAAATTGCTCTTGGCTGTAGCATACTTTTGTGCGCGCGTAATGAACGCGAAATGGTGTTGGGCGTATGGCTAGAAAGGCACGAAAAGGGATTTGGTACGTTTCGACACCTCGTAATGCGTAATTACAGCCAGATTTATTAAGAATTTTGATATAACACTGCTTAATTACTACAATTCAAATTAATTACGAACGAGCCAGTGTTCCAGTGCGCCCACTTCAACTGATTATCAGTTCTTCTTCGTTGTCGTAGTCGTCGTCGTTGTCGTGGTCGTCCGTCGAAGCGCACACTTATACTGCTACGAGCGTTCGCTCATTTGTGGAAACTTTTAATGATTTCATTATAATATTTAAGAATCGCTTCAGATTTTTAAACGCAGAACTTCAAAACCAAATTTTGTTTGCTTGAAACAAAAAAGTTTTTACGTCTCGGCTTTTAGGCGCATCTAATTAAACAACTCAATTTTATACTGGCACATTAAAAATTGCCTATTCAATCACGAAATCAAATGTAAATTAAAAATCAATTAACCCAATTCTTTTCATCCTTAGTACGAGAAAGAAAAGAAGCATTTGCATACTTTGCGGCGCAGAGCAACTTTTGTCAGGTCTGTGTAAAAGCCGAAAGGATTTACACTGTTTAGTTTCCATTTCTTTTTCTCAAAACCAAAAACACACAAACGAACTTTGTCTTGCGGGTCACCGCTTGGGTGGCCACGCTGTGATTGCTATGAATTTATAGCATACTTTTGAGGGGCGCATCATAATATAACCCCATCGTCTGTCATCATAAATTCTCTGGGGGAGGGGGAAAAGAAACTGCTGCTTCACTCACTCATTTGCTCGCTTTGGTTTGCCCGCATCTTTGTACACGTCTCGGCGTCTTAAGTGCCTAAATGTGTGCTAAGCTATTAGCAGTATAAGTGTGCGCTTCGACGGACGACCACGACAACGACGACGACTACGACAACGAAGAAGAACTGATAATCAGTTGAAGTGGGCGCACTGGAACACTGGCTCGTTCGTCGTTGATGAGCTTTAATCAGTGCTTGTGCGAAGATTATGGAAGACAATGTACGGAATTTCTGGTAGTGGCAATAGAACATATCGGTCGCTGTTGCATGGTTCTAGGCGACTAAGCAATTATTTGCACATGTTGCAGCCATATCTCGGCAAATATTTATTAACTTTTTCCTTCGCAACGACTTTCATTAAAAATATTTTTCTGAATTGTTTTCTGGTGGAAAACTGTTGCATATTTTTAGGAGCACTGAATTTTAACTAGTCTCTTTAACAGCTTCGAGCTTACAAAAGAACCTAAAGTTTATTTAAGGAGTTATGAATTTTTAACGGAACAATAAGCACTTATAAGTTTTAACATTTAATAATGTGAATATGAGTAGTAGAGCATAGTTTTGGGCGAAAAAGCTCGTAAGCTATTCACAGTGCAGCATGTTTTCAAATTTATATCTAAAAAAAATACTTTCTCTACTACAATATTTATAATTTTATTAAAAGAAATTGTAGCATATTTTTAGGAAAATGAGAAAAACGTGTCGCCTTTGTGCTCGCAGCACTTTTCTTTAACTTTCTCTGACAACCACAAATGTGCGCCAAATTAATGCTCACATTCATTTCATTCTTTATCGCATTTTCGCTCATAACAAAAGCGAAAGAATGCTTTTTTATCGCTGCTCTTTATTGTCCGCTTTTTCTTTTAGTTGCTTTATTTTCAGCAACGCTCACACCTTGGCGCACTTTAATGACACTTTATAGCTGTCCTCGTCTGTCCTCTGCTGTCATTCGCTCCTGTCCGCCTCTGTCCACGTGTGTCTTTTTATTGCTTCGCTTTTATTTTTATTTTTACATTTATGTTTTTTTTTGCGAGCGAATTTCTTTTATTATTTTCCATTCGCTATTTTCCTGTTATCAGTGAATGTGAATAAAAAAGTCTCAGGGTTGCCAGCACGCATTATTGTTATGGCATGTGATTCATTTTCATTTTTCTACTTTACTTTACTTTCGATTCATTTTATTTATATAAAAACATTTTTTTTTTTTGGTCTTATTCTCTTTGGAACGTGAGCTTGTGCGCCATATTGGCATTTCGATTTTGACCAGCCGCCTGCCTCATTCGTTCGTGTGCAAATGTTTTATTAATTAGAACACGTTAGAGTTTAATTAAGGGACCATAAAATTCATTCACTTCCAACAGACATACAGAAAGACAGACAGACAGATCTGGGCTGACAGGGGTCATTTGGGCATTCGGATTCGTTAGACGCGCACCACCGGAAGTTGTTTGGACGTGTTGAGTGAAGAGGCGGAAAAGTGCAAAAAGTACTGAGGCGGAAGCACCCCAGAGATATGCGATAAATAAGATTGGAAGATTGGATACGAGTCTGTATGTACATATTTAGAAGCGAAATTCGTGTGTGCGCAGAATTAGTAGGAAATAAAAGGAAAAATGTTTGGGGGAGAGCCATGGAAACTCTGTGTAAATATTTGATGTAAAGAAAATAAATAACTATTAACAAGAAGGGAAATACAACTTTAGCGTGCAAATTAATTTTTGTATTGAGGGAATTCTATTTTGCATTGATTAGCAATGAAAGAAATACAAATACAAATACAATTACAAATAAAATAAATACAATCTAGTAGAAAACTTATAAAAATAATTTAATAAACTATTTCATTATACAAATTTCGCTTTTCAGAAACTCAACACACTTCTAATAAAATTCACCACACCAACAAACCTTTGCAAAGATTCCAACTTTCAGAAAAAAAGTTTAGTTTGAGTTTAAATGATAACTACACTTTTTCTAACACACCTTTGTAGAAATTCACCACACTAATATTGTTTATAAAAATATTAACAAAGTAGTAAAAGCTTAAAAACTGATTTTTTAAACATATAATTGAAACTACAAATTTAAGTTCAAAAGCTTTTTAAGTTTTCAAATCAACAAAATAAGTTGTTGATTTAAATAAGCTTTCAAGTTTTCCTTTTCTCTCCTATAGGATAAACGACAACATCGAACTTGCGTAAATCTGCTTAGAACTTAAATTACTTGTCTATTACAAAAATGTACGACAAACAACGTTAAGCTTAAAGTTTGCGGCACGAACTTTGACGCGCGATAAACTTGCACTATTGCGGTGGCGACGGTAACCCTATCTCCTACCTGAAGCAGACAACAACACACACACACAAACACACATCGACAAACTCACCAATACAAATGACAAAAACTTTGGCCGAACTAAGCGCGCGCACGAAATATGCGGAAAATAATGCAGCAGAGCGACGCAGCGCAAAAATGTTTGTGCACGAAATTTAATCACAGAAATTGAAACGAAAAGTTTTTCGTCTGGGCGTGTGCTTGTTGTTATTCAGCTTTTTCTATCGCCTGAAACTATGCTGTGCGCGAGTGCGTGCAAAAGAATTTTTGCGCGCAGAAACTTTGCATTGAAATTCCTAAATAAGTTAGCACGATTGCAATCGCAGTAAGGAATAAATGAAATCCAATTGAATTAACTAATTTCTTCTATTATATTCAATCTTTTTGCATCATTGAACGTTTCTGCATTCTGGGTATTTATTTATTCTCACAAAGGAAGTAATCGAGAAGATTCTTTTCGAATTAGAGAATTTTAATTTGTGTCGGGATGTGCCCAATTTCTGGAGATAAACAATTTTGGCATCCGGAATTTCGTAACCAAAGTTTTTTCAATTTATACAAAAATTTTCTTAGTTTTTCGCAACTGTCGTGTCTGATTGACTTAAAGCGCCACAATGTGCTTTCAACTTTAAAATGCTTTTGTAAGCTTTTGTATGTGCTACTTATGCAACACGCTCAAGAAGTATCGAAAGCAGCAAGAGCAACAAAAAAGCACAAATATAATTTCGACTCAATTCTTTGAGCTGTCAGCGCGCGTCAAGTTGAGAAATCAGTTACGCCCACTGCGTTGCTCGGTGGTAACGATGCGACGAGTGAGGACAACAAAAGAAAAAAATTCGAATAGTGAAAAAGAGGCGAGTCTGCTTCCCATGATTATCCACGCGAACAGCTTCATTTGTCACAACCGGATGCGGAAGTGAGAGAAGCGCGCACAAATCACAATGAGCGCAAGCAAAAGCCGAAGAATTAAAAAAAAATTCGAAAAAAAACCCAACGAACATCGAAGGCGTGTCAACGTGACTGCGACTGATTGCGTTGAGCGGTGCGCGTGCGAGCGTAATAATTTGCAACGTTTGTCAACATTTCTTACTGATGCGCTGTCGGATGATAGCAACTCTAGCAGGAGCAGCAGCAGCAGCAGTTGAGCGTGATTACGGAATTGCGCGTATGCAACGGGAAAACTGCCGAAAAGTATGCAATTGATTTTTTGACACCGACAGAGCTTAACTGACATTTCGTATATAAAAAAATATCCTATACATATATTTTCTTCTCAACTCTTATTAATTAAAATTTTTACGAATTAGGTTTGCGCCTTAAATTATGCAAAACATTTTAAAATGTTCGCCTAAAAGTCTGCGATTTTTAATTTTCTATTATTAAACAATTTAATATATTTTCTTTCAAACAACTTCGATTTCTTATAATCTGTAAACATTTGACTCTATTACTTTGTCGTGTAATACAAAGAAATAATTCTACACTCAAACAAAAAAACTAATAAAGACTAAAAGTATGCAATTAACTTTTTGTAATTAACCTGGTCCATACAATTTCCATCATAACTGTAACTGTTGGTTTTTATCTATTTTAAACCAACTACTTTGGACATCAACATTTATACTACACCCAAAAGTATGCAATTCCATTCAAGATTTTAAGCCATTTGTTGCCTTGTCTGGTTTTGTTGTAACCAGTCAGTGACAATTTTCCGCATTCGAAATTTTTGACACTTTCATTACGAATGCAAGATTTAATTTCGCAAATGAACCGACGAGCAGCAAAAAAAAGAGCCCTTTGCGCTACTTTTTGACTGCTTTGCCCCTCAACACAAGACCAAATATTCGAACCGAAGGACGGACGGACGGACGAACAAACAAACCGAACGAACCGAACCGAACCGAAGCACAGACATTTTAGTAAATTAAAAATTGAAAATATTTTTCGTTTTTGTAGCAGAAGCACTGCCAACAAAATGTTTATGTTTTTTGTTCACAATTTGCCTGACACAAAATGTGACACAATGACTTGTTGCCGCACTTAGGCAGTTGTGACTCAAGCCACTCGCAAGATGCCTCCTATTTTTTCTTTTTTTCATTTTTCTCTTTACTGGAGCATTTTCCTAGTCATCTACTTTTTAAATGAACTGTCAACTAAAGCGAAATGGTAATAAGGCGCGCAGACATAAAGGATAATGTTTTGAACAAATGTTTGAAGGATATGCAGACGCACACTAACGCATTCACAAAAAACACACACACATAGTTATATACATAGAAACGGCAACTTTATGCAGTTATTCGCATCGCGTTCATGTACATGCCTTATGCAAAAGACAGGCGCAGCAGCAGCGTCAAGCACAAAAGCGAAGCATACTTTTTGGCTGTCAACCTTGACTGCCGCGCTTACAACGACGACGACTGGCTTTTGCATGTATGCAGTTCGTGTACGATCACGTTGAAAGTGCACTCTTTGTGCGTGTGTGTGAGTGTGTGCGGATTTTCGACGTCTTCGTCAGGTCACAGCTGGATTAACCTTTTGCTCAGTGGCTCTACGATGCACAGTAGGACGAAACGAAAAGCATAATAAAAAATAAAAACCTAACAAATAATAAATTTTTAAGCTGTTAAATTTCTGTTTGGTTTTCATAACACTTTTATTACTGTGCGTTGCTTGATGCAAAAGTAAAGTGAGGCATGTCTAAAACTCATTAATATTTAAAAAGCAAGTCTTTTGCATATTTAAACGCGTTTAATGAATTGAATAAATAATTCCGGACGTGCGCGACAATTTCCCCCGCCCCTCCCCTACTTCTTTAAATTCTTCGCTTTCATTTTTGTGTTTTTCGCCAACGAAAATTACAACTGCCAAAACATGTCACAAAGAAAAAACGAAAAGCACAAAAATAAAAACAAAAAGATTGGATTGAATTGAATTGAGCTGGGGAAGAGAGAAAAAATGAAAGAAAATTGCTTTGCTCGTTTGGTTGGTTTTGTTCGTATTGCATTTGGCGGGTAAAAATGCACACAGACGCATACAAAAACACACACACACACGCACACGTACAAACGTACATACCAACGTTGGAGCAATTGCAGTGATTGCTTCATTTTGTCGAATGTGTGTGTGCAATAGTTTTCTCAGTATGCGTGTGTTCGTCTGTGTTTGTACATGTGTATTTGAGCTCTTCGTGCGCAAAATGTTTTTCAATTTTTGCTCATCAGCGCGTTGCGGTAGAGCGTCAATACAAGATTTTGATTGCTAATATTTTTTTTCGGTAGCATAGATTTTGGCCTTAAATTTTCAAGCAAACTTTACCAAAAAAAAGTTTTAAACTTTTTTAAAACCACAATAATTTAAAGAGTCAAAAGTTTCAAAACATTGTTTAAAATCAACTCGAAATTCAAACTTTTGTTGGCGATGTGATCGCAATGTTTAGAACATAAAAGCTTAAAAAAGTAAAAAATTAATGTTTTACAGCTTTTAAATTTTAAATAATCTAATATTTTAAGGCAAAACCATTTTAAGATTTTAACTGAAGAATTTCAAAGCTTTCAAAAGATTTAAGCTTCATTGAAAAAAGAATCAAATTAAGACTTAAATACAACCTCCATTTGATTCCATAATTCCATAAGACATGAAAATTGAAAAGGTTTAATCCTTTTAAGCTTAAACGATTTCAAGTTATTAACCAGATTTAAGCGTTTAAAATTAAGTTAGTAAGAATACAAAAAGAAGCTTTAAAGATTAATTTAATTATTCGTTTTTATTGAGATTTATTTCCGAAAGAAGTAAAAGTGGAAATATTTATTGTTTCATTTAAAACGCGCTTAGTTAAAATATTCAATTTAAATGTATTTACCACGTATATATAATAATTGTTTGTATTGAATGTCAATAGAACATGTCAAAATTTTAATTCAATAACAAGTAAATACCAACACACGCATACAATTATTAATACAAATACGAAAAAGCAGCACAACATTTTCTTATCGGACACGTAAGTATTTGCATTCAAAGTGCTGAATGGATGTTATCGGTTTTATCCTCATATAAACAGTTTTAAATGCAATTTTATTGAACAAACACACACGTACTGCATTTACGGTCGGTCGCTATTTCGATTACATATTCATACATACATACATCCATACACACGTGTGCTTATCACAATTTATATACTCACGCTGCAGCCATTTATACTTTTATGTTTTTTTTTACATTTTTTTGTTTGTTTTGTTTTTGCACGAACACAATTTATGTATAATTTTTTTTTTATATAACTGCTGACTGCAGATTTCATTTTGCATGTATGTGTGCAGTAGATGACGCTTCACGGCTTGGGTATACTCACCTGAAAAAGAGGAAAGCGAAAAAAAAGACATCAATTAGTTTTTTATGCTACACAGACGCAAACACACTTATACATAGAGCGATGCGAACATGAATGTGAGAGCTTTTATTTATAAAATAAACATTTGAATGAATTACATTTTCATACGGGAAAACTTGATCAAAAGAACATATGAAGCAGAATAATATGTAAAGCATGATTTGTTGTGGAAAACTTTAATTTGTTAAAAATTTTAAATATTTGCTAATCTTTCTTCCGTAAAATTAAAGTACGCCGCAAAGTATGCAAATAAAATACATAAGAAGGAAGTGTTTATTTTAATTAACATTGAAAATTTGTTAAAACATACTTCGCTGCTTCATTTTTCCTTGAAATTCGTTTACTTCCGAATTCAGTTTAAGTTCATTTTTTATGTACTCAAAAATATGCAAAAACGAGAATTCAACCCGCAAAGTATGCTGTAATTTAATTTAAAGTTTAAGCAAACTTTTTAAAAAAAATTTCAAGTAACAGTTCTTCTGTGTATTTAAGTGCCTCGCAGTAAAAGTTACAATTGCAATTCAAGCAAAAATGTTTCCTTATTTTCTTTCCATGCGCCACAAAGTATGCAAGATTATTTTCTGCGTTTCGCATTCACCAGCTTCGGGGTACGCAGTGTCGTCTTCCCAAATAAATGGTCTTTCAATTTCATCAATTTTCTCTGCAATTTCGACAAATTTATCTGCAACACCAACAACAACAACTCGCAACAATATCCTTAAAATTCGTTATTTTGTATACCTACGTATGTATGTGTACGAGTTTGTGTGTTCAGTGATGGGCGTGTGTCTTCTGCGACTATTTATGTGTGTCGTAGTGTAGTCAGAGACATGAGGGCAAAAAAATGGGAATAAATAAGATAGACCGATTGTTAAGGACTCTGCTGCTGACAAGGACATCTCGTCAACTCAATATTTTCTCAGTACGCCCAGATGACATTCGCCTACACGTTTCTTGTTTACATTTGCCTCGAAGACGAGTGACTAACATTTGTTTACTTTTTGGCGTTGAACAAATTTATTTCACCTGCTTTTCGCTTTCGCATTTGTTCTTGTTTATTTTTTATTTTTATCTACAGTGCCGGACAAATAAAAGTTGTTTTCTTTTTCAACTTTCAACTGGCTTCTTATATAATTACTAAAGTCAGCCAAATCGAAATGATTTAATTATATTGACAAAGAATAGTTAACCATGATTAGATTTCTTTTGGTAATTTACTTCTTTAGTCAATAAATTGATTGATTATTTATTCATTGTTTCATTTATTGATTGATAAATCTATTGATTCCTTTTTTAATTTGATGAACTGATTAATTTAATTTAATCTTTTGATTGTTTTTGATGACTCAATTGACTAATTAATCAATTGATTTTTCAATTACAAGTCAACTACAATTTTTTTTTTGTTATATTTAATTTATTATATGTTCAACTCACAAACAAATATTTATTGCAAACACTTTTTTTTGTCTACTACTGTATTTGCTTTATCGCTTTGCCCGCTTTGACACTTTATCACTTTGCTCGCAGTTTGTAAAACATTTAAGCGCGCGTGGGTATGAATAAAGAAAAGTAGACAATAAAAACAAAAGAAGAAGAGAAAACAAAGTCAGCAGAGGAAGGGGGCTACACGCAGTCAATTTCATTTATTTGCTATTTGTGCTAAATTTTGTTCTTTCTACTTCAGCGAAATTGACTAATACCGACCCCTGCCCAAAAGTATGCAATGTTTTATTTCCATTTATTTTCTTATTTTCTTACTTATAAGAAAATTTGTCACCTCTTGGTTTCGAGCGTTGACGCTTAAAGGATTTTGTTTGTTTTCGCATTAGCATGGACGTGGTAAAAAGAGGACAAAAAAGAGAGAGGATGGCTGTGGAAAAATTTTCTTCTATTTAATATTGACATAAGTGTGACGGGGTGTAGTGAAGTAAAAATAAACATAAATTGCGGCGAGCAGTAAAATCTACACAGCAAAGTTGATCTGGCAAGCTTGAAAAGAGATTTGCTCAGCTCTTGGTGGCTAATGCTTATAATAACTTGAATCGAACAAATGTTTGGCCACTTGGTATGAATTTTTGAGTTTTATCATTTTTAGAGCACTGGAAAGTATGCAACACATTTTGTCGCTTATGTTTTCTTTTAAGAAAATTCAATTTGAGTATAAAATTAAAAATGTCTTTCGAAGCCTAAGGGTATGCTACAGCAATTTAAAATAAGTTGTAACATATAAAAAATATGTTTTTTGAATTTATTATTAAAAGGAATTAAATGTTTAAAAGGTAATTTAAACGAAAGTTTTATTAACAACTTCATCACTAACTTGGAACAATTATGTTTATATATAACTTTCATAAGCCTTACTCTATGCAACAATCATTTGAAATGTGCTTACAATTATAAATGGGTAATTTAGTTTGAAAAGTTATTAAAAATATTTTTAAAGTCCTCATCTGCCGGGCAAAAAGTGAACTAACTTAAATTCAGAATGTGTTTAGTAGCCTACAACAAATTTTCTAATTTTCTACGCTTCACTGCTGCTAAATGCCAATTATATTCTATTATTCTGTTTTGTTTGTTTCTCTTTTTTTCTGTTGTTGCTTTAAATGAAGACTTGACAAAAATAATGTTCATGTTTTCCGCACCCAGTGTCAATGGGGTGGAGGAAGGTTATTAAAGTCAGCATCAACAACAAAAGCAGCCTCAGTGGCTCCCCGAAGTAGGCTATAAGAACATTCACGAAAATTCGCTTATTTCCATGAAATTTGCTTTTATTTTTAGACATTTGTTTTTTGGATTTACTGTATTTATTTTGCTTGTATTTGGCTTGGCTCAGCTCTGCTCGGCTTGACTTGACTTGCCAACTTGATTATCGCAAGGGAGACATTTTACTTGAAAAACCCCAAATTCATACGTATTTGCGTCTAAAGGTATGCTTCACAAAACAAAAAAGAAAAAGAAAAATAATGCCAAATGGGCGCTGAAAGGAAAAATGTCAGTAGCAATTGTTGTCACCCAAATTTGAGGAATTGTTTTTCCGCATCGCCAACACCAAATGTCATGTGGCATTTGTGTTGGTTTTGTTGCTATTGCTGATGTTGTTGTATTCATTTGTCTGTCTGTCTGTCTCTCAGTCGGTCGTTGCTGATTATAATGCAGAGATCGGATGATGCTGCGCCTAAAATTCGCCTATATTCAGGGGGGGGGGTACTTTTTGATGCTATTAAGTGCGCCATGTGTGGAGCTGAGACAAGAACTAAAGTGAGTCAAATGTATTATCATGTTGTTGCCAATTTTATGTGGCATAGTTTTAGGCGCTCTGAAGTACGGTATGTGTGGCAAATTGAAGATGTCAATCATTTCAATTATTTTGCAGATGAAAAAGTTCGCAAAGATTGAAACTGTCGAACTAGGAAATACAAATTTGTATTTAAATTTTGAAGTATGCTTGTAAGTTGTACCTAAAATTATGCTACATTATATTTTAGTAAAAATAAACAAAAATTTGATGTTTTTATTTAGCTTAGTAGAAATGATTATTTCGTGAAGCTCGCTTTATATCAATTGAAAATTTCTACGGAAACATTTTTGTGAAATTTAATTTTAAATCTCATTTCCGTTAGCATTTTTTTGGTATAGTCTAAAAAATCCGTTATATTGTAGATTGCGCGTAAAAGTATGCGCAAAAGTATTTTATCTCTTTCAACTTTCTTTTTTATCTTTTTCGTCACACTGCGTCTGTGCCTAGAAGTATGCCCAACTTTTCACACCAAAAATAAATCACAACACCAACACTCTCATACATTTTATATGGTGATGCGCGTGTGTGCCTAATCATGCATAAGAAAGGATTTAAATTTAAACGACATCACCTTTTTTTGTGTATTGTTTGCTATCAAATCAAATTTCCAATTTCCGAGTCAATTTCTGGGAACAAATCACAGCTGCATAACACAGTTACAAATGTATTGAATGCCCTCAAGAGCGCTTCATACAAGATTCCATTGTATTTTTATTTTATTTTTCTTTCAATAGAAAATGTATTTACCATTGGAATATACTCGTATGTGAAAGTGTTAAGATCTGTGTCAAGAGGTTCTTAGGTAAAATTGATATTTAATTTTTGCCTTTCTTTGGAACTGTCAATTATTGTCGTTCTAAGGAGGATATTATCAACTGTTGTAATCAGGTGTAAACAAAAATGTTCACATTTGTATCCAATGTATCAACAAATAAAAGTAGAAAATATATAAACATTTTTGCATTGGCATTAAAAAAGAATTTTATATACAAAGCGAAAAGATCAAGTTGCTATTGTTTATTTATTAGATATTTTTTTATATTCTAAAATTGAATTCTTGTTTTGTATCGTTCTGAAAACTAAAAGAAGCAAAAGAGATTCGCACTTTACTCCATTCCATTTCGTAGACTGCTTTTAGGCAAAGTCTCCACCACGTTGTTCGTCAACCATTGCTCCGTCGGCTACAATTGCTGTCAGCTTACTTACGCCAGCTGCTGTTGTTGCTATTCTCACACATTGTCATTTTTGATTCTTTTATCTTTCGTCCCTCGACGGCATTAATGCCATTCTACCACTTAATCCGCTTATTAGTCAACAATAATGTTAGCTTTTGTATGCCCCTTCCCGCCCATTCGAAACCATCGCGCGCACCAAATTTTATTATTGTGATTATTGGCTTTTCTGTGTATCTTAACAATATGTTTAAAGCGGATAAACAAACTCCAAAACATCGAATTTCTGGCACATCATTATCTTTGCGCCTAAAAGCATGCTTTGTGCTTTCTATTAATTTTCCGAGCTATCGCATTTTCTTGGCGGTTTATTGTTCTTGCGGTTTTTCATCATCTCCGAATTTATTATTTATGAATAAAGCTTGTGCAAAATTCATTAACTTTTTCGGGTGGTGGAGCAAGTGAATTGAAATTGGTTCATAGCGCGCGCCGCGTCATTGTGTGGGTATGCGTGTAAGAGTGTAAGTGCGATTGTGGTATAAATTTGTGGTCAGCGGCGGGGCTGTTAATGGCTTTTTCAGCAAAGGTCAGCAGTGTGAGTGTGGGTGGTGGCATGGGGCTGACACTGCGCACTGATGTATGCCAAATATTTTAGTAAGATAATAAATTTATGACCCTAAGTTTATTCAAGCTGAATAAGGCAGGAAGTGGCGATAGTAAAATGATATGAGTGCCAATCTTGGTTGTGTGAAAGACTGCTGGTATGTCAAGCCTAAAGATTTACTTCGAATTTTTATATTGATTAAATAAAAACAGTATTTTCTGAAGGGTGAATGTTAACTCAATTTAAAGGTAATTCACTTACATTGTTTCAAAATTTATTGCTAATTTAAAAGATCCTTAACGCAAACTTTGCTCAAACTTGTCTTTAGAAGTGTTTCGGCAAGGAACAAAAGTCATAAGCTTACAAAATTTGAAGAAAATGTATGGGATTACGTTGCTTTCTTATAGAGATAAATTTCTTGAAAATAAATATTAAATTTATAAAACTTTTTTTTCAAAGCCTTCATTTCTTTGAAAGCCTTTAAATCACCTAAAAGTATGCTACGTTTTATTAAATGACCATCTAAGCTGATGCATCTTGACCTTTCTATTTACCTTAATTGCCTTCTACACCTACACTTTTGCCCGAAAATTCGCACAATACACAATTACGCTCAATGACACAACAAAAGAAATAAAATAACATACTTTTAGGCTCGCTGTCAAAAGCTAAATGCTTTGCTTGGTTGCTTGGTTGATCCACTGAGTCAGTATTCACGTTTCACATTTATATCCTTTAAATTTGCCATAAAAGGACACTCACTACTTCGGGCCAAAGGCAGATGATAAAAAGAAAAAGAAAAATCCCTAACACAACTATACACTGTACTACTATACATATAAGACATCAAATTACACTCGCTCGCTCGCACACGCGCCTTAAAAGCAGCATCAGCAATTTTAGTAAGTGTAGCAGCGACACATACACATACACCTAAGTACAAACCGACACATCACATACAAATGGGAACACACATTGTTCGCATAACCCACATGTACAAATAAAAGCATCTTCATTTCGCATTTGACATGGGCCATGGTAGTCGGCTTTTTAAGTGTGTCAGTGTGTGCGCGTGTTAGTGTGTGTACAAGTGTATATTTGTGTGTATCACTGTGTAGATTTGGGTTCATAAAGGCGCGGCGCCAAGAAAAGGTTTTGTCATTTGTAATATCATTTTCGTATAAATATCAGATATGCTAGTCTTGTTTGGCTTTGGTGGCTTCCTGGCAGAAATAACAAAGCGTAGAAAATGACTGAAATAAAAATGTTATTTTAGGTCCACCGGGACAACACTGCGACATAACAATTCCGTTTGTATTTTTTAAATTTAACTTCGGCTTTGTTACAAAAATATTTGGGATTTTAATATTATTATTTACTTAAGCGAAGATGTCCTTTTCTGCGAAATGTAAGTAGGAACAAAATGAAGGAAACATGTTTATTAGTGCCGAAAAGGATGCTAATATTTGTTTGAACAATATTTAAAGAGCGCAAGAATATTTTAATTAAAATGTAACGTTTTTATAAATTTAAATGAGCGCAAAAATATGCCTTAACAATTTTTAGTGAGACTTATGTGATTTTGAAATGTTGAAAAAATTAAATACTTTAAATATTATAGACCAGACCAGTTCTTAAGCTTTAATCGCATCCGTGCGCCTAAAAGTATGCTTTTATTTGGAGAATTTCTTACTAGTCTAATATAATAAACTTAAGCAAATATAAAGTTTGCACATTCTAAAATTAAAAGAACGCTTGACATACGTCCAAAAGAATTTACTTTCTTCAGGCTCATGAGCCTAAAATTTTGCTTAAATTCTTCGCAAATGCTTTAAATTGACTTAAGTCCTGTCTTTGACAACCGTCCTCTCATACACATTCTCGAGTACATGAACTTTAAGGTCATCTAATCTTAAAAAAACAAAAAAGCACTACCACAAGCAACCATTTTTCATTTTCAAAAGTTCTCTGTTGAGTGTGTACGAGTATGTGTGTCAGTTTGCATGTGATACACTTAAGTGCAAGGAAGAATTAACAACAACAAAAAAAACAAGAAACCGAATTAAATGTCTAAACATAATGGGGCGACTGTTTAGCTGACATGCCATTAAAATCAACCGCTACATCACCACCACCGCTCGTTTGCCACCCGCATCCTCATCGCTTACAAGTGTGGTGAATACGAACCAAGTAGCAGCAGCAGAAAGTCCTCCGTCCGTACGTCCGTCTGTTTCACTCGTCTGCCTGACGTCGTCTTTCAAGTGCTGCCGTATACAATTGCGCTTTTATCCGTGCGTCGCTGTATGTGTGTTTATTTTTCGTATGTATGCATGTCTGCATGAACAAAAAATGTCAACCGTCGAGGTGAATTGAAAACTTAGTTTCTAAAGCCGGAGACCGCCCAGCACCGAACTGAACAGAACAGAACAGAACTATCAACCACAAACGATGAAAACTTTTTGCGACTTTTTTAGATTTCTTTTCTGATTTTCTTCTCTTTAAATGCGCCATTGTTCGGACACGAACAATAATAATCTAGTTTAGTGCAGTTAACGGACGCCATCTTGGTTTCTTAGCTTGGACTTGAAGCAGAAATTACATTGCACAAAACATTTAAGCAGGGACGTATCACACAGAAGAATTTCTTATATTTTTTGAAATTTATAGAAATTAAGACAAAAATAAAATATATAACAAATTTATTTTATATTTTTTCAATTATTCAACATGAATTCAAATTTTTTTAAATATTTTAATTTTTTTTTTTTGTAAATTGCTTTTATCCCTCTAAGATACGGTCCTGCCTTAAAGGCGTCCCACCGCTTTAACTGCTGCTCATTGTTAGTTGCATTTGTAGTAGTTGTGGATTAGTAAGCGTGCGTGTGTTCTGAATGTGATTGTATGTTTGTGCATGTTTGTGTTTGTGTGGGTGGCCGTAAGCTTTTGTGCGCCTGTAAATGCGAGTGCGAAATTCTAAAGCTGAGATTAGCATTTGTCTTGCTGCTGGATTGGCTTGCGCTGAAGTGTGAAGATTTATGTATGCCTATGTGAGAGTGCATTTATGTGTGTGCGTATTTATGGATATTTTCAATATTTTCCTTTAATGTACTTTTAAATCACGTACAATTTTACAAAAACAAAATAAATTCCTTTAAGATGTTTCAGAAAGAAAAACTGACAATTTCAAATTCACCACAGTATGTCTAATTAGAATGTAATAATTCACCACATTCAAAATTTTACAGCTGTTTGTAATCCAAAAAAAGTTTTAAATGATTTTTCAACAAATTGAATTTTTGCTAAAGCTTAAAAAATGCAACACAATCAAAAAGTGTTGCCAAAGTATACAAAAAATTATTTTGATTCAATGCCCGGTATTCAATTTGAACATTTTCGCCTTGAAGTGAGATTATTGCCAATTAAAGGCGAACTTAACAGAGAATCATGCAAGCCCTTCATAACCAATAAGCAACTTTCAACAGGAAGATTGCTTGATTAATAATTCACCACATCAATCTCAATCTCAACACACACACACATCAAAATGGCGAACAGCAACAAAAATGGCGCCAGAGTCTGTCGGTGATGCCATTATGCAAATAAATTGCACTTTGCATACTTTATCAGAATTTTTTGTCGTTTTTACCTTTTTTCCACACATTTTGCCAGTTTTTTACAATATTAATGCGCACACGCCATTGTACGAGTACACCAACAAAAAACAACAAAAACAATCATGTTGAGTTTCGGCGAGATGGAAATGACAAAATCAATGCGATTACAGCCGCCAGTCGCAACTTTTGTCATCGTTTGACTTTTTTTCTTCTCTTATTTCTTTTATTTCTTTTTTAATGCATACTAATGACGACAGCAGCAACAGCGTTTTTTCGCCACACCCAACTTTGTCTTATTTCACCCAGTTTCCATTTCACTTAACTTCTTCATATACATCATGCCCTGCCATTTTCCAATTTTTTCTTTGTTTACATTTTCCTTTTTCTTTTTTTGTCATAGCTTATGCAGCTGTCAACTGCAGCGCACAAATGCCATTTTATGTCATCTTCACACCTGTGGCAGCGCAATTTTGTAAAGGAAGAGGATGCCAGGTTGAATGAAAAAAAAATGAAAAAAAATACCTAGTGTAAAAATACAATTGGCGTCATGTGCATAAAAAAAATAGTTAACAGAGCGGGAGGGGTGAAAATCGTCTCGAAACGCAGGGTTGCATTTGATGATGCTGGTCGGTTTCTTGTTCAATTGCTGTGGCAACCCGCTTAACTAATTTGTTGTATAGTATGCATAACTCAGTTAGAAATTATGATTGTTCCAAATTTAATTGACTAAAAATTTATTAACATTTCTTGAAGTGTGGTGAATTTAAACATGTTTACACCACATTTCGTTGTTCAGTTTATTTAAATATCTGCAATTCATTTGAAGAATATCTTTATTAAAATACTGGAATTTTAAGGTGTGGTGAGTATTTTGAATGTGGTGAATATGAACAAAAATCACTTGCAAACTATTCAATTATGTGCTTTTCATATATTTTTAAAATAAAATTTGTTAATAACTTATTAACGCAATTTAATCAAGTACGTTAAGTTTTATGAAGCGATGAAAACTCTTTTTTTATTATCCACTCATCCACTCCAAGCGGGTTTTTTTCGCTCCCTTTCTTCTCATTCGGCTTATTTGTATGGAAAATTGTGCTGCATTATTTTAATACCATTTGCTCTCAGCTATCCGGTTTTATTTAAGCGTTGTGCAGCAAAGTATGCAATGTGAAATATTATTAAAATGAGCGCGTCGCACAAAAAAATAAAAGAAAAAGGGTGGAATAATGTTGCTTACTTTAATTCAGCCAACCCAGAACTTAAGTGGATGGAGTGGTGTGAGTTGGGACGCGATGCGATGCGATGAAGTGGCTTTACTTGCTTTCCTTCGTAAGTTATCTTCTTGTGTTCGCTGCGATTGCAATCGTGTAATGTCTACTTATGGCTGTAATATGGGTTTAAAAGGAAAAGAACTGTGCGCTAGTTTTATCTGATTGGGCTGATCTGTTTTCAAAGTGGCAAAGACTTGCTAACTGACTGACTTGATGAAGCTGGTTTCAAATTACAAAAAATGGCAAGAAACGCAGGTATTAAATAAGTTTGAATGAAAACGATTTGTCTTTTATTATAAAAAATTGCATACTTTTAGGTGCTCAAAAATATGTAAAATAAAAAAAATTAGTATAACGTTTTTTTAATTTATATTTTTGTAAGCTTTTTAAATTTACAAAATAATCTTTTTTTTATACTTTGATGCACGAGTGTTAATTTCGCTGCCTATCCTCAGGCACTTTAAATAACATTTACATAAATTTACGTGCTACAGCAAACTGAACATTACTTGCGTTATTAAATCAAACACGACATATGCCGCCAAAAAGACTAACACGCTCACACCTGCCTTTATACACACGTACGCATCACTAACACCGTGTCGAAATTTCACACATACACACACAAACACGCACTTAAATTGATACGCATTCAGACACGTTTAATTACAAAAGCAACTGTGAACACAGTAAAACGCCCGCCACGACATTTCACCTGTCAATATGCCACAATATTGCCGAAGTTCGCATTTGCCAAGCTGCCTCTGTAGCGCCTTATTTTCCTACTGCTTTGTCAGTATAACGGACTGCCTCCTTCTCACCCCTAACTTCTTGTACAGAATGTCAAAATTAATTGTCGCCATGTAGAATCGATTGCAAAATTGACAATGACATTCACGGTCCATAAATTGCCAATAACACTTAACACGATCCTTTAAATTTGCTCTTGTTGAATTTAAAAAAGAAGAAGTGCAAATTGTGTTGCATAAGGGGAGGCGAAAAACCTTGCTTATTTATTATTTACCTAATTGTCGGAAAGTTTTAATTGAACGCAAAACGAAAGAAAATAAGACGCCAGATTAAAATAACATTGATACTTGATTAGCCAAAGCTTTTACTTCGAACAGCATAAATCGTAGCATAACTTGTGGCGTTGTAAGCGCGGCATAACGAAGCGTGTGCGCTCATTAAATATTGGCACGTTGTGCTAATTTTGTGATTAACGCTCAAGGTAATCATTTTAAAAGGTTTTTTGCAAAGAAAGAGAAAGTGTGCGAAAGGTTAACGAGACCGAGAGTTTTAATTGATTTCAGATAATTACCGCTGGTTGCGCAAGAGAAGGCAAAGCACACTTTTAGGTGTGCAAAGTAATTAACTATTAATGGCAGCGCAAAGGTCATCGCAAAACTTATTTCAAACAAATAAAAACCATAGTAGGTGAGATAGACACAGCGGAATATTTAAATGAAGCATACTTTCTGGCGGTATAATATTTTTTTTTAATTTAAATATTTGATCCGCTTTAAATGTTTTTCATCAAAATTTAACTTCAAGTCTTACTCAATTTATTATGAACCCATTGCATAGCACAATTGTATGCATAACTTATACAAACAAATTTGAAGCATACTTTTAGGAAAATACAAATAACGCAAATCCATAGAGCCAAAATATCATTAGCCATTTTTCTTTATGCCGCACATCAAGTCAAGTCGATTTAATTACATTACTCATGCACGGCTCATAACCCGAACTTGGTAAACTTAACGCCTAAAAGAGAGCAGAGCTAAAACTTGTTCGAGTGGAATTATAAATGCTGACTCCCGATTCGGCACACACACACACAAATATACAAAAACTACCACTACCGAGGCAAAGGGAGTGGCAAAGTAACACCCACAAATAAACTGAAAAGTTTCAAAAGAAAAAAAACCGTTTGCGCCTAAGAGTATGCAAAAACGTTATACAATGTCGGAATTTCGAGTAAAGTAGCAGCAAACACTTGGTTTGTTCGTACGAAATACGTATTAACAAAGCCAGTCAGCCGGACACAGACCAGAACAGGCCAATTTAGACCAGGACGTCCAGGCGATGCCAAGCAACAAAAAACACAAAATGGGGTAAAATCGAAAACGTGTTGAAATCGAAACAACTTTGGCATTTCCACTATGACCTCGGGCATACAACAAAAACTTCAATGGCATGAAAAACCGAAAGAAAAGGGCGTAAACGTGCCATAACGGACCAACAGGAAAAAGCTTATTTTCGTACAATCGCCAAAGTATAAAAGAGAAAAAATGTAAGCGAATTTGCGGCTTTATTGAATTTTCCGCACACCATAAATGGCAAATTTAACAAGCTTTTCGCAAGTTTGTTGCCTCTTATTTTTGTTGCATTCTTCCAGGCAGCGCTTGTAAAATAGTGTTCTGTTGTCGTTTTGCAACCATATACTCGTACACTCGCGCGAAAATGATATCTTAATTTAGCGCGTCACAGTTTAAACTTAAAACGTTTATCTTGTTGCAGTGCACGTCAGCTTCCTCGCCTCGCCTCGACCCAACGCGACTCGGCTCGGCTCGCCTCAAGTTATGCAACAATTTTGTTGCCAAACAACATTATTGATGCGCTTGGCCGTTGGCTGTCTTTTGCGGGCGAAATTGTAAATTTTGAGCTAGCTAGTGACAAAAACAACAACAACAATAACACCAACATGTGGCTAACGCCCCTAGTGTATTGACATTGACGTATTTCTGGTGGTGGCGTGCAAATTGTGGCCAGCATGTTTGAACGCGCTTGTTTGCATGTTTTGTGGCGAAAGCGCCAAAAATTATGCAACAATATTTTGCTACGGTAGTGAGTAAACTTGCGTGAGTCAAAGTTAGTTTGCTGATTAATAAACTTTGGCGCTGTTTTTCGTGAAAAGCCAAATTAAAGATATGTAACAAACGAGTGTGCTTTTAAGTGAGCTTAAACACCTGACCATATGCAATACTTATTTTAACTGTACTTAATTTTACTTTATAAGGATATGCTGTTTATATACAAAATACAAAAATGCTCCTCACCATGTCTCATATAAATGTGGCGCCATCTAGTTATTCAGAAGCGATATTCTTATTCAACCTTAAGTAAAATTTTCTGCTTCTGTTCTGTATTTTTAATCTGCAAGTCAATTTCAATTGTAAAATTTCGATTGTGTTCATCGGAAAAAGCATTTTCAAATTTAACAACATAATTGTATTTGCTGACAATTTGTATGCAAATCAACAACAACAAAAGCAACAATAACAAATTCAAAAAATAGATAGATGGATGGATGGATTCACCAAAAATACAAGAATACTAATAGCAAGAACAACTAAAAAAATCATTACACATTTTCCTGTTGACGAATCAATCAGAATTGTGTTGCAGTGCAGCCAGCAACAATAACACCCGAAACTCGGAACATGCTACTGACTCAACCCACCCAACCACCCATCCGTAGACAATCAATTTGTATCCAATCGCAAGAAATTACAATTGAGGGAGGAAATTGTCATTCGACTAAAAATCGAGAGAAAAAAATTCAAATGAAAATAAGAAAATAGAAAACAAAAAAGAACAAAAGGTAAATAAACATGACAAGGAAATTTTCCATTTATTTTCACTACTTGCACCAGGGGCATCACGCCCCCTTTGTCATACGTACGTTTCCCCGCGCCAATACTCCCCACAGGTTTAAAATTTACAATGTTACATTTTGAAGAATAGTTTTTGCTATAACTGACACATTTCCGTAAAAGCAGCAGAAGCAGCAGCAGAAAATTCATTTTCACCCATGACACAGTCATGAAATGAAATTGGATGCATCCTTTGTGCCCCGCACGATATAAAACTCAGTGCCGTGTGTACTGGAACAAGGAACTAAATTTGTATTTGATATTAGAAATTTATTGGATTTAAATACATATTTTTGAATTGAAAATTTGTATTTGTAGTATGCCACTTTTACACACACACATCAAAAACAAACCTTATTTTTTTTTTATCTTAAGTCAATCGATCAATTATCTAATTACCATTTTTGTTTTAGAACTATCACAGTTTTTTTTTTTGAATACCGGCACTGTACCTGAACGCTTTGAACTGAACTCCATCGCATCGCTCGCAGGGGAAATTGGAAATAATGGTTCGAATGGTTTTTGAGTGTTTGCTGTCAGGGGTATATTAGGATACAAGATACTGCACGATGAATAAAAGCAAGCGAAAGAATAATAAACCAAGAAAGCTGCTTTCCATCGAATGGGTGGTTGGTACAGCGGCAGCTGAAGATTGGCACACAATTGATAATAATAAATTTTCTGTTTGATTTACACTCGACTGCAGTAAACAGCAAAACAAAGTTTGTTTTACTGTAGCATGCTTTTGGGAGCAATGGAGTTGTAAAAGCAAACAACAAAATTAGCACACCGAAGCGCCCAAGCATAGAAATTGTTAAAATGTAGAATGCTTTTAGGCGTAGTGAATTTTTAAGAATTTATAAAAATGCAAACACTTGAAGAAACAATATCAAAAAATTTAAGGAGTTATGCCATTCATTTTTATGTCTCTAGGTACACTTTAAGGCAATAGAGAATTTTTCCAAATTATTCGAATGAGGTATAACTACAGGCGCAATAATTTAATAACTAATTAGATAGTTTATCATCTGTTTTAACGGATTCCGAGTAAATCTAAACTATATTCCGCATGTCATCTACATTCATATATATATATATAAAAACATCCCTATTGACTTAACCACTTACTTCTTGCCACCCGCATATACTATTGGAATTTGCAAATTATTTCCAATACACAAACACTGCATAATTTTAGGCTTAAGCAATCAAAAAATCACCTCAACAACGAATTGCTCACCTTTAAAACGTCTCAGCAGATTTCTACTTTGTTCGTGAATAATTCATTTAACATAATGCCAAGGGTCGGTCCCTATCACATGCCCCCAAAATGTATGCTACAAACCAATACATAGAAAATACGAAAGTAACAGACAAAAGAACGGAAAATGACAGACGAATTCAAAATTTAGGCGTGAAAAATAAATGAAGTGTTTCTCGAACACAACACTTGACGCTGAACCCTTTTCTTTTTTCTCTTTTCATACAACTCGGACTGAAGCCGTTTTACATGCCGATTTGTGCGCCTAAAATTATGCAGCATTTCAGCTGCTTCATCGTTTATTGAGTTAGCGTAGAAAGCAGCGTAAGAAAAGAAATGAAAATCAAACGAGTCCGCCCCGTTTGCTGAGATTACTTAAAGCAGAAAATTACTTCCTTCGGTTGTTTGTTTGCCTGCTGACTGCTTGCTTTACTTTTTTGTGTTTATTTTGTATAGCATGCTTTTTGGCGCGTTAAAAAAGTTTCTCTTTCAGCTCGGTGATTTAAACCTTTCTTACTTGTTTGCTTTTTTTAATTTTATTTGTTGAGAGTATTCATGTGGGAGTTGAAAATCGTATTTAACTTTTTTGCTTTTCTTGGCAATTGGATGCGAAGAAGAGGTAACAAATTGTATTTTTTTGAGCGCATTGACAATGCAGGTGAAAATTTTTAATTTGATTAAGAAAAGTTGCTTATTTCTTAGGTCCCACTTGAAAATGCCACCAGGGACAGCTTAAGTCAAATTTATTTAGCACGGAATTATGCTCTTGCGAATTATTTAGATTCATATAAAAAGAGAAAAGGACCTCTTTAACTTTAGAAAAACTCTTTCTTTACAGTCCAAAAGCATACAACATTAATTGTATTACTTTTTATTATATTTAGGCAATTCCAATATATTTTTTGCTTAAAAGCCAAATTAGGTTAGCCTACTATTAAGTGCCACGTATACATTTTTCATTTGAAAAAAAATCCAGTTTTAAGTGTCAATTATTTGAAACTGTCAATTTGTGTTAAAATGTAAAACCTCACCTCAATTCAAATTCACTGTTAGCGCCTAAAAGCTTACATCGCGCCAACTAAATCAATTACCAACTATCAAGCCTGCACCTAAAAGCATGCTAACCAATTTTAAAGCTGAGTATCGCCCCCCGCACGCCACAAACAACAAAATTAAATTACGTCTGCACGTCACAACAATTGCGAATAGTATCGATTTCGACATGACAGCGCCACCGCCGACACGCTTCAGCCAAACTCGCAAAAATTGTCGGAAAAACTCAATTTGGGCGCCATTAGCAAATTGACTTAATACCTTTACCGGCTGGTTCGTCAAACAAGAGCAACGACGGCGGCGACGATGATGACGACGACGACAACGACGCGTCGTAAAACAATAAGCCTCAACTTAAACTTAAACTTCAACGCAAACTCAAATAAGAAAATTCGTAGCTGGAATTTTGTTTGTTTGTTTGTTTGTTTGTGTTGGTGTGTTGAGTGTCACGTGCCACAGTCACAGTCAGAGCACAAAGTTCAACAAAAAAGTGTCAAAAAGTTGTTAAACTGCCTGTAAATATTATGCGCCCAAAAGTAGGCAACGATTTTCCTCTCACTTTTTTGCTTTCGTGTTCCATTCTTCCTATTTATTTATTATTTATGCGAGATCTTATTTCGATTTAGTTGTATTAAGTTATTTCATTTATTATTCAAACCCTGGCACTGCCATCGACGCTACAGTGTTGCCTCATATAGCGGAAACAGGAAACATTTCGCAATGCCAACACACACACACACAGACACACACATAAACACAAAACGAAATATACGAAATTACGTTTAACGATATTCAATTATTTTTGGTTTATGAGCACGTTTGTTGCGCTACGCTTTTTTTTATACGTAATTGATTTCTGCTTTTGTTATGTCAATAAATTCTCTTCCGTTGATTTCGCAGTTTCGGAAAATCACTCGAAATGGCTCACGCGACTTGGCCCGGCCTCAATGCGTTTTATTTATTTATTTTTTCATTTATGAACAAATCCCGTGCGACTCATTAAATTTAAGTGAATTTGTTTTAATATTTGCGTGTGACGCCTAAAAGTATGCCTTAAATTTTTAGCAACGAAATACATTTTTATTTTTAGTACAATATTTTAAAATCACATAAATATCCTTACTACATAAATTTGTACACAATAACGATTGTTTTAAAATTTTTCAAATTGTCTTTTAAGGCATGCTTCGTTTCTGACTTTTACGAAAAGCAGCCTTGAAAAATTTGGTAATTTTTAATTTTCAAATTGAGCAAAGGGTGCGAAGGCGTTGCATGAATTTCATCTTCCTTTAACGCCGAACTCACTGCACTCATTTTCTTTTTTAGCGCAAATTTATTACAAATGACATTTCATTTCATTCCGGACGAGAAAATATCGCTCGCGTACCAAAGATAAATGACATCGAAATTGTTAAAAAATAACGCACACCTGAGATGAGACGATGATGGAATTCTGCGCTGAACCGCAACGATGGCGGAGCAAAAAGTACACACAAAAACCATTGTATACTTTTAAGCGCGGCGCACAAACACACAAACACAAAATAAACAGTTTCGCCATTGCAATGATACACTAAAGCTGATTTATGTGCGAATATAAATAGAAATAAATGAGCGGAAGATAAGCGAACAGCGTTGCGCGTGGATGTTAGACTTTTATTTTAAAACAAAAACAGTGAAAAACGAAACGAAACAAAACCCGTTGCCGCATTTCAAGCGCATAAGCCCCTGCTTTCTTTAAGTTGTTTTTTGTTTAGTTTTTAGTTACTCGCTTCGCATCGCATACAAAACACGTATTTCAGCTTCGCCTCGCTTCGTCTCGTCTACGCTGCTACGCCAGCTGAAATAGTGTAAGCAGCAAGTCGTGCCATGGGCTATGACCCCAGCCGTATCACATTTCTAATGCGCCTAAAAGCATACACTTTTAAAATAGCAGCGCTGCTGCTCGCAACGACGACGACAACCACGCAACGCAACGCAATGAATGAAAATTCAACGCAACACTTGGCCTACTTTGCGGCGCTAAACGTTGCCTTCTCTTTTGTCAATGTGCTCTCTTTCTACCCCGCTCGTTCACGTGCTCTTTCGCTCTTGCACTCAGGCGTCTTTTGTGTGTGGCGAAGAGTCTGAGCTTGTGCCTGGGCATTTATCTTACTTTTCGCGCTTGACAGTACTTGAATGAATTATAGACATACCCGACTAAAACCAACATTCAAAAAATATATAAATTTATACATATACTAGTACATTTTTTTTGCTTTAGCTTTCACACCACAAAAGCCATGTTGAAATGCAAAAAAATCTACTTGAAAATAATTTTCATTTGCACTTGGCTGAGTCACAGGCAAAGTTCAAAATGTGCTCATTTCGGTTATATTTTAGCAGCCTTTTGGGCTTACGCAAAATGAAAAGATAAAAAAAATATGACAATCTACAATCCGATTCACATCACACACATACAAAAAACACACAAACATTCGCGTTCATCTCTGTCTGACTTATTTAAAAAATATTTCGCCATTGATCCGAATATTGGGGTTGGCGCGCCAGAAAGTATGCTCTGATTTTCTGTGGGTTATTTCTAAGAAAACGTAGAAAGATTTGTGAAAATGAAAAAATTTGCAATGCAAATATTTGATTGACACGATTCGGCGAAAGAAGGTGAAAAAGTTGTAAAAGACGGATTCACTGTTGACAGTTGAATTGCCAACAGACAGACGACACGACTGCTTTCGAGGTGAGGGACAAATTGTTAACAAGGTCACTCGTGTAAAGCATACTTTTTCGACTGTTGACAGCTTGTTTACCCCTAAAGAAAAGTTTCTTTTTTATATATTTTCCTAATTTCAATAACAATTTCCACTCGCTTGAGTATGATAAAATATTACAATGAAAATAATTTTACATAAAAAAGCGTGATTCAAAGGAAGAAATAGCTTTAAAAATTAAAAAAAATACAAAAAACATGCCTTAAATTATGCCTCTACATTTAATTTTTGAATACATTATTTACATTCCGTCCGTAAGCACTTTAACTTTACTTTTATTAAAGTATGTATTTAATTGAAATTAAATTGTTTAATGCATCTTATACATTTTATAATGTCATAATAAAAGTAAACGTTAGCAAAGCACTTGAAAGTATGCTTTAAATATTTACAAATTCTTTGTTTTTCCTATATAAAATCACATTAAAAAAAGGATCTGCATACTTATCAATAGCATTAAAAACAACCCAAAGCTCTTTACTGATTACTGCCTTAAGCCTAAAAGCATGCTTCAGAAAACCTATAAATGGACTTTTATCATTCAATTTCCTCATCCGGTAAGTGCGCGCCAACCACCGTCGATTTTAACCCAAAAATAATTTAATTGCTATTCATTACAATCGCCGCCGCCGAAAAATATGCAACGTAAAAATTACGCAGCCACGAAACAACAACCCGGACAATTCTTTATTGTACGTAATACCATTTTAATGCCAAACAAATGTTGGCGATTAGTCAAGCCATGGGAAAAAAATTGCAAGACACACGCCATTTACATGCGTCTATTATTCTATTTTTCTGTTTTGTTGTTTTTGGTTTAAATTTGGACTAACACAGCCCTGCCATTTCGCTTTTTATAGCCACTTAATTGCCACTGAGGATTGTTTTTTTTTTAATATTCGGCTTGTGAACCCCTGAAATGCTAACGCGGCGAAATGTTTTCTTGGTCATTCCTAGCTGACATTTAGAACATTGTTTTGCTTTTTGCTACCGCCGCCGTCATGACTATTGATTGATGATGATCAAAATCGAAGATTTGAGACAGCCCAGCATTTCTACTGCTGTGCAGCTGGAGTTATTTGCCATTAACAAGGCCAACGCCGCTGCCAGCGCCAGCACTACCCCCACTACTACCGCCGCCGGGGGGCACAATAAATCGGTGCTCAAGTTACGGCTGTAGTTAATGGCCGGACAAAATATATTTTTGGTTTACTTGATAGAGAGAAATATTGAAATGTTATTTTTACTTTTGCTCTAAATATTTTTTTCCTACCAATAAATCAATGCAAATTACTTTTTTGTGGCAGACTTTTAGGTGCACGAGTTCTTTTTCTCGTTGGTGTAAAATAGATTTATTGTTGAGTTGCAGATCAACTGAGAGATTAAACGGATTTTTGTTTTTTGTATATACCAACGAAGAATTTAACAAAAACCATGAGATATGAGATAGAATAATATTTATGTTTTGGCTTATTGATTTAAGGATAAGACTGCTTTAGAAATTTTATCTGATGGCATTTTTTTTTTGGCTGTTAAATAGTTGAAAAGTTTGATTAACGGATCATTGAAAACTACATTTGAAACACTTCCAAATATTCAAGTATACTTTTATGTGGAACAACCTTTTGCGACTAAAAACTAAAAGCATACTTTAAGGCAATAAATTATGTCTTATAATTAATAACAAAATGCAACAAGTTAATTTATATAAAGTAATCGAGTAAATTTACTATAATAAAATATCGCTTCATGAATCATAAATTAAGTTTAATTCAATTAGCACCACTTGTGCGTGCGTGTCTATAAGGAACCACGCTGCATACTTTTAGACGGCGGCTAATTACCGTGACTTGTTAAAAAATGCGCCAGTCAATTAGTGGCTCATTTGTTTTAACTAAAGTACAAAGTAAAGAACCGGCCGTTAATTGTAATGCCTTCCCTGCTTCACATGGGACTATCGCGCCATGCGCGTTGTATACAATCAAGCGCCTATACACCAACACACACACATTAAAAAGAAACACGCAAATATATGCAATTAAAATGCGTTAGTAACAATTACACACGAACGAACAAAACCTAATTAAACGCACCTGCTGCTGCCTACCTGCCCTCTGCATATTTTCTGCTTTTGGGCGGCAATATAATTTCGGCAAGCACCTAAAACTCTGCTACACAAAAGCATTGAAAAAGTTACGCGTAAAAGAACGAAAATAACGGTGCTAATTTTTCAATTAAAATGCCATGACGACAGCAATAAGCCAATTTATGGTTTTTTTTTCTCTTTTTTTCTATATTTACATTTTTTAACAATTCGCGCGAGGTTGAAAAAAATTCAATTGAAATTTTTTCATCTACATGTGCGCACATTAAATGCAAATTTCCGCAAATTGGAGCGCATTTTGCTCTGCACAATAGGATTTTCGACGCGGTTTCGAGGATTGCCAATTATTTCCGCTTTTCTACATTTTTCTGTGGTATGGTTTTTTTTGTTTGTATATGTTTTGTAAAAATGTGCCAATTATTTTATCAACGTTGTCATCAGCGCGCGTTGATATCAGCCATCAGCCCTCTTCAAGGTTGAAAATAAAAAAAATTTAACAAAATATTTTGCATTACAAATGCGTACGCCTGAAGGTAGGCAGCGCTGGGCTAGCTTGAGGCCATGGAGCACATAAATAAAAAACGCTTTGTGACACACAAAAGTGATGTGAAGCTGCCTTCGCTTTCATGTGAGGAATTTAATTTGAAAATGTATTTTCAAGAGTAACATAAAAAACCGGCGGACATGCGGTGCGAAGTTTTCAACATAATGAAATACTTGATTGCATACCTTTGTGCGCAACGGACATAAATGTGCTTTTTTTTTTTGTTTTCTGTAGAAATGTCAAAAGTTTCGAAAACATTTTTATGAAGCAAACAACAACATTAATACATTTTTAATTATTGAGATAAGAATAAAATAAAGAAAACTAACTCAACACTGCTTTATTTCAGGCGGCATAGTAAAATTTACTTGTGTAATTATATGTCTATGAAAATTTAAAGGAATATAAGTTTACAAGTGATTTTATTAAATGTTACATACAAATTTGTTCACTTCCATTTCTGTGAAATTAACTTCGCTTTCCAAAATACCAAATTTGTTGCATACTTTTATGCACATTCTTTAATAGATATAAAAGTGTTCAAAATTTAAAAATACCATTTAAAATTAAAGCGGCTGTTGCCAGCGTCATAAAGTGTTATTGTGCAAAAAGCGCACGTACTTTTAGGCGCATTTTACAAATTGCATTCTTCATAGTGCAATAAACGCACGCTGGCGCAATTTTCAAATTAATTATTCGCGAAATTTTGCACAGCACATAAAAACGCAAAATTAACGCTCGCCTTGGGAACATTACCAAAAGCAGTCCTAGCATACTTCCATTCGATGGCAAATCTATATGCAATAAAATTTACGACAATTTGTCTGAAAAAGTAGTCCCCAGGCGGCAATAATTGCGCCGAATGCGAAGTTACAAAGTTTAATTGCATATTTTTGGGCGCAATGACATTTAAACTTTATCTAAATTAATATTTAGCAGATTAAGGCGCTTAACGCAAGAGTTGTTTTTCACCCAGCTTTGAGACATCAAACCAATTTTTTTGCTGCATAAATTTAGGCGCGCGCGCTTACCTTTAACACGCGAATGAAGTTACAAGCGCTGAACCGGCATTAAATTTGCATTTAAATTAAATGGCTGAACCCCTAATCAAGTTGGCGCGCATTTTTTTTCTACGCTTGTTTTCTTTCTAATAAGTTTTCATGGTTGCCTGGCTAAAAATAAAGCAATTGCTAAGGTGCTTAAGCGTTTTCACTTGCTCCTTCTCGCCAAGAATATCCACTCAGTTGTTTTTCATCGAAATGTATTCTCTTCTTTTGTGTTGTTTTGTTTTTTGTTTTTTTATTTTTATTGTTGTTTGGTTTTTTTTTTATTTTTACATATTTAGTTCTTTATTTTTGCTGGGCATACAAGAAGTCGCCACGAATTAATTTAGACACACGGGAGGATGCAGTGGAGTCTGCGACTCGGAGTCAGGGAATTAATTTATAGCATGAGGCGGAAAATGCTTAGGCGAGGCGCCCGATGGCCGAAGCGATGGTTGTCAGTTAATGCGAAACGTTTGCTGTATTTTAATTTTAGTGGTAGAGTTTATAAATTAAGGGCAATTTGTTGGCAAAGCACTTGGGACTAAGCGTTATAAATTACGACAAATTATGGCGCGCTAGTTCGGTGTTTCGGTAAGTTTCATGAAACGATTTTACTGTGTTACAATCAAAAACTAAATATTTAAGTTTATTTTTGTTTTTGTCAATTTAGTAGAAAATTTTATATTTGCTGCAGGAATTAAAGCCTTTCATTTGAGCCAAGTTCTCGCTTCATACTCGATTAAATGCAATAATGGGAAAATGAGCCAAAAGGGAACTACTTCTCTGCTACCAATAAAACCGACATTAAACGCTTGACTCCATTATGTCACAAACATAGAAGCAAGTATACACACGCACACATACACACACACACACACACACACACAAACGCAAGACCTCTTTTGTGCACGCACGACACATAGAACGCTGCTTGCCAATACAGTAACCGCTCGTTAAACTCAACAAAACGCTGCATTTTATGACCATCAAGTGGAACACACAACGCACACACTCACACTGGAATCCATGGCGCCCATGGCACATACACGGACGCATGCACCCAGAGACCAAACGGCAACATGCATCAATCGCACTTTTTTTGCTCCTTACATGCGAGCAAGAATAAAAAATACAACAGAAGCAAACTTTGAACGACGAACGAACGGAACGAACGAATGAACAAAATAATAGCATTGAGAATACGTGCACTGTAAAGGAAGAGGAAGAGGCGTAGCCTTAGGAAAGTGGGCGGTCTAAGGCAGCTGCAGTTTTATAACACAACCGGACAATTGACAATAGCCAATATAGTTGCGTCGCAATTTTTTCATTATTTTTGTTTTCATTCTTCTTCTATTCGTTTTCTTATTTTTCTTGTTCTTCTTATATTTTGCTTTTTAAGGTCTGTCATGCGAGAGAAGACATGTTGCTACTTTTGTGCTCTGCTTCCAGTTATTTAATGACTGGCATTTCGGTTACTTTCTGGCGGCTTTTGTCAAATTTTGGTTTTTGGCGACGAGGCACTAATTTTTTTAGCATCGTCATTTTTCTTTTGACACAGCAATTAAGAGTGACGAGTAGCCATCATTAAATTGAGAGTATATCAAGACATGAGAATAATTTGTTAAGATTTTATTGCATTCGATGTGCGTGTCATATTTGTGACGATAAAGTAGCAAAAATAGACAAAATCAAAATCAAAAAACAAATTAATTAATATGTCTTCCAATGATGATGATTGGGTAATCTTTTATTACATGCTAATATAAAAAACTAGTTGCTTTAAATAATACGTTTCTAAAATTTTTAACGTAAGCCAAAAAGTATGCTTTATTGTTATATACTACCAAATAAACATCATGACACACCAACATTTAAAATAAATTTAAGACTATCACTCAAACCGCAAATTGAAACTTTCGACTTTTCAAAATAAATTTATTACGCCTTAAATTATGCAAACAGAATTCAAATTGATCACATGGCGTCAAAGCGAATATGAATATGCAAATCCATCATGAACTTTTCTTCAACGCAAAAATTTTACAAAATTAAAACGATATTTCAATGCGTAAAAAAAAGAATACCTAACGCCTACATGTGCCTATAAATATGCAATGAATTTCGAAGTTATTTTTAAATTGACTACGTCAAAGTCATTGACGCAATTGTTTACGAACGACCGAACGACCGACAGACCGATCAATATCATTACAGCAATTTGCAGAGTCGTCTTTAAGTCAACTCTGACAGTTGACCAAACAATCTATTGACATTTCAAAGACATTAAACGTTGCTGACTTAAAAATAATACAAGAGACAAGGCAAGAAACAATACGAAAGCCGGCCAAAGCAGCAATTAAGTGAAAAGTCATAAATAAATAAATGAAAAATGAAGATTGCCAGTTGTGCACTTTCGCATTAAATTTATGACATAATTGCAACGCGGAAGTTTTGTTATTTATTTAAACAAAAAAACAAAAAAAACACCGACAGCAAAGAAAAAGTAAAGCAAAAGTAAAAAAAACTTAAGGTACTCATTCATTAAAAAACTGCAAAACGTCAGCAAAGTAAAAAATGTTTTTTCAGGTCCTACCGGACTCCACCCACTCGTGGGTGTCACACTTTTTTATGAATTAAATTTTTCTGCAATAATTGCAAAAACTTAGAACGCTGATATATGCGTCGCCGCCTTCGCCTTCGCCTGCAACTATGCAACGTTTCTTTTCTTTTTTTTTTTGTATTCAATTATTTTTAATGTTCGCAGTTTGCATTTATAACACTTTCCAAATGAAAATTCAGCGCTGCTCACTTTTACAACGCAACTAAAAAACGAACACTGTACAGCAACAATTAAAATACACAACGAAATGTTTCCGTGAAAGAAAAATATTTTAAAATAATATTTTTAGACAATCGCTTAATAGTTTAGACAAAAGTGTAAATGGAAGTTTTTAAAATAGCTCGGTTAAGTTTTCGCACACTTGCCTGCAAAGTTTCAACTTAACTTTTTAATGTTCAGAAAAAGTTAAATTTTGTTGCATAGTGTAAATATTTGTGTTTGCAAGTTTTCACTTGCAGCTAAACAATTTTCATTAATTCAGTACAATGGAAAATAACGACGACAACTTTTCCAGCAAAAGCGCACTGAGTGTACACATGGACAATCCAACAGACAGACAGATGGACCGACGCACGGGTCTTTAGGTAAATTGTAGCCTTATTTTTTGTTTCTTTATTATTTGTTTTGTGGATTTTCTAAAGTGCTACACGGGTACTTAAAGTTCGTTCTAAGTAAAGTTAAGTTTTGCTTTGCTTCTCTTCGCTTCGCTTTACTTTGCAATTGTTTATTGCGCGTCTTCTTGTTGTTACGATTGTTTCGTTATTGTCGTTGTTGTTGTTATTATTGTAATTTTGTTGTAGTTTGTGCGTTGTTGGTGTTGTCGCTATTCTGTCCTTGCTCCTGTCGTTGTTGCTATCATGTTTTTTGTTGTCATTGTTGTTGTGTGTCCAGCTGTCACAATATTTTGTTATTGTTGTTTGAGCAAAAGTTTTGACGTATTTCAATTAAGCGTAAAAAACTCGTGTTCCATTGCGAAATGAACTCGCACTGCAGTTAAATTGTTTTTCGCAAGAAACATTCGATTGGTCAAGCGTTTAAAAGTATGCTTCAAATATTTTTTTTTGTAAGATGCCAACAAAAGTGTAATGTAATTAAATATTAAATATAAAATAACAAATATTGTTTGTGTAAACGAATAAAATTCGCAGTAATTGATATTTTATTCAAAACGCCTTAAAGTATGCTTTAAGTATTATTTTTCGCACAAAATGGCTAAAAAACAATGCACAATAAAAATTTTAAAATGTTTTTCTGTGGAAAATAACATAAGAAAATTCTTTCACGCCATGAGAATCGAATTTTTACACACAGTAAACAAGTGCCTGATAGCATGCTTTGAATCTTTTATAGTTACAGGAGCTAAAAAATAATATCAAGTTTATTTCTTATTACAAATTTAATTTATTTAATAATGAAACTTTAAGAAAGCAATTTAATACAACTAAATATGTTTCATTAATTAAAAACATAATTTTAGGTGCTTCAAAGTAATGATCCACACATTGTCCATACAATTTTGAAACTTCAGTTAACGAATAATAATTATTTAAAATTTTTAAAAATGTAAGATGCGTTGCATGCCTCTAGACGCCATTCAATCATAATTACTACATTTGCATTAACACATCAACTGAATTTGTAAAACCATCAAAATTTGCATAAACACTAAACCACCCCCCCCCCCCCCCCATTCCACTTCACCACCACCAATCAACTGCATGCGGAATATATTGAGTTCCACTGCTCGGGCATAAATTACAAAAAATATGCGCGCAACATCAATTTTAATTGCTATACAATTGTGTGCGTGTGTGTGTGCCTAAATGTATGCAACAGAATTTTTACCACAACTACTCCCAACGCAACACACATCAATGTCATCAGCAGCATTAGCACACACACACTATGAAAAGAACTATTATGCGTGCAGTAGACTGGTTTTGAATAAAATCATTTTTAATGTTGTAAAAATTTTAATTCTAAAATAAAAAACCATTTTGACAGTCACAAAAAAACGAAAAACAAAATTCTGTTTACTGTAAACATTTGTAAAATAATTTTTTTTTTTTCAACAAAACTTTTTATGAAATTCAAGATAATAAATAAATCTCAAACGTATTCTAAAAACCAGTCTTATTCGCTTAACAATCTCAACCACACGCACGTTTTACATTTGCACATAATTGCGAATGTGACCATTTGCAGTGACAGAAAAACAATCGCACACACACACACGCACACATTCATCTGCATCCGATTCCCACCGTGACAATCAATCACACGAAACTACACAACACATAACAACAACAACACAACTATGTACAACAACGACAACAGCCAGCAGAAAAAAATCAAATCGACTTTGGCCGTCACCAGAGAGAAAAAGAGACACACACACGCACACACACAAAATCGAGTGAAACGCACACGATGCGCGCCTCAAGTTAGACCACAATAAATTAGTCATAGCATTTTCCCGGTCACTTTCACAAATGGCACAAAATCTTTTTCTCGCATTGTGTGCGGGATTTTAGAATTATCCCGTTTGGCGCCGACGGCGACTATCGGTCACTTAAATTGTATGCTGAGTATGTGACGAGTGGTTTCACACGCACACACACACAAACACAGACACAGAAATGAGATTTCGACTTGACGTTGACGGACAGCTTTAAGCGTCACTGACAGCTCGCCTTTCAGTGCAACGCCAGTGCCGAGAAGGCGTCACTGATGCGCGCCGCGACCGGATTAGTTAGCTCCGGTCTCTTCAGTTTATGAAAGCGCTTTTCGTTTTATTTTTTATTTTTTTGGGCTTGCGAGATTTTTGACGTTTAATTTAGTGTGTTTCTGTTTTGACAGCTAAATTGACATTTGATGTGGTATTAGTTTGTGTCAGCAGTGTATGATAAGATAGAATAATTAAGTAAATATCGCTTGAACGAAAAATCATCTTAAAGATAAAAGTTAAGGTCTTTATTATAACTACTATCAATTAAAAAAATTTATAAAATTATCGCTCGAGCGAGTTGTTTCAGAAATTAAAAGTATAGGCGTAAATATATTTTGGTATAGATAAAATAATGGCTTAAGCTATAAAATGGCTTTCAAATTAAAAGAAAAATTTTTCATTAAAATAGTTCGAATATTTTCGCACTCAAAACTTGAAAATAAAATGCCTGAACCACAAAAAAATTGGCACAATATACTCGTACTCGCAAACTAATGCCGCATACATTACAGTCGAAATAAAACGAACCACGAACATTAAGTCAATGAAGTACATGAAAATGTTTTTGTTACTCTCCCTATCCCCCTCCCTATCCCTCTCCCTGCCCCCACGCCCAACCCCTCACACATGAATTACGCGGGCATTTATACGTTATACAATCTATTTGGAAAATAACAAGCAAAACACTCTCAGCGCGCTGCGCCTGAAAGTATGCAAAAGATGCTTAAAATATTTAGTTTGTAGCTTTAAGTGCGCGTTTTGTATGCTTCAAGTTTAGACAGCCACAACCACAGAACAACAGCAACTAACACCACAACAACAACAACAACAACAACGACTATTGCTGCCATTACTACAACAACTTAAGCAAACATCAGCAGCAGTTGCTACAACACTAACAGCAGCAGTAACAACAACAACAAACAGCGATATGGTAATGATGGCGTTTGTATATATTTCAAGCGAAAGCGCTTCAAATGCATCCATAAAAATTTATTGTGGTCTGCTGAAAGTACGCGTAGAATTAACTTTCGTACACATAAATTTTGTATTTTATATTTAAATTTGTATTTATGTGCTCGAAAACGAGCAGACATTGAAACTATTTACCAAGCGAAGACTGTAGTAAAATTTTATAGTGCGCCAAATTTAACGCTTCATTTTATTAAGTAGTAATTACTCAGGCGATATTTTTAATGTTTCCAGTTGCGGAATCATTGTTTTTGTAAATAGATATTACAGATTCAAATATTCGATTTAGGATAATTTATACGAGTATATATAATTTTTGATCTCTGCAATTTCAGTTAAGATTTGAAGTCGCATTTATCGAGTTCCACATGTTTCAAAAGTCGAGGTATCGATGGTAAAAATTACGGTGTAACGAAAATCGAAGTCTCTCGCAAATCGAGGGTTATCTTAAACGAGGGGGCACTGTATAGGAGTATTACTTAATTGCATTTTATTGTTATTATGTTTCAATTGAAAGTGTTCTTATCGAACGAACCTTAAAAATGTTTAGCTATGATAGAAAATTTGATTTACTGCACCAATATAAAAACTTTTTAACTGCTTTAGATAAGCATTGATTTCCCCAATTTTATACAACTTTGTTTTCAATGTAAAGTCTTTCATCGGATGTTTCCATATTAAATGTGATTTCTGGCAGCACTTTTAAAGCTTATATAGCAAATATCTTTTAAACAAAAGCTCCACTCAAAAACAGACAAACAGTCAGATAGACAGAAAACTGTGTTAGATCGACTCTAAGATCAAAGATGATCATTCGTATATGCATTCTAAAATATCTTAACATGTCTATCTCGCTTTTTTATAACTTTAACATGTGGTAGTCTAAACTTAGCAAAAATAAAATTCAAATCAATAGAAACATCTTAACAGCGAAAAGATTCTCATACAACAAATTGTTCTATCTAAGGAAATTTTTACTAAAAAAAAAATTATTTTGTGATCGAACTGATGCAGGCACATGTGATCAACATAAGCTAAACAAAGTTTATGCATTTAGCCAGAAACACAATTTTCTAGCTGACCAATAGTTTAGCAGCATTATTTAAGATTTTCGAACGAATTTCGTTTATCATCACCGTCCAAATTGCAATAAAACATTTTTATCGCGTGCGATAAATTTTCCAAACTAACAACAACAACAAACATTGCCACAAATTATACAAAGCAGTGGCAAGGCAAGGCAAAGCAAACCGAAAACGTTCATGACTTATTTACATGCCAATATTAATTAGCGAGCGTACCTTAGACGCTCCGAAATTTTTTAATTACCTCATTTGAAAATTAAATTCACACCTCGAGAAATTCGTGCAGGCGAAATAAAAATGTACACAAATAAACAACAAAATCTCGTTCGTGCGATATGTGTGGGTAGTACGCGAAAAAAAACGCATTTAGATTCTTTTTATAGCAAGCGGCTATACAAAATAAAAGGAAAAATTAGAAAACGAAAGAGAAAAAAAGCAGCCAACGGTGTTGCCAATTAATAATTCATAATTAGCAAAGAGCCACATGCAAATTTTATGTTGTTTTTTTCTCGCTTAAGCGATAAAAAAAAATTATGTAGAAATGTCGGTATATCCGCTTTATTATGTAAATGACTGTGATGATGCGTAGCGAAGTGTGCGTATGTGTGTGCTGGTGCGTGAGCGTGTGTACGCTCGTTGTCTTTCAATTTAAATTTAAAATCATGTGACGATCCTCGTCCAAAAAAACCCCAAGAAAGCGCCAAACTGCCAGACGCAAGCGCCAAGGAGAAGAATTGTTTTAGGAATATGTCGTGCGGCATACTCGTATTCCCTTAACGCGTGGCGCCCGCTGCCACTGAGCTCATAAAAATTGCGCCAGCTCTGTTGACATTCAAGCGGCTGACTGTGTCATGCCGTTCCGTTCTGTCAGTCGTTCAAGAAACAAATTGAAATAATGTGGCAACGCCGAGCGTTTTCATTATTACTTTCCGACCCGACCCGGCCCGGCCCGAACGAGAGAAAAGCGATGATTGTCTGCGGTGAAAGTTAATTTTCGCCAAAACAATTTCGGTTGCGTTTTGAAATGAGGAATTGTGGTCTTATCGCTTGTGCGATAATTGAGCAAATATTGGATTTTATATGCAGATTGCGACATAAATTCTTCAACAAATGCGAATTTATCTCTCGTTGGTTTGACTTTGGGTGGTAATATTAAGTATAAAATTTAAATATTTTCAGACTTAGAAAAATTCTAACACTTTCGTTTGTTGAAAAGTCGCTCAATTTGATTACGATTGAGCGTTAAGTAATATTGTTAAATTTTATTTGTTTATGGCAAAATTGACGTTAGCAGACACAATAATCAGATAAAGCTTGTTTGTTTGTTTGTTTGTTTGTTTGTTCACCTTGACTAATCTCGAAAATAAAAATTGAATAATGCCATAAAAAGTGTCGCACTTTTGCGATAACATCGTATCTAGGCCAATTTAAATTGAATCTAATGGATTTTTAATAATACTATACGTATGTACGTTTGTATGAGTGACAATAAGTTATTCAAATTGACTTTAACTACAAATTAGAAATGTCAAACAAAAAGAAAACAACAGCATAATTTATCGCTTTCGCGATAAGAATCGACTTGGAGTTTAGCAATAAATCGTAGCCGTTTAAATAAATGACAATGATAGTACATAAGCACATATGTACATATGTATGAGACTTAATTCGTGACACTTTCTGATTGATAAATTCATATTTAAAACTATAAATTAGGCACTCATTGGCAAAGTGAACTCATTTGTTTAAATAATTATTTTTATATTCAAGTTTCTGTTAGTTAAAATATGACAAAAGAATTTTAGAATTAAATCTTTGACTTTGCGACTCAATTATCGATTTATTATCGCTTGAGCGATACAGTTTTAATGAATGCTTATGTCCTGCTTAGAGAACTCAAAAAAATTGAAATTTTTTAAATCGCAAAATTTTTAAATTTTCACTTTTATTTTTTTTAAAACTTTAATTTTAATTAAATTTTGCTAAATTATGTGTACCGATTTATATCGCATGATATGTCATGCAATAAAAAAACAGCAACAACAAAAAGAAAAAAACATTGCCTAAAAATAGCTGACACAAACAAAATAATAAAACAACAACAACAATTTATTTACACTTTTTTTATGACACAAACATAAAAATCGAACTCAAATAAAAAATACGAGCGTATATTCAAAATTAGTGCCTCTAGACTTGCACAACTTTTCTCACACGAGAGCGATTTGGGTGCCTTGGAAAAGTGGCATAAATTAGAGAATACGAGTCATAAAATTCCGGCAGCAAAAAAAGAGTGGCAAATAAAAATTGTAAACAAATTTACGAAAGTGACATTAAAAGAATTTAACGCGGCGTTTCATACCCAAATTGGCGCCACTTACTCTTCGAAGTTGCACTTCAAAAAAAGTAAAAGGCGAAACGCTAAGTCAAGAGAGTATTTCGAATTTACTCACTCACTTATTCGTTATTGATGACTAGGGCAACCGGAATTATGACAAAAAGATTTGGTAAAAAATTTCATTATGGGAAAAAATATATAAGAGCTTTACTATTATAAACTCTGCAAAATAAATAAATATTTTAATTTTGTCCACAACTTTTACTATACTTTTGCTATACTCTAACTAACATGCATTAGCTTATATTTGCATAGACCACACCTATTTTTGGTTTCCCGCACTGAAGAAAAGCGTATGACGAATGGCCTCAGCGCTCAACTAAAATTGAAACTGAGTTTTATCTGGCAGCGACGCTAAGTCACTTTTCGAATGAACTATCTGAGTATCGCCGCCGCACTTCGGCCCACTCACCAACTCGCACAGACGACGCTTTATCATGATTAACGAACTTTTATCTGTCAGTTTATAGTTGCAGCCGCCGTAAAATTCACAAATTCACGCGGATACGCATTTACGGGTTGCCAACCGACAACGCCCCCGTAGGAGGTATCTTAAGAATGTGCACAATGGAAGTGTGAAGTTTTCAAATTGTGTACAAATTCGAATTCCCCCCACTTGAGCATAGTTTGTGAAAAGTTTCCCAAATGAACGAACGACCGAATGTGTGACGGTATCAACCGAAAGTAACTAATTACAAAGATAAATGCGATGCGAATATGCGAGAATACGTTAACGAATCGTTTCGGTTTTGTGTCTATGTCAGCCGGCGGCAAAAGAACTTTTTTTTCTGTTGTTTGCATAAACAAAGCGGGCCTTTGTTTTCCACATAATTATTAAGTAAAATAATTAATGTTTTACTTTTGGGTAAACAAACCAGGTGCGGAAATAAATACATACGTACATACGAGTATGTACGTATGTATCAACATGTAGAAGCATTTTTGTGTCTGGATGGTTGATTTGATTCTATTTTAATGTCAGCATTTCGGCAGGTAGTTGTGGTGTTAAGGACGGTTTAAAATGAATCATTTAAATTTACACCGACAAGGGCGGCGATAGCTCAGTGGGTTAGTGAGTTTAATCAACTAAGCATGCTCGGTGTGTTAAGGAATCTATGTTCAATTTTCATTCAAAGCTAAATACAAATTTAAAATTGTTGTACCGTCAGCTTTCGTAAAGTTTAGCAGCTTATTTCGACTTAGACAAATTGATTTCTGATGATATACATTGGAAACAATCTCTTCAGCTATGACTTAGTAAAAAAATTATTATTTTGCTTATTAAATAATGTGTTTAAAAATGTATTACCATAAAATTTAGTAAATCTGAAAATATCTTTTTAACTCTTAGTAGATAAAATGCAGTAAACAAATACGAATAAAATTCCTTTGAGATAAAGATTACTTCTTTAAATGATTACTTAAATATTAATCGTTACGAGTATAATCGGTTACTTGTGCTTCCCTAGCAGCAAGCGACATGCTTGCACAGGTGTCGCGCGCAAAAATAAACAAACGAAAAAAAACGCGCAGAAAACGCGCATTTTCGCATTTTCGCATTTTACTGAATTCGCATTAAAATTAAACCAAATAAATACAAAATTAAATTTAATACACCTGCAGCAGCAAATAATGTTGTCGTTGTTGTTGCCGTTGTTGTTGTTGCACGCGTATTTACCAAATAAATAAAGCTTGCAATTTTTCGATTTACATTTAAATTTTTCGTATGTATGCGTTTGTTTTCGTTTAATTTTTTCTTTCTTTCCACTCGAACTGCACAAATCGCACAAAATTCCGTGAATTATTTTTGTGGTTTTTTCGAGCATTTTCGCTTTTGAATTTGAATTTGTATGTGTGTGTGTACGTGTGTGTGTGTGCGTGTGCGTGTGTGCGTGCAGTGAAAATACTGCCCAGATTTAATTTGTTGCCGCTGATTGAGCGTGGCAAATTGAAGTGCTTTGCAAAATAATATAAAATAAATTCGAAAATTTATTTCACTCAATTAGTCCGAAAACGCTTCTGTGGGCAATTTAGCCCAACTTTAATTAGCCAACTAAATGCATTTTAGCGGATATTTTGCAGCGAGTGTAATGTGAAACTCAAATACTTATGCCGCCTATTTTATGACTGACGTTGTCGTCAGTTTGATTGAGTTATTAGCGGATTTGACCTCGTTCATTATTTATATTGAAAAAAGCGAAACAGTTTTCATATTTCGTTTGTTTACAGCAAAAAATCGGTTTGAGCTAAGATAATTTTAGCCCTAAATAATAAATAATACTGAGTCTTAGTGTTTTGTAAAAAGTTTGAAAAAATTTAATCCAAAAGTACTCTTCTACATTTATTAATGAACTTTAACTGAACTTAATCAAAATTTAAGTTTGTTGACTATAACTACTTCAAGACTTTGACAATGTTAGAACTGAAACAGCAGACTTTTACTTAACTTAAGTTCAGTCAAAACTTTGACTATGCTTTGACTACACTTTTACTACACTTTGCTATACTTTACTACACCTTGACTACTCTTATACTTAACTTTAACAACACTTTGACAATACCTTCAATTGACTATACTTCAACTATTTTGATTTCACTTTGACTACACTTTGACTGCATTTTGACGAAAATTTTACTCTGATTGTTTAGACAACACTTCGACTTAATTGTAATTTTTACTACACCTTGCCTTAAATGTTTATTTACCTTAACTACATTTTAACTACATTTTGACTAAACTTTGACCAAAATCTTTAAATGTTCTTTAATTAAACTTTGATTACATTCTAACCGCGCTTTTACCAAACTTTTAGAATTCGCCATTATTTTTTATTTTATTGACTTCACTTTGACTTAACTGAGACCAACATCTTAAAAAACGGTAAAATTCATTTCATTTTTAATATTTTACCACACTTAAGAGTTTTGTAAGTACATTTTTAACTTTAATACTATCAAGCTGCAATTTTTTGCAGTTCTTAAGTTAAACATTTTCACTACAATTTCTGATTTTATTAAAGAAAAAAATTGACTACAGCTTTTAGATTTTTAACTGCATTTGCAGTCATTTCCGCCTTTTTAGTAAATACCAAATGAGGTATCAAACTTTAAGCAATCCCCCCCCCCCAACAGTCCCTTGCACAAACAACACACACGCACACATTGACACATATGTATGTGCTTTAATAAATAATATGTATATACATATAATACGTTTTTTTCAGTTCTTTTATTAATTTTCGTTCGCACCCAAAATAAATGAGGCCGCTACACGCTTTTAGTCGTGTGTTGTGTACTTTGTTGTTGTTGTTGTTAGCGTTTTAACTGGGTTGACACATTTCTAGGGTTATAATTTCTTTTTCTTTTTTTTCAACACTGTTTGCAATGTCTCGCAGACGACATTTTGTCTGCCATTTTTTTTTCTTTCTTTATTTTTTTGCTTTGTCACACACCGAATGTCGTTTTTGTTGTTGTCGCGGGGCACATTTTCGTCGCGTCTTAATTTTGCTTAATTCGCTAAGTTCGAAAACACTTTTTTGCGCATTCGATTAGTGCGGAAAAATTCGAAAAAAAAATTATAAATAAAAGATAACAACAAATTGGAAGATTTGTGGTGAAAAATCGAAGAAAATTTTCTACTCACTCTGCAATGCTTTTGGATAGTGGCCATCGCTCCATGGAGGCCTGATATTTCATATTCTCGATTTGCTTCTTTAATGCGTCCCGATCCATGTTTTGTAGAGCACTGGGATCCATGGCGGCTAAAATTCATCCACATACCACCCCTGGAAATAGAGAAGCAAGCAAAAGCGTTAAAAAAACGATTGCCTCTGCTATGCGCCGCTATAAAACTCACATCGAGAGCGCGAATCAAACGACATTTGTGTGTATGCGTGCGAGAGAGCGCAAACAATGAAAACGAGCACGAGTGCGCTCTCTCTCTCATCATGTGGTGGGAGTTTTATAGCATGCGCACGATTTGGCTGACACGGCCACCGCCACCCCCGCCGCTGCCATGGCCATAGCCGCTATCAGACCAGGCCGCGTGCTAATTTCTTTTGTTATGATTCACTCAGCGAAACGTTTTTCGTTCGCTCCATTTTGCCGCAATTTGGGAAATTTTTTCGCACCTAGCCAAAAATTTCCCTCGCTCTTTGGCGTATTGAGATGACGGTGCTCTCTCCGAACGCACAACTGAAGAGTCTTGTGGGAAAATTTATGAGCGCATTTTGCGAGCGCCGTATTTTGTTTTCCCGGTTATTTTCGCCCGTGTGACTGGAGCTAGCCTCACGTGAACTGTTTTTTGTTTGTTGTCTTTTTCCCTTGCTTTCCTTTTTTCTTTCTTGTGCGTGCTCTTAGGCTTTGTTTGTCGATAATGGGTGTTTCGTTGCTATAAAAAATACCTTGGCATGGGGTTGGGCAACTTTTTTTAATGACATCCGGTTATTATTTCTATTATTTTAATTTTTTTCAAAGGTGCTTTTTAGCGGAAGTTGGTTATTATTTGGTGGCCATGTGTAGAGTGAAAAAAGTCATCTTAGTGACCACAAAAAAAGATGAAAAATGCCTGAAATGTTTTTTTTCAGTTTATCATATTTACTCGTATTAAGTATGAGTCATAAGAACATGAGAACGTAAGTCAATGTAAAAGTCGAAATACATTTTTTTTTTATTAATTTTTTCATGAAAAGGTTATCTTTAATACCTTCCAAATGAATCCTGCCGCTAGACAAGTCGCGAGACTTAAACATTTCCATCTTAAATAAATGCTAACTTGTCCCTGAGAGTCGATGGAATGTCAAAAAACTATTTTTTTTAAGTTAATAAATTTATAATAAAAAATATTTTCAAAAATTTTAGCACAAAGTAAAACCCTAGATCTAACTAAAATTGCCAATCCTTAAAAATTGACGTATGGAATAGCACCCTGCTTTGCAGGCGGCCATAAAACATAACCTTAATTTTATGATTTTGCAGTGTTTATAGCAAACAGAAAAGCTGCTCTCTCGCATTTTGCGCTCTCGTTTGCAGGCTCTAAAAGTACTGCAGTATTTGTGCGTTTATACAAATACACACAACAGTTAGGCAGCTACAAAAATACCTGCACATATGTACAACAACACACACACACACAGTTACAACGTATAGGTTTCACAGCGCCAGGATATTTTCAAACAAACGCCTGCGCACTGTCGCCCCCAACAAACAAAAAAAAACACAATCAATAATAGCAAGCAAAAAACAACAACAAATTGCGCCCAGGACAAAATCCATTAAAGTGTGCTCACGAGTTGTTATCGTTCTCTCTCTCTCTCTCGGTCACTCTCTCTCTCTGGTTCCGGTTGCGACCCTTTCTCTAAATATCAACTTCAGCCCCGGCAAAAGTTACTCACACTTGCGCTGCGCTCTAAAATTTACATATAAAATGCATAAAACAAATTAAAACAAAAACAAAAGCGATATTAAAGCATACTGCAAGGCGCCGTGCTGCGTTGTGTGTTCGGGGCAAAAGAACTCGCATAGAAGATGAAGCAAATGTTAAAAACAAAAACACCCTCGCCTAAAAGCCTACTTTGCATGGCTGCGCGCTCTTCTTGTAGCCCGCGCGTGTGCGTGTATTTGTTTGCGGTAAAAAAGGGTGCGTCCGCATGTGGTCTTTGCCGCCGCCCGCCCTCCCGCCTCTGCTGTTGACGCCGCAAAGAATCTTCGTCTTGTTGTTGTTGTATTTAAATTTTATGTTGGTTTTGTTGTTGCCAAATTTATTTTGACAGTCTTCCTGTGTTTGTTTGTTTATTTCATTCGGTCGTCGGTCCGCTCGTTCATCTCGTGAGTTTGAATTCATTTTCGTTTTTGAGTGCCATAACTTTTTTCTTGCATGGTAAAAATACAAATCGCATGCGAGAGATTTCTTTTATTCAATAAATGCAAAGAGAGAATGAAAAGACAGAAACGAAACAATAAAATAATCAAAACCGAATTTCTCAGATGTGACAGGATAGAGACAATTGAAATGCTTAGAAATTGCTATTAAATACTCTATTTAAATAATAAAAAAGTCGAAAATAAAATTTCCTAAAAAATTGGTCTACCAAATTTCTCAATAAAAAAAATTTGCTTCCTTTTTGGCTCAACTTCTTTATGAAAAAAAGATTCAATTATTACAACTAAAATCTCCTATTGAAAATACTTTAGAGTGCTCACCACCTAAAAGTAGGCTACTCTTTCTACACTGACTACCAAAATCCAAAGCATATATCAAAGACGCACACTCGCTTCATGCCTGAACTTAGCAACTGCACAAACCATTCCGTCGACGGCCGCCTAGAAACACTTTTATCGCATGCTATACTTTGTTTTTATTTGCTGTAGCATGCGACAAAATGCTAACGTAACGAGCAATAAATTAATTTATGCCCAGTAAACCAAATATTCTAATGAAGCACAACCGCAAACCAAGCGGACACACGCACACTCACATATATGTAGCAGTGTGTGTACACAGGAACACCCCCAACAATCAAAACTATTGCCCGGGTTAGTACAAATGTCATATTTGTATTTTCCTTTTGCGTGCTACTACCCTTTACTGTCGTCGTCCATCCCCCCAACCGCTCCCTTACCACTTGTGAAAATTCAAAACCAACACAGCACGCATCTAACTTTTGGCGTCGATTTAACCTTGCATTAGATGTGACCAAAAAAAAACTCCTTCATTCCGGGGCAGCCAGCACGGAGGAAAGGCAAGGCAAAGCGAATGTCCTCAACTGCCGGAACTATTCATCATAAATATCAGAAAGACCGACAGACAGACAGACAGACAGACAGACAGACTAACAGACACAAACAATATGAAGAAGAAATTTGTTGACACACACACTATGCTGCACAGTACTTATACTTAAGTAGTATGAACAAAACTGAAACTAAAATTTAAAGCGAAGTTTAATAAAGTTTTAAAGCATAAAACTAAAAAATAAATTTCAATCTTATTCGCAAGTTATGAGCGTATTAAAAATATTTTTTTTAATATAAAACACTTTTCATTTATTTATAAATTTTTAATCTTTCAATTTGATTGCATTCTTCAAAGTACTGTGCACCCCGCTTTAAGTGTGTTGAAGAGGAAAGGACAAGATATGATACAGCAAAAGCGCTCACTGTACCGGCTTTAGTGTTGTCTGTTGTTCTCGGTCTGTGTGCTTGTGTTAGTACTTACTTATACACAAACACACCAACAGACGCACAGACACATGCGAGATGCTATAGTATGGAGTGTCGTTTACACAAGATGGACACTATCTCGACGACAATCCTTCGCCTTTTCCGCCTGCTTCCCACTGTTCCCACTCATTCTTCGACTTGCACTCGTTTGTACGTTCGATTACAGTTAAGCACGAATTGACAAGGGGGGAGAAGGAGGATGGGGGATATATGCCAATGTAGTAGATTGAGATTTTAATAGCTGCTTTGTGGTTATTAGAGGCCTAAGGAGGCCAGGTTTTTTTTTAATACTTTGGACGCTGCGCAGTGATTTGAGCTTGCAAAGTAGTCGAAGTTGTTATTTGTTGTTGTCTTCTTTTTCGAGTGTTGACATGATAAAACAATTTTAATTAAAAGTTATTGTACAACAAATTGACGAAAGCAGCGTTTTCAACATGTACAAAAATGTTACCAAAAAATAATAATAATAATAAACACCTAAAAGTATGCAATGAAATTTTTTCAAACAAATTATTACTTTAAAACCAAAAATACATTTGCAAAATACTTTTAATAAATAATTTCGAATTTATTGAAACTAAAAATTCCATTAATATTTAAGCAAGCACTAAAAATCTTCAACCCGGTTTAAATACCTAAAAGCACGCTACAAAAAATAATATTTGATATTCCAAATGCAGCCTAATGTATTTCGAATATTATTAATTAAAATACATTGCTAATCAGCTCAGCTGCACGTGCTGCATTCCGCTTAGCACATCAAATACACATATTTATTAGCTCACATTAGCATTAAATAAAGCTACGGACACCGCCCGAGAGCATGAAATAAATTTTGGCCAAGCTAATACGAAAACTCTGCTACTTCTCCTACAAGTGTGAGTGGTAGTAGAATATTTCCAATTAATTGTGGAATTTGTGTGCCGAGCAAAGTTCAAATAAGCCAGCAATGTTATTAATTAATATGCATGAGTTAAATTTTTGCCGAATGAAGCTTATACGCTGAAAAGTATGCTATGCATTTTGAAGCAATTTAAGTTTCTCCTAATAAGCTAAAAGCTGATTTAATAAATGTCTTTTTAAAGCACTACTCTTTGCAATTAGTAGTTGGCCTAAAAGTATGCCAACTTTTCTTAATACACATCATATCAATTTCGTAGCCTCTCCAGTTCCATCGACCGACCGAGACGGAACGACCAAAAACTTTTGAAGCGAAAACATATTTTTAAATTAGCTTAAATTTAAATTGAATTTTTCGTTGGCATACTTTTTCGGTTATTTTTCGCGTGCGCCTCAAGGTATGCAACAATTTTGCTGTTGCAGTCAGAAAGTTTCGCTTCGTTGTGAATACACTTAACAAAAACAACGAAACGAAAAAAAAAAGAAAAAAGAACGCCGGCATTTAACGCAAAACTTTTCATAATTAACATAATGACATTAGGTGGAAAAATATTGCATAAAGCGTACCTTCCCAAAGAAAATGGAAAATGAAAACTTCTAGAAGCGAAAATCACGCTTGTGACTTTGTGTTCAACAGCCGGAACATACCTTTTTCGCAAGCACTTTTCCGCACCCCCCGCGACAAAGCAGCCTTCCTTAAATTGCGCCTTCTGTTTACTTAACAAATAAATAAAAATAAAAGCAAAAATATTTCACCCTAACTTGACGGACGGGCGGGCGGGCTTGCGGCCGTCGTAAGCGTACGCGTTTCCGGTATTTAAATGCGATGCTTGTTGACATTTGGTTACACACCCGCAGCGACGGCGACGGTGACGATGACGACAACGTTAGCGGTGGCGGTTTTTTCCGCAAAGGTTGTCAGGTTACCATTCCTACGAGGGAGCCTAGTGGGTGGTTCGGAAATTTTTGGGACACTTTTGGCAACTAAAGCCTAAGCTAAATTCCGCAAAAGTTGAAAACTGTTTTTGTTTGGCATTTTAAATCGACAATGGCTAAAATGGCTTCATTTGGTTTGACGGATGCGAAAGAGGGTTCATTGCAGAGGTCAACGTGAAAACAATCTCAAATGGAAATTAAAGAAAATTTTAGAGCCACTAAGCTTTCAGTTTTCAGTAGTTCTTATTGAAGCTTTTGATGGCTTTATTTTTTTTTTTGTTGACTAGACTATTTCTTTTCTTTTTATCAAAATATTTTATTGAGAAGCTTTGAATACAATTTCGTTTATGATTCTACAACTTATACACTTTTTAGTAACTTCAAGCTTTTAAAATCCTTGAACTTATAAGCTCTATAACCTGCTAATCCGTTGTTTAAAAAAAAACATTTTCCATTGCTACTTAAATTATTGTAACTCTTAAGTTTTAAAACATTTCAACATTTTTAAGTTCATAAGTGCCATCATTTTCAAAGCTGTTTAAGCACAGCCAAGTTCACCAAGTATTGGAATACAGCAATTTTTTAATGGAGCTGTTCAATGTAAGCGATAAATTTCTACTCTCGTTAATAGCTCGTAAAATAGTTATTAACAATCCGTTTTAATATTTCACATAAATTGCAGCACACCACACCACAACATAAAAGCTTAATTAAATTATTACTTCGCCTAAAAGTCGGCTTATTTAGTGTAAAATCGATTATGTCAAACAAACAAAAACTGCCATTGCCACACTCACACACACTCAATTAATTACATATTCACTTTACGCAAATAGCCAAATGGTCCACTTTGACTAAACAGCGCTAAATGCCACATTTGTCACTGTTGTTGTAGTTGTTATTGTTGTCGATATTGTTGGTATTTGTTTAGTTTAACTAGAATGCAATTTTGCCACTTCCGCATCCGATTGCACTTAGGACCAGCGAGCGCCAAGCGTATTACGACCAGCAACCGAACAGCGTAAAATATCCCAACCAAAGTGCCACTTATCAATTTTGTTGTTATTATTGTTGCTGCTGTTATTGTTTGACAGTATTTGTATTGCATAGATGCGTGTACATGATGCGGTATGCTTGCAATGGTTAACCCAATTATTATCATATTGGAATTTGGGACAGCGCGAACGACAGTTACGCCTAAAACCGCGCAATAACATTTGTTGCGCATAAATCACTTACACGCGACCATGCGTGAGCGTGTGTGTGTCTATCCAGCGATATGGATTTAATATTCAATTAAATTTAAATGCACCACAACATCAATCAGAAGTTAACACCAGAAAGTGTTTAGTTATCTTGCTCTTAAAACGTAATTTGAGGTTGTTTGAGAAAAAGATTTGATTTTTATATATATATATTTTATATATATATATATAAATAAATTAATTCTGAACTCAGTTTTCAAATCGAACTCTTTATTGGTGTTAAATAAAAGCTACTTCTGAAACCTTTTTTCTGGTATTTAAAACATTTATCTGCATTTAATATGTTATTAAATTTTCTCTACTCATTTCGAATTAAAATTTAAAAATTTTTTTCCAATTTAAATCAGAAATTCCCTTTGCTTCTCTTGTTTATAACTCACAATTACTGCCTGATTATGCAGTTAATTAATCACCTTAACAATCAAATAAATATCCTCCGAAAAGCTTCAACAAATACACACACACAAGCACACACCTACACATACAACGAACTATTTGAGCTCCAAATACATTTGGTATGGTATTTATAAATTGGTATCATCTATACAAACCAATATACAAACACAATAAAACATACACACACGTATACGTATATATCTGTACACATAGACACACCTACACAAGTACGACATTTCGATAAAAATGCTTTCAGCTATTAAATTTGCCAATTGCAATACAATACATTTTGTTTTTTGTTGTTTGTTTGTTTTTTTTCCCTCTTTTTCTATTCTCATTTGTTGTTGTTGTTGGTTTTTGTGCTCTATTCGCTGGAATTGTTGGGACTTCTTCTGTTCACCTTGTTTTTGGCTAAAAACAAATGACAAAAGGCAGCAGCCCCACTAGAAAAAAAAGCAATTACTATGTTTGCTTTATTTGCTCCGCTCTGCTCTGCTCCGCTAGGATCGATTGTTTTGAGCGTACACAGTGGTCGGTAGCAGTTTTGGTAGCACACACACACATACACAAGCAAACAACAATCTACAAATAACGTTGAAGCCAAACAGACTTAATTATTGTGCCCCCAAAACAACAACAACAACAACAACAAAAATGACATTCAACGCAGTCAGTTTTTGTTGGTTTTATGTTAACAATGTCTTCATTTCGCAAAAAGCCATTGCAATGAAGTCGTTTTTGTAAGCACACTTTTAGGTGCTGAAAGCTTAAACATACGCAATAATGCAGCTAGATTTCCCATTTAACGTAGGGTAAAGCGGGTAGCGCTGAATTTAATATTTAGGTGCTTAAAATTTTTTAGAATTTGTATCTCCAAAAATTAATCACAAATGTAATAAAATTTCTTCAGAGATAAATTTTATTCAAAATGCTCTGTTCCTCATTTTACTCTAATTTGTCTTCTATTAACTTTTATCCATTTCTTTTAGAAATGCATTTAAACTCGGATTTTATTTGCAAAAAAGTTTCTCATTAAAACTAAATCTTATAAGCATTTCTTTTAAAGAGCTAAAGCAATCTAAAGATTTAATTTGTGTTTGCTGTGTCATTAACATCCGCTTATGTCCATATTGTGCGCTATCTAGCATCAAAATAGCTTTTAAAAAATACCCCACATCGGTCTTAAAAGGGTTAAATACAATTTTATAATAAATTTCGTGTAGATAAATCAAATTGCAATCATAATCTCATGTGAACACATCTGTACATCCGCTGTGCTTTGCATACGAGTGCGTGCATTTGATTGCATACTTTGCGGCGCACAACGTTCATACATAAATACATATGTATGTATATATATATATGTTATATGTGTGTGTACTTTATCTTATTTAGTCGTCGTCGTTGTCGTCGTCGACGCTGTGGTTCTGTCGTAAAATACTGCAGTGTATAAATTTCACTTTTGACATTTGCAGACATAATTTAATATTTTTTATTTTTTTTTTTTTTTTGAGAGAAAAGGCAAAAAAAAATGTTGAAGCATAAACGAAATTGATAGAATTTGATGTGCTTGTTAGTGCGGTGAAGCACGAAAGTGTTGCCTGCAAGTAGGTAACACTATTCGAGGGCAATATTCATACGAGCGTGTTTGTATTTTGTAATTTGTAAGCGATAAATTCAAGCGATATTTGTTAATTAACAGAGTTGAGATTCGAATTTAGTGAAAACTATTTTGTAAAAAGGCGAACTTCTCGCTTAAGCGAGAAAATATTTGTGCTTTTTTCTGAATAATTTCATGTAACTTGTGCTAATAAATTGTAAACACCTTGTTACAACCTTGAAAATTTATCGTTTGAGCGATAATGTTGCTTTCGCCATTACAAAGCCATTTGCTTGTGATTTACGTACGTATGTATGTACATATAACTTAAGCTGGCGCTATTAACTTGAGCTTTCGTTTGCGAATATGATGATGTATGTATGTATACACATATTTCATTGCTGCCTTCCTCAGAGCGTTGCGCTTCAAAGTCTCATTTGTGTTTTGCTTATTAAGTCGCTCTAATTATTACATCATTAAGTGGAATATTAGATACATAATATGCATGCATACAAACAGACTATGATGGATATAAATCCGCTACAAATTGATATACTTACATCGCATTTTCTGTCGCTTGTTGATACCTAAATCAGTTACGAGTAACGATATTAGTTTTGAATAGCAATTAAACGCAAAAAGATTAAAATTGTGATGGACACACGGACATGACATCCAGATATTATCTTTCACGATCATTTTTGGGTGACAGGAAAGGAAATTATTAACACATTAATATTTCACCAGTAAATATAACTGAAAATTACTGTTCATTTTACTAAATTCAACTGGCAATGTATTAATTTTAACTACATATTACAGTAGTTTTTGTAAACAAAAATGTATTCTATTGTTTGGCAATTAAGGTTTCGATTTCTAACTGCGTTAAAGTTGGACAAATTTTGAATTATTAAGTGATTGATTTGGATTCTTTAAATGAAATCTTCAAAAACTCATCACCTAATAAGAAGTCTTCAAGATTGTTTGACACTTTCATGTAACTTGTTTCACAGTGTTTACTCACAATTTACAAGTACATAAATACGGTTTATTTACTTATTTAATAAAAGCGGTCACCCACAAATTTAGTACAATCAAATAAAAAATATGTTCTTCATATTAAGTAAATAAATAATTTGTTTATTCTGTGCATACAAATATTTCTCAGAATTTGACACTAGAAATTCTTGAATTTTAGCCCACATCCCATCATGAAATAGTCTCGTTGCCTCACAAAAGAAAGCCGTACAAATGCTGGCGTTTCTACAAATCACCAAAGTAAAAATCGAAAATTGTTACCTCAGCACCTGAACTAAGTACAGCAAAGCAAAGCAGAGCAAAGCAGAGTGGAGAGGAGCCTTTGTGTCACTTTGGAAAATGTTGCTCTGAACTGACTGCCAATTCCTATGAAACTGATGAAATCGAGCAGGTGAGCCGGCCCGGCACATATACGGATGGATAAATGAATGTGGCTCAGAAAAGAAGAAAGCCAAGAATGGCAAAACCGATCAATAGGTGAAAAGTTTGTCATTTCATACAAAATAACAACAAAATATCAAAGGTACTAAACGAAGATGTATAGTACCATAACATAGTGCCAAGGTGTGCAGAAAGGGAGGCACAAAACGATACGAAAGACTGTAACCTAAAACAGCTTAATTGAATTAGTTGAGAAGCGGAAAAGCGCCAATGGCAGTTGGGCAGTTGGATGGACAAACTGACAGCGCAATAGAGCGATAGAACTGAACAGAACTGAACAGACCAGAACAGAGCAGAGCAGAGCAGAAACGATAGCAACACTTGTCGGCAATGCGATAGATAGATAGATACATTAGAGAGTATCCATGCGGCACTTTTGAGAAACCAAACATAAAGAAAATCCGCTTCAGTAAAGATGAAATGTGAGTTGAAGTGTGACAATTTCAATTAAAATTTCTAAATTGTCGATAAAAGGACATTCATCCTTTGAAATCAATCAATCAAGACAAAAGTAATTCAATTTATTTGAATATGAAGCAGAAAATTGATAAATTTAGAACCAATTTATATTTAACAGAGAAATCAATAAAATACAATAAATTTATAAATTAAATAATGAACATTTGTTGTTGTTTAAATTGCATTGAGAAATAAAACGCATGCAAACAGAAATAAAACAATTAAAGTTTCATTTTAACGCCAAAAGATAAATTCCTTGAAAATAATTTTAAGATTCTTTGATTGAATTAGTCGCTTAAATTAAACTAAACTTAATTAAAATTTAAATTGAAATTTTCATCTACGAACTTAGAGTTAAATTAAGTTATAACTAAAGTCTAAAGTCAAAGTATGAGAGAATGTTTGACTTGGATTTAACTACCAGTCAACCAATTTTAAACAACGGTCTAAACTTTAACAAAACAAAATGCTCAACTTTTAAGTGAGCGTCTTCACACGGTTTTAATAAGCCAATTTAATCAAATTCTTGTAAAATGTTTTTTCAATGTCTACTTCAATTTATTTTTTAAAGTTTTTTTGTTAAGCTTTAGGAACACATATTCACACACACTCGTATATATTTACATATACCCAGCAAAAATAGATGCTTAGAAACATAATTGTTTGCTCGAAAGAGACCTGAATTAGTTATACGAATGTCAGCCTATTATTTAAATGATTTTTAAACATCAATCTTTACGGACATCAGGTAGGAAAGGTAATTCATATATACGAGTATAGAAGAGATTTTTTGTTTCAATGCTAATTTATAATATTTTGGGATATTGGGAACTAATTGATAGACTTCACTTGTCTGAGTTCACACGGAAAATAACTTCTAATAGTACATTTATATATCGAAAAACATTTTAACGGATAAACTTGAACAGCTAAAATCATCAGAAAGCTTTAAAGCTGAGTGAGGTAGTTTTTGGCACTATGTTAGTTACCTAACTTCTAAGTCAACAGTTTTGAACCCAACTCACATTGAAATCGTTCATATTCAGTGAATAATTTTTATGGTTCGATATGCAAATAATGAGCTTATTAGTTGAGTGCTAACCCAATATTCTACTGGGCATTCCAAAATTAACACAACACAGGCACACACACGTGCAAAAACAGAAAGACATTCGAATATTCCAATACACAGTCACACATGACAACCAACCTGAAGCATTTGTGTGCATTTACAGCTAAAATTAAAACTACAAAAAAGAACTGTCAAAAACTACGACAAAACAACAACAATGAAAACAGTAAAAAAAAAACAACAAATACAACTACACATGTTCCCAATTAAAAATTCAAACCAAAAATGTTCGAATTCGCTTCGAAACCGAAAAGAAGAAAACCGTTTTTTTTCTGTTGTTGTTGTTATTGTACAAAATCGAGCGCGTTACCATTTTCGCCACGGGCAACTTTTCTTGTATTTTGTATTTGTACACACACACACACATGTACACATAAATACATTGTACACGTTTATTTAGATGCAAAAAGTTTCTAATAAAGTGGAACGGTTTGGTTTATTAAATCTTTGAAATTTTGAATTTAGTTTGCTGCATTAGCAAACGGATTATTTTTAATTACGCTTAGAATGCGATCAAAAGAAGAAGAATCAAAAGTGACATCGGGTTATTTTACCAATAAGCTATTGGTAAAATAACATTTTCAGTTTAGTTCCTAAATATATATTTAAAAATTTAAGTATTCAAAAAATAAAACGTTAAAAAAAATTAAAATCACAAACTTAAAAATTTAAATAAAATCTGTTTAACAATGCAGTTTTTTGTTTACCTAACGTCTAGGCCACCAACTGATCCACCCTAGCATTGTATGTAGTTATTGTAGGTTGTTTTCATTTTCATGGATGTGCCCTGGCTTTGAGGCTTGGCAAATCGAGGGTGTTACGTCGATTTATTTGGTCCATTGCAGCGGACGGATATGAAAACTAGGCCAGGGGCCAACAACATCAACGGAAAAACCTACTAACAAAATAGTTGTACGGGGAAAAGGGCTAAAAGGGCTAAAGCGTCGAAAACAAGCATTGAGGCAAGCGTTAGCAAGAGGCGTATGCAGCAAGCAGCAGCAGCACAATGTGTTGACCTGCACGATGCAAGGCGACAGACAGACAAACGCACGGATGAACAAACAAACAAACGAACTAACAAGCGAACGATCGAACGAACGAGTGTGGCGAAAACCAAAAGATAATTTTTGTTATTTCTCAGCACCGAGCGCAGCGCACCGCACCGCATCGGGTTTTATTGAACGATTTTAAAATTTTATGCAGCTCCTGCCGCAACAACCAACTCAAATCTCCTCGGAAAACGTATTCAGCCATGAAATGTGTAGGTGTGTGTGTGTGTGTTGGTATTAGTGTACGTGTTTGTCGTGTCTGAACGAACGCCCATAAAACTTGGCTTGACTATAAAATATTACGGCGAGCCTTTGTTTTGGCATCGCGTTGGCGGTTCCTTCATAAAAAAACACTGGAATAAAAAAAATTCTAATGACAAAAAATTATCTTGTTCTCCATCTTCTGCTTTATTCTTATTTTACGCATCAACACCGGAAGCACACAGCGAAGAATAGCCAAGCTCACACATTCGCTTGTGTTCTGGTTTAGCGAAGTTTCCGCTGTGCTAAGTAGAGAGCATAAAAGTGTCGCTGAGCGATAAATAAGCGTTTATTTGGGATTTTAATGTTAATGAGAGACTTCGTCTACGTTTGGTTAATACCAAAAAAAAAGTGCTTTAAACTGCTTTCCCTCAATTTGCATATTATTTGTTGTTGGTTTTTATAATAATAAAATAAATTTAAGCAGTAAAATTTATATTTTATAAGTTATTTAAAGTTCAGTCTGTTGCATTTTGATAAAAATATTGAGCCTTGTTTAAGGCTAAACAATATAAATATACATATTCCTAAAAGTATGCTTCCTTTTAGTGTTTTTTTTCCAATGCCGTCTGCTGCTGTCATTCAAAGGAAACTCAAGAATTTGACTATCAAATTTCCATTGTGCTGCACTTCCGCACCGAAAATTTCAACTTCCTTTCAGCCTCACACAGGCACAGGCACACAAACACCAAACACACACAGAGTCACCGTCAATTTTATATCATATTTTCATGTTTTTTTTTTATATTTTATTTTTGTCATTTGTGTTTTGTGCATCTCACATTTGTCACTTAAATATTGCCACAATAAAATTAAAAAAAAAACGAAAAATAAATAAAAGGCATAAGAGGAAAGTGCAGAAACATGAATATTTGTCGATGGAGCAGCACATTTCCCTTAAGATGCACTTGCACCCACACAAACGGAAAGTTATTGTGCTTTGCTGATAAGAGCGGGGGCGGCTAGTTTTTTATTTATTTTTTTTAGAACTTTTGGGTTTGAGGCTTGGTAGTGTGCGCTTTTTGTAGTGCTTCTTCTTCTTCTTCTTCTTCTTCTTCTTCTTCTTCTTCTTCTTTTAGTTTTTCAAATGCAATTCCATTGCAAACATTTTGCCCGTATTTATTTAGCATTCAAAAATATTATTTGTCGGCGCAAAAAAAAAAGAATAATTCGCTTGTCAACGAGTTTACGGTTAGTTGAGTTTGAAGAAGCGAATTTCTACCATTGCCAAAAATTATTTTGCAGAGTTTTGCATTTTCGGTTGCATACTTTTGAGCAGATAAGCATTGGATTAATGCACATAATTGAAATAAGGTTTTAGACAGAATTTCAGCCAAGTTCAGATATGAAATATTGCCTACTTTAAGGAGAATGAACTTTTTTTAATTAAATAACTTTTTAACATTAATTTGATATTAGGAAATTAAAGCTTTTTAGGTGTTTAATTACTTTTAGGTAATTTGGAATTTTCAATTTTATAATAAAGAAAAAAGTAAAATTTAAAGCTGTTTAAAGCTTTTAGACTAAATATATTTTCAAAGAATTTTAAGATCTCATATTTTGTTTTTAAATTTTAGTAGATTTATTTGATGCTGAAAACTTGATTCAATTCGTACTAATATTCTTATTTGAGCTTTGGTTTTAAAAAGCTTTTATTTTTCTAAAGCTGTATATGCCAGTCAGCAAAAAAATTAAAAAATGAGCTGCACTATTTTGAAAATGAAGGCCTACAGAACTTCCGATTCAAATTCTTTTAGTTTCTTTTTTATCAAATGGCATTGAGAAGAGTCTTTAGAGGTCTTCAAATGACACAGATTGAATACATCATATCAAAAATAGAAATTTTTTTCAGATAAAAATCAGATAGCGCATTCTAACAAAAAGTTGCAAAACTCTATAAAAATACAACAAATTTACAATTTGTATTTAATGACCTTAGCTGATCATATTACGGGAATTATCAACAAAAGCTTAACAAACGAAACTTTTTTACAGCATTTAACTACTAAATACTGTTTGCACTTTCAGCTTAACTAGCCAATGCACACACACACACACAAACACACGCACACATACTGTTAACTAAAACAAATTGCAATTAAAAAACTTTGAGCAGTTCGAAATTTAAAAACGAACCAAAACAAAAAAGAACAACAAGCGAAATACAACTTTTCGAAACTGCTTTAAACTTTTGTCCAACGCGTTTTTTTGTTCATTTTTTTTAAATTAACGCCTGACGGCCATTTTTAAAATTGCAAACACGACCATTTGCTCTAAATGAGTCATTGACACGTTCGCCACAAGCAAAAGTCGCAACAAAAAAGTATGCAAAAAAAAAATAAAACAAAAAACATTTTCAACTTTTAACACAAAAAACCAACTGAGAATTATAGTGCATAAAACGAGAAAGCGTTGCATACTTTTTTGGCCAAAAACTTTTCACCAATTTGCACTTACCGTGCGCGCCAAAAGCAAAGCAAAGCACAACAAACGAAAAAAAAAAACACCCGAACAGAAGTTGAATTTTTATTAACATACTTTTAGGAGTGTCATTGAAAATTGTGCAGCAGCAAATATTCGTTACGTTACGTTTCGTTCGGGAACGATGACTGGATGGATGCACCTCAACGAGTCGTCGACGGCGACGCCAAAGCGATAGCAGAAACTAAAAAGTTGTGAAGAATTAACAGTCAAGTGCCTAAAGGTATGCTTAACTAGAAATGCTTATAAATATGGATGAATGTTTCAGGTGCTGGCTAAAGTGCTCGATTTTTTCTTCCAATTTTTTTGTTTTATGTTTTTTTTTACTTATAGCCAAAGGAGCGCGTCACGGCGTAATGTCAAATGCGGATGCAGAACAAAGTGAAAAGTACAAAATTTGACATTTATTTTTATGCATTTTTAGAACCAAAGTCAGAGTTTGATGGTGGCTGAAGTTTTCGGGTGTACTTGGGGGGAAAACGTCGGACGGTTCTTTCGATTGGTTGGGAGTTAGCAGCCATCAGTCATACTTATACCAAGCAAACGACACCATAAGCTGTGATGTTAAGTTTTGTGTGTGTATGGGAGTGGGTGAGGTCAAATAAGTTTGTAGGTGGCAGCTCTTCGAATTCGAAATGAAATTGCGAAGTTGCTTGAATTATTTAAATAAATTAAAAACTTAATTTATTAGAAGTGTTTAACATTTTTTTTTTCGGGGGTGGAAGTCCACTCAAACCCCTTCATTTATATCACTAAAAATTGTCTTGAATTACTTATTTTACATATTTGTGGGCTGGTGTGATTCGACATACGCCTACTATTAGTCAAAATATCGATAGTGGCCTTGGCTACTGCCTTAAAGCTTTTAGGCCCCAAGTTCATTTAAAAGCTCTCATAAAGTTTAATTTTTTTTTTGAAAAGGTGCTGTAAATATCAGAGATATACTTTTATACGCTTCGGCGTGTTTTATTGCCCTTATCACCCTTAAAATATGCAACAATGTTTCTATTAATTCACTTTTTCTATTTATTTGCGATCAATTGCAAACAATCGATTTTTACTTTATTTGTTATTTTTGCAAATTTAATTTATTCCGATTTTATTCATAAGATAAATACTGGAAAAAAAAAGAAAAAAGAAAACCTCGTCACACAGGAACGCGTTCGCATACTGTCATGTCCGCCTGTTCCGCCTGTCTCCGAAACCGACATCGCACTTAGGATATCATCGGAGCGCGGAAGTGGAAGTGGTCGCAAAGCGGGAATTTATGCAGTGTTGCCCGCAAGGCTGACATTTCGTTTTTTCCACTCGACATTCTTTTTTTTCGTAGCATTTTTTTTTTTTGTTGTATTTTTGTTCTTTGCGTTTTAAAATGTTTTCCTACACATGCGAAAACAATTATTGTTATTTCAATTGCACTAACCGCGCAAATTGCACCTCGGCGGAATGGACGGATGGGCAGAGAGACGGCAGCACGGACGGACGGACGGACGGGCGAGAATGACTACAGCAGCATCCGGTACCATTTTTGCCCCACAACGCCGTCACCCGTTCGCCAGTGTCAAGTCAAAACATTTGGCGGCGCACTCGACTCACAATTGAAATGCAAATTATTTTCATGTTTATGTTGTTGTAGTTGTAGTTGGGAGGCTGCGCCACGCCTTCTCATTTTGAAAAGCACTCTTTTAAGCATTCGCTTGCACATAATAATGTTCACTTTTTTGCACTGTATTTGTGGTTGTTGTTGTTGTCGACGTCGTTTTGTTTTGCATACCTTTGGGGGCAAAATAATTAAAAGACTCAACCGTGCAGAAATCTCTACTTCTCTCTCTTTCTATCACTGTCTCTCCACCCAGCGCCCCACGCCTGATTGTCGTCGCAGAGTTGCCAACTTTTAACTCTATTTGTGGTGTTGAGAACGAAATTTGTTAGTTGTTTTTTTTCATTTAGTTTCACACCAAAGTCAATGAAATAGCTTCTCTCTTTTCTATAATAATTTGTTAATATATATGAAGATTACCTCTTTAGTATACAACTAAAATTAAATACGTTTTAAATTGAAGCTCTCAAACGAATAATGTCAAATTAACAAAATTTTAATAATCGTCAATCCTGAATTACGACAACCGAACCTCCAGTCTTCTTTTGCAACTTTATTTCACTCGCTTAAATTTTCGATTATTCTAAAATCGGAGTTACACTATTGACAAAACACAGAAAAATAGAATGAAACATTCTAAAATCAAGTCCGGTCATTCTTATATGTAGTGTAGCAACAAATTTAATCTTTTGCTGCTTCGCTTACAAATCGAGGAAGTTTCGAACTACGCGAGAAACTTTGCAATGTAAACGATTCGCGCAGAAAAGTCTTCGAGGATGTGTCATTAAAAAAAATGATGGCACATTAGTTTTTATAATAATATTTCTTAAAAAATCATCTTAGGTTTTAATTCAAATTCAGAAATCTTGAATAAATAATGTCCGCATTATATTTATTACAACTATTCTAGAGTGTGAAAATTCGGCAAACAAATAGTTTCCACTTTACCCTGAAAATACACATAACTGCAAAATTTTAAAATATGTACATATTTACATACATTTATATCTAAGTATATTTTTATTTTAATTTTTCAAATTAAGAGTTGGCAACCCTGTTTCTCGCAAAGCAAAGCCTGACGGTCGTGCGATTATAACCCAATGTTGGCGGCAGCATTGGCGTTGGCGGCGGCTCCTCGTTGCGCTTATTTTGGAAGTTTTTAATTTGGCATGTTTTGTTCCGTGCAGCATTAATATTTTTTATGTTTTTTTTGCCTTTATTTTTTGTTGTTGTTGTTGTATTTTTTAATATCGGTTGGCAACATTTATTGAACAGCATTGAAATGTCATTAATGCAACGCTTATGGGAGTTGACAGTTGTGAGATGCCCCACGGAAGAGGACTTCACTTTTTGTGATATTGTGCAGACACACACGCATACAACAAAAAAGAGATTGCCACTGTCTGTGTGTGTTTGTGTGTAGGTTTAATTCATATCGGTTTGTAATAACGCACTAAAAAGTTTCACGTTTTGCATATGACAAAAAAACGAAACAAAATCGGTATAAAAAAAATACTAAAACAATTACAAGACTTTTGAAAAAATTATTCAGTTATTTATTTATTTTGTGAATATTACAAATTATTTAAAAAATGAACCAAATATCCAAAATAATTTAGTTGATTCATTAATTTAAGCTCAGTTTGCTTTTAACTGCATTTTAAATTTATGTTATTTATATTGTTTTTTGTCAAAGAAGAAACGTCTTAAATGTCAACAAATATTTTTAAAACCGCTTTTCTAATAATCTCTTTTAAAAATCAACATTTTGGTCAGTCAAAGTTAAATCAACTTAAGTTAAGTTATTCACATTTGTTGCTAGAATCTCTTCGATATATGCGAAATTGGAAAAGATTTGCTAAGCACGTTGGTTCTCTGTCTGCAGATAATCTTCCATTTTTATTTAAAGAAAAATAAATTCAAAATGGTTTTTCTTTGCTTCTAAATAAATTTATGTATAGTCAACCAAAACGATGAAATCAGTTCAAAAATAACATTTAAAAAAAGCTCACAAATTGCGAGAAAAAAAGACTTGGATTTACGGGTTTTTGATTTGTTAAAAATGGAATTTTTTCAGTGTTTGAAAAAAGTGTTTTGAATATTAAAAACCAAATTTTTCGAAGAAATAATGATAGATTGCATACAAGTTAAGTTTTGATTCATATTAAAGATTTTAGAAGCTTTAATAATAACCATTTAAAATTTTTTTTTTTTTGATAATTTTTAACGTTAGAAAATTGGAAATTTTTATATTTATAAAACATAAAAAGTTTTCTAGATATTTTAGTGTGGTGTCAGGTTACGCCTAACTTAATTAACACATAAGAACATTATGTTGATACAAAAATAGACTAAGCGGATTTTGAATTGAAGCAGCTCAATTACTGTTTAAACCGAAGATTTAAAATTTTATTTAAATTTCCCCTTAACAACTTTAAAATTGTTATATTATTAATATAATTTATATTAAAGGATTTCTTAATAAATTTTTAGTTGCGGAGATATTTGTACCGAAAATTAAATAGATTCTTCAATATTTCTTTTTAAGTATTCAATATTAAATTTCTATTAAATTTTGTCACTAATATTTGTTTATATTTTGATATTTTTGGATAATTTAAAAATGAAACGAATCCAAAACTCGAATCTCTTCTCAATTGATCATAATTCCCAATGGTAGAAAGTCAAATTGTCGACCATTAAACAAAACATAGACAACCAAAAATATAAACAAAAACGAAAAAAGATATCGCCAGCACTTACCAGACAAACAAATAAATTAAGATGGCTTCCGGCTGCGTTGGCAATTGTTGCGCGCCAAAATGCCCGAACCGACAAAAATTCAAATCTGTTTACTGGCACTTCCGCCGCCGTCAAAACCAGACAAACACAAACGAGTTGGTCGCTTGCTGCGTGCGCTTTTGTCCGCCTTCTGCTGCACTTAGTCACTCACTTTTTTGTTGTTGTTGTTTTTCTATGGGTTTGTTTGTTTATTTGTTGGCCTTTGGAACGCAATTAATTATTACTAAATTTTAGCGCGAAAATTACTCCAACAAAATGCAACAAAAAGTTTTTACTTTTCTCTCTCAACAACACCGAAAGAACGAAAGCAGAAAAAACGGAATTAGAAAAAAAAGTCAACGAGCGCCGAAACGAAAATAATTCCAAACAACCAACAAAAGTGTCCAAAACTATTTTCAAATGCTTCTAACTAAACGCACAACGACGACGACGACTAAGACGAGACCAAGACCACCGACAACGACCAGAGACCAGGCCAATGTTGCCAATGAATGCAACTTGCTGCTGCTGTTTACCGCCAACGATTGCTGCTGTCGCTGCCTCGGCGCACACGAAAACGACAACAACGACGACGACGACGAGCTGCAACGGTAAACAACAACAACGACGACGACAAACGAACGCAACGCAACGAAATGAACTAAACGAAGCGTAGCGAAGTGAAGCAACGAAATTGCGGAACGCCTGGCAATGAAACACGAATGTGCAGTGTTGCATTTGATGTGATGGTGTGGTAGGCGTGGGTGCGGGTGGTGCCTGTGGGCGGGTATTTTTGTTGCAGCTCACAGGTACATCTTTGCAACAATTTGTGGGTAAAACATGTTGGTCTATCCTCCATTGTTCGAATAGTTAACAGCAGGGCCAGGATTTCATTGAAAATCAAAAATAAAAAAAAACCCTTAAATCAGAAAACTTTTAATGTTAAATTAATTATAAGAAGAATATTAAAAATATGTTTTGAAGTATTTGGAAAAACATATTTTTTAAATAGTGCAATATTTTGAAAAACATAATCTAAAAATTTTTATCTAATCGGAAGTTTGACCCCCAATCTAAATAATTACCAAAGTTGAATTAAAAAAAACACTCAGCTTGTAAATTCGAACCATGAATTCTAGAGTCGTTGTTGTTGTTATTGTTGTTCGAATACATCATCGCGGGTGTTTCCCAATGGGGGGCTTTTTCTCGTGTCCTGTTCGTGATCCTGTGTTCCGAGAGGTGCCACCAAATGCATTTCATATTCACCACGCATCGCAGCGTCTCGTAAAATCTCACTTTTTTTTTGTTGTTGGTTTTTTGCTGTTGTTGTTGTTGTTGTTACCATTGTTGTTTTTGTTGTTGCTTTTGCTGTTTGTGTTACTGTCGGTTTAGTAACAGCAACTGCTGCTGTCTGTTCGTGTTGTTGTCGTCGTCGTTGTTGTTATTGTTGTTGTTGTCGCTGTTAGTGTCGCTGATTGCTTTTGTCTATTCATTTGACATTTGTTCGGTAGTCTGTCGTGACATCTGTCACTGACTTTAATAGATTTTCGTACAATTTCTCCCCTTTTATTGTTTGCAATTGTGCGTTACGGGCCAAAATAAATGGATGCAAGCGCCAACACTCAAACTGAGTCTTAACATCGAAAAAGCAATTAAATCGAACTTTAAAGTCTTTGAGATTTTTACGGACTAATCACTTTTAGTTAAGTTATTAAGTAGTCAATGGACTCTCGAATCGTTTCTAATTAAATCTGGTAAATACATTTTCGGCACTAACTAAATAACAAGACATTTCTTTCGACACTTTCTTGTTTAATTTGTGCTAAAACCGATTATTGGTAAGAGTATTTTGCTAAGCCAGTACCTTTTTTTAAACTCCAAAGTTTGGTAGGTTCCCAAAACTTGTTTAATCGTAGATCAAGATGATCATCTTCGAACCCAACGCCAGAATCCGATCGCAATTGATCAGCATCGCAAACGTTTAATTTTGATGGACCTGACATGGTTGTTACAGATCCTTATTGCACCCTACTCAGTAATCCTGTATAGGATATACAAGACATGCATGTGTCTGTCTTATACTCGCAAGGGAAGCGACATTTCTAAGACATGAAGTAATTTATTATCCTATTAAAACTCTCAATCAGGCTCAATCTTTTCATTTCGTAAAGCTTTTCTTTACATATATACAAAATCTTTTCTTTTTTTAATGAAAATTCATTAAACACTAGAAATTACAGCTGCGTTTATTAATTAAAAATCGTTAATGATGCTTTGAGCAGTCAGTCAGTCATTTGCGCTGAAAGGATCATCATTAATCGAAAAATGTTTCATCATGGAAAATTCCGCTTTTGATAACAAAAGACAGTCGTTAAAAGTGCGCCAAACGCACATGTACAAACACACTAACGCACACGCATTCCAACAACATCCATCTAACACTAATCCATGGAAGAGGTGCGCTTGGTAAACAACATTGGAGGACAGGAAAGGCATCCACGACTCTGATGGATAGGCGCAACTCATTTCGAGCAATATAAAAGGAAATATTGTCAGGCGGCGGCGATGCGTTGAGGTTTTGATGATGAGTATAACGATGATGACGAAAAGGTTATGAGGTTATATCAGCGCTCGTTGGCCACGCTAGCCGAACTATGCTGCATCCATCTGTATGCAAAATGCAATTGTCGCAAATGCAGTTGCTTCCGCGCTGCCGCTGCCTGTCACCACCAACCATTGCACCGTTGCAATAAGATAGTTTATTATGCCACAGATGGAAAGCACCTCCCGTACGCGCCAGTCATAAGGTGCAGTATGTAACATTGGCCTGCAACATGTCACATTAAATGGCATTGATGTCATGCATCAATTTGTAATGGCATGACTCGTCTTGCTGGTTTGACAACACATCACAAGACAAGGCAAAAAAAGTCTGTCTGTAAGACATTAAAGACATTAAACTTACTCGTCGAAAGACATTGATGTGACAAGTTGCAGATCTCCTTGGTTCGTAGTCGAAAGCGGCTCGCAGGCATCGCATTTAAATGCTTTTCAAAGCGGTGCAAACTGGCGCAGAAAAAAGGCCAACGGCGTTGTTTACTGTTGCATATTAACAGGCGCAGCTGCACAGTGGTCGGCAAACTTTAAACAAAACTAAACAAAGAAATTATAAAAATATTCGTATTGAAATTAATTTTCATAAAGAATTTAAATACCAACAAATATTTCAGATTATGTTTTAAGCTAAAAGTCTTAAATCAACAATTTTCTAACTGAATCATTGAAAAAATTTGTTCTATAAAAGTTTGCTAACATTTTGTACCACTTTGAACGGCAGTGCACAGAATCGTGTGCCTTTTGGTGGCTACAACAACAAAAATAACAACAAAAGCAACAGCAGCAACACCAACAGCCACAATATGTTGTTGTTGTTGCAGTTATTGTTGGCAGCCGCTGCCGCTGCCTGTGCCAGTGTCTGACTTTAAAGCTGCCTGCTTTTATAATGTTTCACAGCAGCTGCTGCTGCTGGTGTTGGTGTTACTACTGCTGCTGTTGCCGCTGCTATGTGGCAGATATTTGCTTTAAGGCCACATTTATGGCTCCTGCCGCCGCTGTGCAACATATGATGAAATTTCGCTGGATTTTAATTCGGTTTTTTTTTTTTGTTGCTTGCAAGTTGAATGAGGTGAAGGTATTTTTCGGTGCCGTCGGTTTGTTGTTGGTTGTTTGCTGCTGCTGCTGCTGGCAACTTGTGAAAATCATTATGAGCGCATTTTCGCACCGAACACCGCAAAAGTAGGCAATTAGCGAATGGGTGTGGTCGAGGGATGGTACCTAAGTGCAGCAGTGCAGAAGACAAGACTTGCAAAAGAAAATGTTGTTTGCAAAGTTTAGGCACACTTAGGCTCGACAATTATTGAAGAAGAGTGCCAACTTTTTAAGAATTAAATTATAATTAAAAGAAGCTAACAACTAAATAACAAAATTAAGGCAGAGAGAATAAAATTTGTTTAAACAATTTTATGACATTTAAGAAACCTTTTGAAAAGTTATAACAAAAGTCGAATAAAATATAATAACATAATTTCAAGAGTAACAATTTTAAATAATTTGTTTAACTTTCCAATGAAGGCTCTTAACACCACATACACACACACAAACACATTTAATAGCTTCAGTTTTAAAATACAAGCTGCACTTAATAAATAATAAATCCCTTTGCGAAAATTTAAAGCCTCTCTGGGGCAACATTTTCAGATAGACACACTCTCGTCCACTTAAAGCGGTTACCATCGTCATGTTTGCATATGTATGTATATGTATGTGTGAATATTTTTATATATGTGTGCGCATGTGTTTGTTTGTCTGTGTGTATGTAAGTCCCACAAAAGACATAATCATCTTAAAAGCAGCCGCTTCAGCTGTACCAAAGAGAGATATCCGACGTTGCTGCTGCCGCCAACGCTGCATACCAAAAAAATGTCTGTCTATGTGTATTTCTGTCTGTCTGTCTGTCTGTCTGCCTACAAAAACAACAACAATAAAAAAGCTTGTAAAAAAATAACAAGCACTGAGCTGGGTATGTGTGCAACATACATACGCCACATTTTTGCAATGTTTCCTTCCGCACAGCAATTTAAACGCTTAAACGGAAAAAAAATCGACTTAAACAAAATTTCAGAAATACAAAATTTAAATGTGTTGGATTATTCGAAAATGTAATCGAAACTGAAAAAGTGCTCCGGAATACAATTCTTAATTAAATGATTATTTTGGATATATTTGATATTGTGTAACGTTAAAATAACAATATTTATTTGACCAATTTGTGTACCCTCTGTTAAGTACTGTGTTCCAGTTGTCTGTTCGTTCTTGGTTGTGCTTTTAACATTTTTCTTTCTATGCGAGATTTTCCGGCTGCGCTTTTGCCTGTTTTGCCATTTTTCCGGATAACTATTTCGCTGTTATTTTATATTCTGTTTTCTTTTTTTCTGTTGCTTGGTTTTGGTTTTGGAGTTATAGACACATAAATTGCGTGCCGCGCAGACATTTTAAACACACACATACACTCATACAAATTTAAAGAAGCCCACCACACGAATAGGTAAAAGCATTCTAAAGTGGTGTGAGTAAATGGCATGTAACAAGCCATCTGACTTGTATGTGTGTATGGGTGGGTGGCGAAAGTGTGCGCGAGCACTTGAGAGGCTGCATTAGTTGACGGTGCATGGGTGTGAGTAGGCCACGCCACGCCACGCCGCCCACCGAACTATAAATTTTGTAAGTGTTTACGCCGTAAAAATTCCTACCGCAGTAATAGTAAACAAGAAGAAAAAAAACAGAGACCGGCGCATAGTTCGCGCATTCTTTTTGCTGATCTTACGCTTTGTGCTGTCACTGCACCTAAAAGTATGCGCTGAAAAATTAAGGTATGCTTTTAGATTTTTAATTATTATTTTTTTCGTTTTGTTAAGTACGTGATTTATTATCGTCTTTGTATTGCATTTTCCATTTTACATACCAAAGCGGGCTTAAAGGACAACAATTCTCAAAATTTTTGAAGAAGCCTAAAAGTTTGCTACAAATATTTTAAAGTTAAAAATGTAATATAATTTAATAAGCATACATATATTTAAACTTTTGATAACTATAATTCTTGTAATTAAATTAAATTCTGAAAATTATTTAAAAATATAAACGATGTTACACAGCCTAGAAGTATACACCACAAATTTAATTTTATGTAATCTATTTTTGCGGCTTTTAGTCAAATTAATTTTCCATTTGTTGCCACAGAAATACATTTATTTATTTTTTCAGTAAAATTATATTTTAATCAATTCAAAAATGTTTTTTTTTTTCATATTTTACACATATTTTACAATTCGCAATCAAATTGCGGGCAAACAGTTAAAATATAACCCGCCGAATATGCTTCGTTCATTTTCATTTTCATTTTCATTATCTTAATTGCCTTTCAGACTTTATGTGAAACTAAATCAATTTAAAAAATTATTTCAATGTACAGTGTAAAATTTCAACCGCAAGACGAAAAAAAATATTTGTAAAAACTGTAAAATATTTAAATAACATTCTGAAAACGCCTTAAGGTATGCTGCAATCTTTTTTTACAAATATTTAATCAAATTTAAATTTATATTGCTTTCAGCGTTTTTGCTGCACTACTTTAAATATGTACTAATGATATTAAACTACTGACCACAGCCACAGAAATAAATGTTAGTACAACAAAATTACTTTGAGGCAGCAAACAATCCGAAATTATTCTGATACGATTTTTATTTAATCAAGTTAACCTTCAAAAGGATTTATTAATAGGATTGTATTATATAAATGATTGTTTAAAACTATAACTTAAAATTGAAAAGAAAAGTTTACTTACTTTTTTGTTTGTGCTTAGACATATGTACAAGTTTGCCAGTCTATGTAGAATTGTAGCAAAATATATTTACTACATTTTCTGCATGCAAAAGCACACACACGCACACAATTGTATTTAACCATTTTTAACCAATGCAAGCATTTCCGGTTTGCTGTTTTCATTTCCTGCTCGAGTTTTGAGTATTGTGCGCGCTAAAGCACCCATGGGACACTTTACACATTCCAGTGTGTATTTGGGTGTGTGTCTGTGTACTAGGAAGTGTTTCTGCGTATGAACAGATTTAATAGAAATATATATATATATATATATATATATATATATATATATATAAATGTGTGTGCATTTATGCATACATGTATTTGTATATATTTCCATTTTCCGTTCGCTACATCCAAATATCGGGCAAACCTTTAAATGGCCATAACTTCTTTCATGGTCGTCCTAGAGCAAAAGTAAGCCAGAATATTAAATCAGTTATCGCTGAATTGCGATTCAAAATTGCAAAAACATTCTCTTCAAATGTAATTAAATTTCAAAGTTTACTTAACCCAGAATCAGCGACTATAGCATACATAACTGCTTGATTTCTGCAAAATCGGTTAACCAAACACGCACACATACGCAAACGCTCACGCACACGCACGTAAACTGATAATCAACGTTCGACACAACGTCGACACAAATACAAATGCACATACATTCATATATATGTGATATTAATGCAGAAGGCTGACTGGCTGCCTGCTGCCCGCGTTTGTGGTGAGGTGCGGTTGGGTTCGGTGCGTTGCGTTGCATATTCTGAGAAATTTTCCCACAGTCTGCATGATTTACGCAAATTTACGTTGGATTATTTGCAGCAGGAGTCGTCGTAGTCGTAGTCGTCGTCGTCATCGTCGTGCTTGCCAAGCAAACAAGCAGAAGACAACCACAATCATTTGTCGGCAGAAGGCGGAGGTTGTTACTATTTGTATTTCTATATATCCAATGAAAATTATTAGTCGATTAAGGTCTGCGAGATGAAGATATGCGAACATTTTTCTTAGAGCGGAAAGTATTATTTTTGTTGTTGTTAGAGTAGGATTCATTGTTATTGTTTTCCTTTTGAGAAATGCAACAACTATTTTATGTATTAAAATTAAATTTTAAGAATATATTTGTGACATGAAATGTAAAACGAAAATTAAATGTATCCTAGAATTTTGTTGTTTAAATTTAAATGGAACAAAATTTTAACAAAATAAACTCATACTAAATTTAAGTTGTTTTTGTATTATCATAGGCATTTTTTTTTGTCGCCCACAGTTAGGCGATGCTTTTGTTTGGTCTTGCCATGCTGTGCACGCCCCTCAAAACTTTCAAATGCATTTTTAAAACAGTTACTTCATATTTCATTGCAATCTGGTCGAGTTTCTGCGTGTCTGCATATGCAGGAGTATAATTCATATGATTGTGTGCGCGCGTGTGCTTGTGTGAATGTGCGCCTGTGTGTTTGTGTATTCCAGCTGCACCATTTAAGGGCGCCGTTTTTTCACCGCTGTTCTGTTTCCGCTGCGTGTCTAATGCATTCATATATGCATGTGTTAATGTGTGTATAAGTCGCATGTGTGTATGCGTGTGTTGACATATCCGCTGTACCGTGTTTACTACGACACAATGTTGTCATTCTGTTTTGTGTGCCTTTCGTTTCGTTTCGTTTCTTTTGTTTTTATTTTTGTTTTACAACAATTTGAAATTTATTTTACATTTTAAAAATGTTTTCCTCATTTTTTTTTTTGGTATTTCAATTCAATTCTTTGTTGGCTAAATTTAACACACAAAAAAACCGAACGAAACGCTGTGAACATATTTTGCTATGGTATGCGTTGCAAATTAGCAAAGCAAAGTAAAGCAGTGTGGCACGCTCCTGGGCGGTGCACAGTGTGAAATCGAATATCTGTCAAGCGGAGGCCATACAAATGCGCTGTTCAACTGACCCAAAGACCGACAACTGAAACAAATAAAAAAACCAAACCGCCAATGTAAGACCCGACTGCCAATGCGATTATATTGATTAAATTTCACACAAATAAACTAAGAAAAAAATTTATTTTTGAATACACATTGTTTAAGTATACACAAAACAAAACTAAGTAAAATTCAATTTTCTATTTTTATCATCTAACTGAGACCAAACTTTATACAACTGGTCGTATGAGTAATATTGATTACAATAGCTTCGCTTCTTTTCTTATAACTTTGGAACGAATCAAGCGATTTGAAAAATTTAAAATGTAAATCAAAGAGCAAACCTTAAGGCTTTTGTTAATACACTTACATATTTGTTAATATTTATATTAAGCCCCAAAATGGATTTCAAATGCGAAATTGCAATTTTGGTAACGGAAACAAAATAGCGATTTGTGAGATTTTTATTTGTTTAAAATATGAAATATGTAACAAAATACATTTACCAACTCAGCTAAATGAAAATTAACTAACGTTTTCAACCAAATCAATATTATTGCAACATTTTCTTTAGTTTTTCAGCTGACGAACAAATTATGTACTTCCTAATAAAACGAAATTTTTAGTTATATACGAAAAAGGTTTTTATCCCTTTTTTTTTTGAAAAATAGTACTGGAAATTTTTAAAGATTTGTTATTACCTTAAATATTTACTACAGCCATAGCCCAGCCTTACCCTTCTATTTATCTTCCCCATAACTAGGATATGACTTGATAAGTTTTAAGTTTCTGATCTGATTAAAAAAAGTGCATATGTATGCCATGAAAACTTTAAATACACATAACGCACAGGCAAGTCCTGTGAACATTTATTGTTGCTACCATATCAGAAATCTAATTTCCGCTTCCTTTGAGTGACATTAACAAAATGTCACACACGCCTATGGCAAAAGTTTTGCTATTGAGTTAAACATATTTGATACACAATATTGTGTAAACTTGTTGCAGTGGTTATAACAACAATAACAACAGCAGTGATAAAAACAAACACATTCACATCAACGTCAACAACAAATTCAATAGAATTTCATTTTTAAAACGTATACAAAGTAAACAAAACTTGTTTAATACAATTTTATATGTAAACAAATTATTTATAATATATATCTCTTTTTATTATTTACGGTATTTAATTGAATTTGCTGATGAGCGTGGTTCCATAAACAACAAAAATATTTCGAGTCTTATACGGAAAAATTAAGTTCAAGTTGATTTTTACACGCAATTGTACTACGAGGCGTATGAGTAACATTGAATACGTTCACGCTAAGGATGTTAATATTTTACTATGATTAAAATTAAAATTGCATATTAAAGAGCAAATCATTAGCTTTCAATTTATGTACCTTGTGTTAAATACTTGCCAGCAGAAAGTCATAATTTAGTTGGATACTAATTCGATTGCCATTAAATGATGAAACGACTTGCTCGCGCGACGAATTAAACACATTTTTTTGTTTGCTTTATTTGAATAAATTGTTTAAATTGTCAGAATACATAATTTTCATAATAATACATATGTGATACAATACAATACAATACAATACAATACAATAATTGCTGCATTTACTGAATTAATGAGTTCTCTAATTAAACATGAATTACATTTAATAATAGATTCTAATTGCGGTTTGAATTACCTAAATGCGTTTGAATGTGGTTTCTTTTGTTTTTGTTTTTGGTTGTTAGTTGTTGGATTTCATTTAATTATACATACACAAATAGTTTGCACATTTCACAGCGCACAAATACAATTACAAAAACGCAACAAAACGGTTAAACAGTTGTGAGGGGGGGCGTGACAAATTTACGAGTACCATCAATCGGAATCGCAAACGCTCCGCGGATAATAATACAAACTATGCACACGCCTACACATAATCACAAAATTTGAATTAAAAATTCATTGCGATTGCGTGTTTTATCCAATTAAATATTTCCAGTTGAATTTTTTATTTTTAATATACTTGTATATGTATGTATTTTACTTCTTTTTTTTAATGTATATAAATGGATGAATTTAGTAAAATTGCATTTGCAGTAAATTTACGTGAAACTACTACGAAATGCAATCAATGACAGTTGACTGAATAGTTGGTATTTGTATGTGTGTGAGTTTGTGAGTGAGGAAGTGAGGGAGTGAGTGAGTATGTGAGTATGTATTAGCAATTTTTTTAACCGACCAAAACGTAATTAAATTGTTGAGATACTTTGTGTACTTTTTAAATTGAATGCAAATTCGCAGTAATTAATCTATTTGCTTTTAATTTAAGTATAGTAGATATACATATTGTATTTGTTATAACAAACATTTACTACGGACATACACAGTGACATAAACTATAATATTGTACATATTTATGTAGGAGTATTTAATAAACTTGTCGTTTTAATTGTTAAATCTTAAATTCTAATACAAAACGAAGAAATTATTGCAAATTATTTTTGTCGACATAATTTGTTTTTACAATAGTTACGAATACTTAAATATTTTTTAGTTGAAAACAAGCAGAGGATACAAATAGAATCGGTTAAGTCATCAGAGCTTTCCACAGCTTTAAGCTTATTGAGCTATAACAACATAAATATAGAGATTACAACTTGAAGTGCTGCAAAGTTTAAAGTACTTTAAAAAACTGTTTTATAGCTTTACACTTTTAGTGTGATAATTTTTAAGAGCTTAAAACGATAAGAAGATTAAAGCTTTATACATAACTCCGCTTCTTAATTTAAACTTTGTGTAACTTAAGCTTTAAAAAAAAAAATAATTGTGTTGTCCGGAGAGTGCTGTTGTATTGTGGTATTGAACTAACATTTCGTTAAGGTTTAAGCTTTAAGAAACTTTAAGCTCTCCTAGCAATACTTAAATATTCTTCCGAATAAAGCTTATCAAAGCTTCAAGCCTTATTAAATCATATGCTTACAGAGATTTTAAATACAATACATATATAAAGTTTTTTCTTATATATATGTATACAGTATTTTACGCTGTAGGCTGTCCCTAACTTTAAACTTTATTGAGCTTCTTAATTCCTTGAATTACTTTTATATCTTCAAAATATAAAGCTTTGCAAATATATAAATTAAGAGGCGAGTGTGAGGACTTCTATGACTTTAGATTAACAATAGATTGAAGCTTTATAAAACCCCCAATCAAGTTGTAGTCCCTGTTGTGATTTGTGATTGACTTTGATTTCCATTAGCCTTTGAATTTGTTTTGTATCCAAGCAGAAATAAAAATAAGTAAATTAGCAAAATTGCGATATTATTAACTTCAACATTTCACAATTTGTTGTTGAAGTTGGCACAACCATTTTTCAAAAAATGGAAAGGTTATTTATGTATGTATGTATGTTTGCTAATGTATAGTAAGAAAGAATATACATATACACAAATTGAATGATGTGTGAAGATTTTCTAAAGTTTGTAATTTAATTCAGAGTTGAGATTTTTACGATAGTTGTGAAACACTTATAATTTCTTTAATTACTTTTGTTTAATCATAATTTATTTATTATTTAAATTAATATTATTTGTTTTTGTTGTTGTTTGTTTGTTTATTTGTTTTAAATACACTTAGTTTGTTTCGGTGTAAAAGTATAAAAGTGAACATACTCGTACAATTAACATTATTTCATTCTATTCGTATATTAAACATTTTTTGTTTTGTTTTGTTTTGTAAATGTATGTCTGTGTGTGTGTTTGTGTGTATGTGTGTGTGTGTATGTATGTGTGTGTGTGTGTGTATTTTCAAGATATGCGCTTTTTCTATGTTAACGTTGTCTTATTCAATTTTTGTTGTTTCGTAGCCTCTTTTTAAAAGTACGTATTGTATATTATTGTGCGGTGTTTTTTTTTAATAATTGTTTTAATATTTGTTGTATTTTTATACTTGTTTTCTTATTTTTGTTGTATTTTAACGTTGTTGTTCTTTGTCTCTTTTGGTAAAAACTTCAGTACAATAAAAAATTTACAATATCGATTGCTTCGGTTTATGCGTGATTTTATTTCAATTTATTTTTCATATATCATATACATATGTATGTACTCTATGTATATATAAATACTATTTATATATATATACTTTTATTTGGTGTTATTTGTCAATTATTTGTTGTTGTTTTGTATTTATTAAAGAAATCTGTTTACACATTTGAATTCATTATTAATCAATTATTTAAGTAAGTCAGTCGAAGCTTGTGAGTTGGAGTAGAGTTGAGAAGTGAATGAGACGAAATTGTAATTTGTAACTAAGTGATTAACATTTTAATTATATCGATTAACATCAATGATAGGCTGAGCACTTAATTGAGTAATTCTCTTAATAAAGCATTGTTTTCTTTATTTTTTTAAATATTTTCTTTCTTTTTTTGGTAATTTTTTTGTTTGCTTTTGTAGATGTTTTTTTTTTCTTTATGAATTTGAATTAATATTTGCTTGAAATGGAAATGCAATTTTTACGTATACTTCAAAATGTTTTATATTTTCTTTTAATACAGTTCTATTTATTTTCTTTTCATTTGTTTGTTTTGTTTTTGGATTTTTTAATAAACATTAAAATTCTCAATACACAACATCGATATACTTGTAGAGTTCATATAGAGCTTAAATGTGATTTCGTATAGTTTAGTTAGAAATCTTTCTTAAATCTTTAAGATAATTTTTACTAGGGAAATTATTGGAAATTGAAATATTTAAATTAAATATACTAATAATACATAAAGTAATACTTAATATTGTTTATTATAAGAAATATATGCTTAAGTTGGTGAATATGAACAAATAAAAATGTTATATTTAACTTCTTAATTTAAATTGATTATTCTAAACACGCAAAACGATTGTAGAAGAATTCTACGCAAACATGTTGATTCACCGTAAATATTAAAAATGAATTAGATCGAAATATATATCCTCTCTTCTTCAACTTGTTTATAGCTTTGAAAATTGTTTTGAAAAGAAAGGAAGAGTGCTAGACAAAGCTTGGGAAAGATATACCAAGACGCGATATCATAAAGTAGGACAATATAAAAAAAACTAGAATACAACTTATTTAAATAGACAAAATTGGTCAAAGCTTGAACCGACTTGAAAAGCTTAATACACACTACATACATATGTACGGAAGTGGTCCGATAAGTACTTAGCCTCACCGTCCGATGGAGATCGAGTTAAAGCCACTTTTCAAAAATTTTCTTTTTTATTTTGTTGGCTAAGTACTTATCGGACCACCCTCGTTCTATACATGTGTGTGCATATAAGCTCCACAAGTTAAACAAGAATTAGTCATAATATCGTCTGAATGATCTCGTAACTTGTTGATGTTTGGTGAAAGTTTCATTCGTTTGATAAAATTATTTGATCTGATGAAAGTTTATATAAAGAATTGATTTTCTAATTAAAATATTTAATATATATATACTGTGTTAATTATTGTATTCCAAAAAAATATTAAATTTTTTAAATTTTTTTATTTTAAATTTCCAAAGTATTTTCCATGCATCTTTTAAATGCGATACTCTAAAAAACTGAATTTTTCAACTTATGCAACACATTAGATTTGAGAATTAAAGTATTTAAAAAAAAAACTTTTAAGTTTTAAACTAAATTTTAGTTACGGTTAAATTCATTAGGTTTCCTATAATCTTATGATATTTTTTGTAGATATAAAAAACAAACTGGACAACTAAGAAAAGTCAAACTGAAATGAATGTCCTTTCCTCAGTAGCACAAAAAGCAAGTAGGAGTAAGTGGCTATGACTAGAATTAAGTTGGATCGTAGAATTAAATTCAATTAGGAAAATATTAAATATATGTTTAATAATAATAATAATGATTATGTATTCGTCTAAACAGCTTTGAAATATTCTTTTAATTCTTTTAGTAAAAGTGATTTCGCTATTGAGCACTACTTTTACTTTTACTTTTGTTTAATTGTTTAATTTTTAAATAGCTGCGCTTATTTGTTTTGTTCTCTTCGAGCTACTTTCGTGATTAATTCATTTATTGGTTAATAATTTTAATTTTTTATCTTTTTTCATTTTTGTATTTATATATTTTCTTTTGTTCTGTTTTTTTTTTTGTTCAAGGAAATTTATTCGAAGCACCACTTTGTCTTAAAAATTTTTACTAGAATTCCTTTTTAAAAATATCATTTATTTTTTATTTTTTATTTTATTATTATTTATTAGTATTATTATAATTTTTTTTTTTTTTGTATTTCGCTTTGTTTTACGTTTTGGTTTGGTAATATTTTTGCTATGGGATTTAGTAGATATTTCCTTTCTGTTATACAATTATTTAGATACTCTCTCGTTTATTGCTATTTGTAAATTTTGTTGTTGTTTTTTTAATTATATACTTTTGTTTTGTTTTGTTTGTTTTTGTTGATAAGGTAGGTTTGTAATATAATTAAATATTTTGTTGTTTGCTTTATTTAAAATTTGTTTTAATTGAGATTTGCTTATTTCTTTGTATCGTTTGGGTTGTGACTTTATTTCTTGTTATTTGGGTTCTCTTTCTCTCTTTTTCGTATGTGTGTGTGTGTTAGTTTTAGGTTGTCTGTATGTGTGTTGTTGTGCTTTATTTGGCAGATGTTGATTTATTTTTATGTTACGTTATGTTATGTTCTTTAAGCGTTAGCCATGGGCCGCTCATTTCGACGTTTTGGAAGTTAAACAAATTCGACTCATTTTGAAACTCATTTTGGAGGGGGCTGGGGAGCAGTGGAAAATATTTAATTACAATATTTTCGGTTCGTTGTATTCGAAAAATTCATGCGACTTTCATTTTTTGTGATAGAAACTTTACTCAAGACTTTTTTGTTTGTTTGTTTCAAAAGCCTTTAAAGGTCATTTTACTGAATTGAATCAGTCAAAACTCCCCAAAAAGCTTTCCAAACGATTTCAAATTCTCTTCAGTTTCTTTAGTAATTAATTTAAATTCAAACAAGATTCGAATGCAATTTTAAAAATTCAGACTTAATTTCTTTTAAGTATTTCGACTTGTCTGCTTGCTAGTGTAGACGTCGAAAACGCAAAATTAAAGAAGTTGATTAAATACGAAATTTTATTACCCACTTTCTTTTACCCACTTTTCTTATACAGTTTTTATATAACTTCAATATAAACTAAAAGCAGTTATTTAAAATTAAAATAAAATGGAAGTAACACAAAAGCAATTAAGCGACATTAGAAAACTCTTTGGGCCTACAATCAATAAGAACCATGAAATCGAGCATAAAAATTGCGAAAACGAATTAAGCGACCTTAAGTCACTTTATATTTAAAATTAAAATTATAACTTAATAATTTAAAATCATTTTGATAATTTAAATTTTTGAAATATTTGTAAGTTCATAGATTTCAAAACAGTTTAAATCCTTGAAACAGATTTTCTTTTGTTCTACACCGTAGATCACATTTAAAAAAGTAAAACTTTTTCAAAAACTATGATGCAATCGATTTTGTTTTCATATTTATGAATCGATTATTGCAGAACTTTTAGAAAACCTTAAATTACATATGAATGTAGACCAAAGGACCTCAAATTACTTTTTTGAAAATTCAACTCAAACCCAAATTCTGCTCAATATTTTTCTATATAATTTCCAAGATTCTTAGAAAACCAATTATAATTCAAATAAAAAAACTTAAATTATGCATACAAAATAAAACTATAGACCAAAGATGTGTGCGTGTGTTTTTTTTATAAATAAATATATATTTGTTTTATTTAAATATGGTTTTATATATAGCGTTACATAACTTCAATTTATGCGCACTTCACTTTTTATAAACAATCATTTTTGACTTGACTTGACCTTACTTTAATTTAATTTAACTTGACTTTCACTTTCGTTTGTCATTTACATACATAAAAGTACTTGTTAAAAGTCACAAAAAAGAGATTTGCCTTTTACAAACGATAAATTGTTTTTCCGTTAAGTTATTTTTTTGTTTGTTGTATGTTTTATTTTACTTTTTTGTAATATTTTAGCTTTTAAAAAATTTCGCGCGCGCTTGGAATTCAGTACAGTAGCTTCATATTTTTGAGTTCTTTTTTTTAATATTCAATTTAATTCAATCAAATTGAAATTGGTATTTGTTGTTGGTGGTGTATTTGTTTGTGTGTATCTGCCCGTATTTGGAGCTTGCAGTACAATATTATTTAGCTTTCGGAAACACTTTGAATTTGGACTAATCAATAACAAAAAGTGCTAAAAATGAAATATTTAAAATTGATTTGTTTATAAGCTTGATTTTTAGTTTTCATATTGTTCTTATTTATGAAAGAATTTAAAACACTCGATATTTGATACTTGAGCTAAAGCTGTAAAAGAAATCTTGTAGCATTTGAAAAATTAAGTCAATGTCGAGTTTTGATTTTTAAGAACTTTTATAAATTTTAAGAATTTATTCTTTTAATTTAAAATTTCAGTTGAACTTAAAAATGTGACTTTAAAAGAATTTTGAACTCGGCTTCACAAATACAACTTTAGAATGACACCTCATTTGTAAAAAGTACTCATTGCACAATGCCATTTTCAAAGTGTTTCGAAATTTTACAGCAAGCACATTTCTCGACTTCTGTCGTTTTGCTTTTACATAATATAAAAAGAGATTACAATAGATATTGATACATATGCATATATCGAATAAAATGTGGGTGTGTAATATACATCATCGTGTGGTGTTTCAATTGGGTTTCATTTTCAAAGAGCATCACAATTTACAGAATTTATAATCGAATGAAGACTATTGAAAAGTAGAAGAAAAAATATATGTGTATATATGTTAAGTGTTGACAACTTGATCGTGTGAAATTTGCAATGTTTACAATATCAATATAAAATGTATGGTTTTATCATATAGTACATATGTACACATTTGTACATATATGCATATATATAGAAAATGTAATAGACAGTATATCGCGAAGCATACTTATTGGCTTAAATCAACAAAATTCAAAAGTCAAAAAACAAACAAGGAAAAGTAACGAGTGCAAAAATTCGCAAGAATTCGAACAAAAAGCAAAAAACCTAAACGTAACGGCAAAACAATTCAACTTACAAAACTAAAGAGCGAGCGGACGTAGACGGGAACAAAGAACGTCCGTCCGTTCGTCTTATTATAATAATTTAAAAAAATTACATGTCTGTGTGTGGGTGGTATTAAAAAAACAAACAAAAAAACGTTTAAATTTAACGTACAACGAATATTCAAATATATATATGTGGTTGTGTGTTTGAGTGTTTGAGAGTGATACGGTTAAATAAATTAAACAAAACGCAAGACAAAGTTCATATTAAAATAAAAAAACAAAAAACTTGGTTAAAATTGTTCGTCTATGCTGAAGTGACTGATCGAGTTCGTTTTGCTATTTTACAATCTATAATTTTTTTGTTTTTGTATTGTTACTTAAGTTAAACTGAACGAAATTAGTTCTTCTGTAAAGAAGTAAAACTCAGCGCTTAAATATTCAACTTTCTTTTTTTCTTTTCAACGTTTAAAATTTTAAAAGCTTAAACCAAAAAACTAAAATTTCATTTTGATATTTTAACATAGTTTTAAAAAATTAATTAATTTTATGCAAAATTTTTGAACGCACTTTTCGCTTAATTTAAATTGGTTTTGAATTTAAAACGCTAAAACTTACTTTATGGCAACAATTTTTTTAATCGATTTTACTTTTTTTATTATATATACTCATGAAGTTTAAACAATCATGTATTGTATTTTGACCTTAAATTAACCAAACAAAAAAATTTAATCTACATATAAACAAATGAATTGAATTTTATTCTTAATTTTTAAACTTTACCATCCGATAAGTATTTAAGCAACATTTTAGCTTAACAAAAATAAAAGCCAAATCGATAACGTTTAGTTTAGCCAATTAAATTTCAAAATACAAAAAGCCTTCAGCATAGACTTTCATGTAGGTGAAACAAAATTTCTTATTGTGAATAACTTATTCATAATTTCGAAATAAAATTCATTAAACAATAATGTAAAAATATGCAATGCATTAAACAATCATTTAAGGGCAATTTTTCGTGAATTTCTTTCTTGTCAACTTTTTGACTGAAGCTTTTCAGCCATGACTTAAAAATAGTTTTAAAAAAACGTAAAACAAAAGTACGAAGAATAAACAAACGCAATACAATTTTCGCAAAAAACTTAAAAAACTAAAAGTGACAAGAGGCGCATAAAAATACACTCAAAAGAACCAATTCGAAAAGGGCATAAACGATGACGACGACGCCGCTGAGGTGACATGGCGTGATGACGCATTTTTGTTCGTATTTGAATTTGCATGATGTGCGGTAGTTGTCGCATTGGCGGCCGCGGTGGAGGAGGAGGAAGCGCCTCCGCCGCCAGCTGCTTCGGAGGATGTTGCCGCCGCCGCACCACTTGCAACACTTGTCAAGAGCTGCGCAAATTCTTGCTGCATCTGAAGTCGCTGCTGCAGTAACTCAAAATGATTTTGTGGCTTGTTGTAAATATATTTGCTTGAGGTTTTTATAAGCGACTGTTGTTGTGTTGAAGAAGAAGCAACACCAGCAACGCCGCCGCCAGCAAAAGGAGATAAGTTCAAATTCGATGATTTGCCATTTGGCGGCATAATCGCCAGCTGTTGTTGTTTATTCTGTTGCATTGGTAGTTTACGATTGCTGTTCATATTACTGATGTTATTGTAGCCGCCTTTGCGCGCGCCTCCTCCACCGCCTCCGCCACTGAATCCACCTCCACCGCCGCCACTCAAATTACTGCTAACGGTGGCGGCAACGGCGGCAACCGCAACGGCAGCTTGTACAGCAGCCGTTAATTTCGTTAATAATTACGTTTGCTTTGTTTTGTTGGTCTTGAAGCTCACTTGCAAGACGCGATTGCCCAGCGTATAGCCATTGAGCGATTGTATGGCCACAACGGCCTCCTCGTAATTGGTCATGGTAACAAAGCCAAAACCTTTGCATTTGTTTGTTTGCAAATCGCGTATGACCTAAGCAAAAAAGCCACAAAAAAAAAAAAGAATTATTTCTTAATCCCTTCTTTTTAATTGAATTATTTTTTGTCTTTCTCCGCCTACCTTAACCGATTGCACGGCGCCGAATGGTCCGAAAAGTTGCCACAAAACATTTTCTTCTGTTTCCGGTGCCAAATTATAAACAAAAATGCACCAACCGGAGCCATTGATGGGATTACCCGGCAACATTGTATTGGCCAGTAGGTCGCCAGTCAACGGTGAATAGCGTGAGATAACGGAGCTGTAAGTAAGAGCAAGATTAGAGCTAAAGGACACAATCAAAAAAAACAAATTATGTCTCGCTTTTCCTTTGTTAAAATACCCTACACCATATTAGAGTATATTTATTTATCTCCCCTTTTTGCTAAATCAATACCAGCCATCACCAACCTGTATCGTCCAGCAGCCGATGGATGTATAGCAGCAGCGGCGGCGGCCGCAGCAGCACCAGCTGATCCAGGAAAACCGCGTGCCCGTGGATTTTGTGGCTGAATGTAGGCGGCCAAAGGTTGCAGCGATTTGTTGTTGCTCGGATTATTGGCAAACTTGACAATAATCGGATCGGTGGAATTTTTCGGTATGGTACCATTGAGTTCCTTGATAGCGCGATCGGCCTCATGACGCTGATCGAAACGAATAAAGCCGACACCTTTCGATAGACCTTAAGATTGATTAATCGATTACAACATTTTTAGCAGCAGCATTAGACGAAAAAAGCAAGGAATGTGATTTAGAAATGAAACGGATCGAAACGATATGAAACGAAAATTTTAAAATACAACCAAAAACAATTTCTGGATTTTTATGATTAATATTTTGTTGAAATATTTTTTTTGTTTTTGTCTGTCGTTTTTTTTTTTCTTCTGTTTAGCGAAAATTAAAATGAGTGCATTTTTAAAAAGCGAAAGCGTTTATTAACATAAATTAAAAAAACAAAAACGAAAGCGCACATGACTACGGCGAATTAATTAAAATAGTTCTCATTAAAACTAAGACTTAATTTAAAACAAAAGTGTACGAATGTTTGTATATAAAAAGAACGGTTTGCGATAACATACCCTGCTCAATAGGTCCAGCTAACATTTTTTTGTATCGAGTAAAATTATGAAAGTAAAAAAATGAAGAAAAAAATAATCAAATTAAAAACAATCGACTTCAATAAAAACTAAATTAAAACAATAATTAAAAATTAGTAAGAGTACAAAAGTGTAAATATTAAAACATATAAAATCCAGAATATAGCCAATTTAGAGATTAACAAATTAAATTCAAAAATACCGACAAAAGACATAAGCTTGGCTAACACATACACGCGCACACACACAGACGCTCACGCACCTGTTATATTGTCACATAAAATTCTTGAGGTAATTATTTTGCCATATGGACTGAAGAGTACTTCCAGATCTGGTTGTGTCATATTTTTGGGCAGACCAGATACGTATAGATTTGCTCCCTTAATTGATTCTGAGCTAGGACGGGCTACTGAGACCTAAGAAGTAAATATATATGCATAAAAACAAATTTTGTTATACATATATTAGGACAAAATTAAATGTGAGGAACCTACTTTGATAGTTTTATTTTGCAAACGCAAACCATTGAGCGAGGTGATGGCTTTCTCGGCATCCTCCTGCTTAACATAATTTACAAAACCGTAACCAAGACTTTGACCTAAAAGAAAAAACCGAAAACTATGATTTAACAGAAGAAATTTAGTTAATTAGAACAATAATTTTCAATTTAATTAGAACAATAAACAAAAGCTACACAATATTAAAAACATTTTTGGATTTAAGTACTGAAATAATTAAAAAAAAATACATTTTGTAGCTTTAAATATACTTTTAAAACTATTATTTTCTGTTAATGTTTGTTAATTTAAAATGCTTTTTGAGCAACAACAAATCATTTTGAGTACAATTAAACCCACATAAAAACTGGAGATTTACTTTAGATATTTAAATTGAAGCAAGTTAACGTACAAATAGAACAATAAACAACTAATTAATTGAGCACACCCACCTGTAACCTTATCCCTTATCAATTTGCAGCTCTCCACCTCGCCGAAGCTAACAAACAGCGAGCGTATATCCTCCTGAGACATGGTCTGCGGCAAATAGTTTACTATCAAATTGGTTTTCGGATCGCTATCGTTGTTGTTGTTATTGTTATTAGCAGTGTTATTGTTATTGTTGTTATTTGTGCTGCCAACTGTTGTTGTTGCGACGGCTGCTGCTGCTGCTGCCACGGCCGCAGCAACTGAAACACTGCCGGCGCCGCTGGCACTGCCGCCACCATTTGTCTGTTGTCCTTCGACCATGCTGCTGTTGCTAGTTGTTGTCATCATTGAGGAGAGGAGAGTAGAGTGAGTAAGTGAAAGAAGAAGAGTTATGTTTTGGGATTTTCTGTTTGTTTCTTTGTTTACTTTTTAAATTCAAAAAAGTTGTATTTTGGTTTTTCTCAATAAAAATTGCAATTGAAGTCAAATATAATATAAAGCAATTGTTTGTTAAATTGTTACAAGAAAGCGAGAGAGAGAGAGAGAAAAAAGAAGAGACAAATTTGGTAAACACGCTTGCTTTTTAAGCTTCGATTGATTGTCTTTAAAGAAAATATAATTTTACTGCTTTTACAATAATACTGTTGGTTTTTATTTATTTAATTTTTTATTTATTTATTGATTCTTTCTATTTAAGGTGATAAATCTGAAATTAAAAAAAGAAGAAAATAAAAGTAAATTAGCAAATTAAATCACCACAAAAGAGGAACTCACCTTTTTCACCACTAGAATTGTTGTTGCTGCTGCCGCTCCGGAAATGTAAAGCTATTTCCTGTTAAATTGGCCTGACTTGGATTATAAAACTTCTTTTTTAAAGTTTAAGTAAAAAAGTTACTCGATTTAGTTTTATTTTTTATGGCGCGATCACAATTTGTTTACAAAAGCTTTTGTTTTTCTTAGTTTTTAACGCTTTTATTTTGTTTCAATTATGCGTGTTAACTGCAAAGAAAAGAGAAAAATAAAAAACGCTTTTAATCAAATTGAAAAATGTTGTAAGTCTTTAGGTAAAATATGTTGTTGTTGGTAAAGCTATAAGGTCATTCATTCACTGTTGTGTGCTTAAAACAAAGACTAAAATTGTCTCGGCCATGGGTTTGGTAAGTACATATGCATGTGCCGATGTATGTACCTTAAAAAAGACGGTTGATTGGTTTTGTTCATTTAAATAAAAGGTCAACTAATATAAATTTAATGAAGCCGTAGTAAGGCTTTAATTATATTTAAATGAGGTTGAAACATAGACCAGAGAAATTGTAATTATCGACCTTAGACCGATAGCTTGTATTGCTATTGACTTTTAATATTGCAACACAATTAGTTATTGCAACGATTTATTTAAATAGATTAAATGTATAAAAAATTAAAGGACATGCCTAATATTTTTAATTGTCCAAACAATAAACAAACTTACATCAAACTACATTCTAAGGTAAAAATGAATGTTTCGATTTTAGGTGCCACAAATCCGAAATATGTATTACAAATATTATTTTAAACTATTTAAACAAAGGTAAAAAATTTAAAACACGAAAGAATTTGTGAATAGCGCATGAAAGAAAATCAAGAACGCATGCGTTGTATGCGATAAATACGTCAGTAGCAGAAACTGCAGCAGCTGATTTATGCGAGCGACAGTCAAAACATTTTTCCTATTTTTTACACGATGAAAACATACAAAGTACCTACAATACACTATACTACACTACACAAACACTACGCTATGGTTTTTAGATTAATGATGAAAAAGAGAAAAGGGGCCGCAAATCTATTTACGAGTCGCATGGGCGGGAAATTTATATTTTTAGCATATTAATTTGCGTTCGAAAAAAAATCACACGCCACCGCCAACACAGCAGCACAGCAGCACAGCAACACATCAACACAGCGATGCATTTTTGCCATTGAATTCGAAAACTTTTGTAATTATATTTTTGAAACTCACTAATCGAAATTTTTGATATTTTAAAAATAAACAACAACAAAATTGAATTTTCAAATAAACGCACAAGACAGACAGACAGGCAGGGCAGATGGACGGACGCAATCGAATGGAAGTGAAAATTATTTATCGCAATCAAACTTAAATCTATAAAAATAACAAATACCAACCACACCGGCGAGCGATATGATTCAGATTTAGAAAAACGACAGCGAAGAAAAAAGAAAATTTTTCAAAAACTTAAATTGAGGTTATGTAGCAGCAGCGGCAGAAGTAGACGATGAGAGGGGGAACATTCGAAATGCAGGCAAGAAATTATATAAATATTGTATTTGAAGAACAGAAAAAAAAGCACATACGTATTTAAAATGGAATTGGAATTTGCATATACCTTAATTTGAGATATGCTCTTTTGGTTGGTGTAAACAATTTCATATTATTTTTGTGGCAAGTATAAATTAAAAAACTTTCGTAGAATTTTTTGAATTTCAAAAAAAAAAAGTAAAAAAAATGAAAACAAAAAATAAACAAAAAGTTCTTAAAAAACACGCGGCGGCGTATGCAAAAAAAAAAGAAAAACGTATTTTAAAACACAACAACAACAAGTACAAAAACAACAATAATACTAATAATGTATATAATAACAGCAAAGGAATACATATACGCAAATATACTAAAAAAAAAGAAAATTTGAAAAAAATCGAAATTGATTACGAAACACTTTGAAAATAAATTTTTGACACAATTTCAACAGATTTTTTTTCTTTTTTTTTTGCGAAATTGTATGCAATTTTACAATGTTTTACCGAAAAAGTGAAGTTTATTTTTTTGTTGTTTTTTTTTTCAAGTATTTTTCAAAACAATACCGTATGTATTTTCCAAACGAAGAAAAAAATTAACGAAAATTAAAGTGAAACCGAATTTAAGAATAAAAACGCAAACTCAAAATTCGAAAAATAAAACGCAACGAAATTAAGGAAAAAATCAACTGAAAGTAGAAAAAACACGTTCCTTCAACTCAACAGAACAGAAATAAACTGAACTGAACTGAATTGAGGAGCCAAATTCCCTCGGTCGGTCTGACGGGCGGACGGACGGACGGACGGACGGACGAACGAACGGTTGTCGTTTCGGTTCGTCGTGTTGCGGAAATATCGGAAAATTGTCGTCTAGTAATTTTTTTTTGTTTTTGTTCTTAGTGTGTGTGGGAAAAATTGGTTTTAGCTACCGCTACATTTCAATGCATTTAAATAAGTTTAGTGCAGGTTGTAGCGATTTAAGTATCAACAAAACGAACGAATGTGGTGAAATGGTTTTCGTGAGAACAAACTGAATAAAAAAAATGTAAACAAAATGCAAATATCTTGAGGATTAAACTCACCACGAAACTAAAAAGCTTTTCAAATAAATCTAAGAATCTGGTGTGTTGAATTTTGGCAATAGAAAATATTTTTGAAACCATTAACCAAAATAAACTCTACAACTAAATTTAAATAGTTAACAACTTGGTAAATGTTAAGCTTTTCAATTTCTTCTTTTATATTTTACAATTTACTGCTTAGCGACCTCTATGGAACGCTTAAGAGAGTTGAAAATTACGAAAATTAACATATTACGATGAGACAGCTTTAGCAGGGCACAAATGCGTCAAAAGTGATTTCGGCAATGTGGGTGATTTGATAGTGACGCGATACAAGATAGGGGACAAATATGAAGAAATAAAAGATAACACACGAACGTGTGTTACAGATAACAATCGATAATTTTATTGATTTTTTGGGTTTAACAAATCGAAATTACAAACACTTTTTACTTACCATTCAAAACACTTAAAATGGACATAGCAAAGTTTGTACAAAACAAATAACATAGCACGCTTTTAAATCACTTAATTATCGATATTATTGAAGTTTATTGTTTAAAAAAATTTAAATATTGTTTATAAATTTAAAAATCTAGGCCATGACGTCTGACCCCGAACAATATTTAAATATTGTATTTATAATCAATTTCAATTATCTCAGATAATATAAGAGTATATACATACAACAAAAAGTTTTTAAAGCTTGGAAATGAAGAAATTTTTTTATATGATTTCATAATTGGTCTTACAAACAAGAATTCAACATTATAAAATGTTTTTTTTTTTTTTTATTTCAAATTTAATTTTTCAATAAGGAATTTCGACCTGTTATCGTCTGGCATAAATCTTTAAGCTGCTGCCATAAGAAGTGATAAATTTATTTTTACTTTGTTGTAATTATGTAAATTTCGTTTTCGTTAAAAAAAAATATAAAATTTCCAATTCAAATTAAATGAGGCACTAAGTACTAAAAAAACAACAACTCGGTATAGACAGCGACGAGACAGACGACTTAAAAATAGGAGCCAAGAAGTCATAATTATAATGAGTCAAGAAAAAAAAACGAGAAGTTGTAAATGGATGGTAACAAAAAAAACAGCAAGAGAGCCAACTTTAAAAACTAAAGGGAATACAAATTTATGCAGCCAAGTAAAAAGAGTAAGAGAAGGCTTAAGTTAACAGAAAGTTAACAGAGATCTTGACAGAAATGTTATAATAGTATGCAGTCTATGACTAAATAAGCAAAATAATTATGCCTACTTTTAGGTTGGATTAGGTGTATTAAATATTTTACTATTTTATATATATATATACAAATAGTAGTTACACAATAATTTAAGATGAATTAAATAAGTTAATGTACTTGAAAGTCTTTAATGTAAAATCATGTTTATCTTGAACTCCCAAATAAATTTATTTATAAAAATGGAATATACATATTTGCAAGTTTAAATTTATAGCATACTTTTATCTATCGTATAAACCTTTATTTTAACTATTATTAAATTCGTTCGCATTTACCAGTCGAAAAAAAGGAGCCCCGCTGATATGCGCAAACTTTTGAATAAAACAAGCAACTGCATAATAAATTAAACGCCTAAAAGCGCACTCCAAAAATGTCTACACGCAAAAACAGTCAAACTACAAGAAGAAATCGCATAATAAAAGAATACGAGTACGTGCAATAAAATCTAACCAGAAATCAATATTAATTTAATAGGAAAATTACAATGAGAAACAAAAAACAGTTTCGAGAATCAAATGCAAAAGAGATGGCAGAGAAGAGCAGAGAAATTAATAACTTAGATTATTGCAGTGTGAGGTGAGTTTAAACCCCGGCTAAGGGAGTCCATCCATTCATAAATTGCACAAAATTACTTCCGATGAATAAAGCCAAATACTAATGGACAGACGAGCTGGCAGACAGACGGACACACCTTGCAGCCAACGAATAAACGAACGTCGAACGAGCGAAGAACCGCGCACTGCACTTCCACGAAATGAAAAGTGCGCGTGTTTTAGGGTGCGGCAAATGCAATCGCAGCTGTTTCCCCCACCACCCGAGTTTCGCCTAAAACTATGCTACACTTTTGTGAAAATGTATGCTAACGACAAACACCGCGCACAGTGTGTAATTTCCAGAATTTTTAGCATAAAAAAATAAACAAAGTTGTTTAGTAAATATTGGCCCCACCCGATAATATAATATTTTTTGTTTTTTAATTGTGTTTTCAAAATAATTTGGTTTTCCGCTAATACAAAATATCTGCCTAAAATTCGAAATTTAATTAAATTGTTATTAATTTCGAAACATGCTTAAACAATTTTAGAATCGATAAATGTTTTGTAAAAATTACAATTACATTTCTCATGCCAAAAATGACTAAAAAGTACACAGTGCGGCGCTTTGCGAGAGTATGGGCACGAGAGACACGAGTCAACTATTTTAATGATGATAGTATGCAGATTCACGAATACGACTCGACTCGATTCGACTTTTTAGGTTAAACTGGAGCGTTCGGTCGGTCGGTCGGTCTGTCGGTCGGTTTTTCCGATTTTTATGTTTAGCGCTTGCAAATGCAAAGCGGCTGCTGCTGGCTGCTGCTGCTGCTTCTGCTTAAGCAGAGTGAGATGCAATATCGCTGCATAAGTGTAGGCGGCTTCGCTTTGCTTTACTTTACTTTGCTGTGCTGTTCTGTGCTGCTGCTTGCAAAAGGATGCAAAATGTGTACAGAGAAAAGGACAGGGTGGGGTATGCGAAAATACTACTGCAAAATGTGATGTGCGGAGAGTATGAAAGATTACAAGAACAAAAATAAGGAACACAAATATATGTATGTATGTATGGGAAAATTTAAATGAAAAATAAATACCTGGGCTAGGTTTGGTTTGGGTGTGTGCAAGCAAAATTATTTTCAATTCACAAATCGAAGAAGTTACTTTTACAACTTAGAAAATAGTTTTTCGTTTTAAACACCTAAAAGCATGCTTTAAAATTGTTATAATTCTTTTACTCCACTATTGGAATTTCACCACACACAGACACATACACTTTTTGACAAATTTCTTTTTTATTTAAAATACCGAAAACCTTTTGAATACGTTGAAAAACACCAACAAATAAAACGGCACGACTCGTACAAAATTTTTTTTCGAAAATTGTGGATTAGCGTCTATATGCAATTTTGAAAAATGCAATATGTATATAATATTTGGTGGATCTTTTTTTGGGTTTTTTGTTTTTTCTTTCTACAATTTGCACAAATTTTTTCAACTGAAAAAATCTCGCGCGCCGTACACACAGAAAAACACAACTTGCTGTCGGAGAGTGCAAGAACTAAATGATTAAAAAGCTAACGTTTGCTGCCATTGCGCCGCCAGGATGCATGCACCAACCACACAAACGTACACAGTCAGTCAGTCAGTTAGTTGGGTTTTGATTTTTTTTTATATTCCTTTTAGTATTTCTGTTTTTTACAGGACTCTTGTGCAGTGCAGTGGCTGTTGAAATTCGTTTCGAAACATTCGCAGAGTCTTCATATCTCATTTTAAAAGTAAACACTTGAAAATTGATTATGATTGCTTAAAAGCTTTTAATTTAAAATTTATCCACTTGAAATTGTTTCAAATTTAAAAAAATATAATATCAATTTTTAATAAATTACAAGCAACATTTAAAAAGGTGCATTTTTTTTAAAGTCTCCAAATAATATAATCTCTCTTTCAAATTTTAATGGGTGTAATTTTTTTAAGGTTTACAAAATAGTATATATGTACTTCAGCCTAAAAGTATGCAAATGGACTGTTTAAAAACTTAATTTTTATGACTTTAATGCAATCATTTTAATTTCTTCATGAATCCTAAAAATATACCCAAAAAAATGCGCAGCTTCCACAGACTGCCACTGGATGCAACTGCAACCCTTAAAATCGAAACAGTTGCTCTATTTCTGTGAATCTTCTCTCGCGAAAAGTGCCGCAAATGCAATTGCTATTCTGCTGGTGCTGCTGCTGCTGTGACGACGAGAGCGCGTACACATTTTCTACAAAACAAACAAGGAAATGCAATTGTCGCTTGCCTCCATTCGTCTACCCGTCTGCCTGTCCGACCGACCGACCACTTCCACCAGCTATTTCTGCATGCCTTCCGATCCGGCAAGGCACACGAACCACCACAACAAGCGAGAAGCACAAGTACACAAAGGCAGACGGACACAAATCCTGATTCGATTTGGTTTAGTTTGTGCTTGCGAAATAAAATAAATATTGCGGTAGGTAGCGGCAACAATAAAGAGCTAGAGAATCGTGAGCCAGTAAAGAGCGCAAAGGATAACTCTCACAAAAAGAATAATAAAAAGAACATCAACCAAAAGCGATTTTCTTTTTAAACCAAACATTTTCGAGGTTTTGTGATATTCGTTTCGAATAAACAAACCAACAATTGTGATGTTGTTTTTGTTTTGCTTTTCGCACCACATATTTAAATTATCTACTGCCTGCTTTATACTTGAGGCAGTGAGTACGAGTATGTGTGTTCGCGTGTGTAGCTGATGTGTATGCTTGGTTTGGTTCGGGGCTCAACTTGACATCATTTGTGTCAAAAGACCATTGAACTCTTGTGTGAACAAAAAAAAACAACAACAAACAAACTGTAACGTAGAAAGGAGAGAGAGCTAAAAGGAGTTTACTTTATGCTGCGAGTTTTTTAGAGTAGATCGATTTGTATACGCAAATGGTAGAGAAAAATAATAATATTAATTTCAAGAAAATTACAAATTAATTAAACAATTTTATATAAAGCAAAGATATTCAAAATTATGTTTAAAAACTTAAAGGAAATTCAAATATAATTACAAAATATATATTTCATTTAGATTTACATTCATTTTGTTGATACGGAAAACAAAGTTTACCTCGAATCTCGTTGGCAAGGTCAAATCCAACAAACTAAAACAAGTCAATGACAAGTTTCAGTTAAAATTTCCAAACGGACAATTAAGTTGGGATGGTTAAATCCATTTGAGAGGCGTTAAACCAAAATCAGTATTTAATTTAAAAGCTCTTCTTTTGATATATGGAAAAGTATATATAAAAAGTCCAGTGCCGTACTCACCTTACCCGATCGATGGTGTCCAACACATGCTGGAATCCATTGCTTCTGACTCTGTCTCGGAATTATAAAGAACAAGATAAGGTTGTTGATAGCAACCGCTGTTGGGTGGTTGCGAACTAATAAACGAGTAAGGACCAACGTAACGCGAATGAGAATTCGAATAGCGATTGGGATGATAAGGATGCGATTCGAAATTATGCATCGCCCGGACGAAATCACCACAACCGCGTGCTATTCTCGGAATAGGAAACGGAAACTGTGGTGGTGTCGGTCCAGGAATGGTTGGTGGCAAAATGTCGTCGTCGTTATTGCCGTTGTCGGCTGGAAAAACAGGACATGGAATTGGAATTTGAATTGTTGGCGCCAATGGCTAAAACATATGACACTGTCGGATGTACCTGAAGTTGGCCGCTCATAGTCTTCCGACAGTGACGTCACATTCGAGGTCATTGAAGCGGATAAAAACGATTTTGAGAAACTCGAGTTCATGGACATCAAAGGTGGCGGCGCAATGTTTATATGAATTGGCGCTTGCACTGGCAGAGTTGTTCGATAGTCTTGAGTAGTCACGCCAGTCGGTTGAACTTCAATTTGATCGTGAACGTTGCATGAAAATTGTCCCGACGACTGATGCAATGGTGGAGAATACACAAAAATATGTTGTTCGAATGGCGGCGTGTTGGCGCTGTGTTTTTTTGCAAAGTTTCGCTTCATATTACGGGGCAACTGAACGTGTTTTGCAGCAGCCAGCACTTTTCAAACATAAATTATATAGAAACAATAATTCCAAGACTTGAGTTGAGAAAGACATTACAACAATTAAAAGAATTTAACTGGGACTTACCGCGCTTTTTTTTCGTTTGTTTTGCTAACGTTTAGTCTTGCTTTTCTTTCGAATTTATTTCATTTATACTTTTTCAAAAATTCAGGGTTGATATTTTACTTTAACACTCTTTGCGTTGCCAACTACTTTTATTGTACAATAGGAAAGTTCAAACTTTCTGAACTATCGAAAACGATTATTTCAAAGGCATCAACATCGACAGTCGTTTGTGCTAAGCGAAAGCATTTAGACGGGTAGACTATTAAACAAATTGCACACCCACTTCAAAAGTGACACAACTCAATGAAAATGGCATTTCGACAAACAATTAAGAAACTGTTCTGACTTGCATTGTCAATTGATACCCTAAAGCAATTATGCCTCTCTTGATGATGTAACTTCGACATTTTAGAATGTTTTTTATGTAGGGTCCGTTGGAAAATTTGAGTACCTTAACTTAATGAAAAAGTCGATATAGTCAAAAATTCGCTTCATCGATTTTTGATAGAAAGCTCCTCAAGTGTTGCTACTTAAAAACAGACGAAAACTGTGATATTTAAAAAAAAACACGCTCCGATATATATTGAAATTTATATATATATTTATTTGTTGTATTTCTTTTGATTTATCAACTACGTTCGGTAATTGAGTTAAATTGGTTAAATTTTTTTCATTTACTGCTTTACAAACTTAAATAGTATCCTTTTTTCATGTTGTTTTTGTTGTTGTTCTTGGTTTTTTGTTTGTTTGTTTGTTTGTTTAATAGCTATAACTGTTATTTGTTTATATTTGTACAAAATATATTTTACATTCGAACATTTTTGTTGTTTGTTTGTTTTTGTTTATTTGTTTAAAACTACGCTCAAAACTACACAATAACGCCTTAACAAAATATTTGTAACTACATTTTTTAAGTTGTTGTTGTTGTTTTTTTTTGTTTGTTTGGTTTTGGTTTTGTTGGGTTTTCTTATTTTATTTTATAAGAGTCAAAAAAATTTTCACTATTTTAAATGTTAATTTTAATTTTAGTATTTTTTGTTTTGTTTTGTTTTTGTTTTATATTTTATAAAAATATATTCATTTTTATGAATTTATCATGATTTGAGTTACTTGATTTTAGTATTTACATATTTTCCTTCTTCCTTCCTTCCTTCCTTCCTTCCTTCCTTCCTTCCTTTCTTTCTTTCGTTTTTTGTTGAGATTTAGTTTCTGTCTAGTTTTTAAGTGAACTTTTAAGTTAACTTTAAAGTAATTGCGAAATAATTGCGTTATAAATTTAATGTTTTTTGTTGTTGTTGTTGTTGTTGTTGTTGTTTAATTAATTTACTAATTGTTGCGGTATGTTATTTAAGATTTGTTGTTTTTGTTTCCCTCAAGTCGATATACTTAATAATGTTACTTAGTTTTATAATCATCATTTTAATTTGATTTAGACCTTTCTTTTTTAATATTTAAATAAAAGCAATTTTTTTAATGTGTGTGTGTGTTGTGTGTGTGTGAGTGTGTTTTTTTTAATTTACTTTTAGTTTAAATTTAATTTTTGCCAACTCGCTTGTTCAATTTTTTTTGAATTTTTTACAAAACAATCAAAAAATTGAATTTGATGACTGCCAAATGACTGACTAAATGACTGACTGAATTACTGATCTATTAGTTGAACTTTTAGTTGTAGTTTTCTCTTTTGTTGCTGTGTCTAAATTTTATATCAAATTTAATAAAACTAAAATCGATTTTGAATTTGTTGGCTGTTTCGAAAATTAGAATTCGAATTCGAATTTGTGGCTTTTCTTTTCTTGTTTTGTGTTTGTTTTTGGGTTTTCTTTTCGTTTTCTTTTTTGTTTGTTTGTTTTTGTTTTTATCTTATTAAAAATATAGTCATATCATATCATATACATTATAGGTAAATTTATGATTACTGTTATTTAGGCTTCAATGTAATGCTTTCGGCGCTTAAGTCTATTTCCTTTTCCTTTTCATTTTCATTTTCCATTTTTTTTTTGCTTATTGATTTTTACGCGTATTTAGTTTTTCTTTTTGGTTTTATTTTCTAAAAATGTTGTTTTTGTTTGAATTTTACTTTGTTGTTTTGCTTGTAGTTTTTGAAATTAATGCACAATCAATTGCAAATTGTTAATGTAAATTTTGAAATTTTAAATAGTGTGTTTATAGGGGGAGGTGAGGGTGTATTTTGTGGTATCCTTTTTTCAGCTGTTTCAAATTTTACCAAAAATGCAATTTAAGAATTAATTTGTGAAGTATCAAAATTGTTTAAAATTTAACAAAGCAATTTAATAAAAACAAAATTGAAACCAATTTAAAATAATTTTGCTTAGTCATGCATAAATGAGCTTAAGTTAGCACGGAAGCAGTCAAGTCGAAGATGCTATAAACTGATTTTTTATTGTTTAAAACATATAAAAAATATTGAAAATCGGTTATTTCCTCTGAATTGTTGTTGTATAAACTTTTTAATAAACAGGAAACGGAAACTGATTTTAACACCGATTCAACCATATACCAGAGAACTACAACAATAACTTTTTTCCATGATTTCATCATACATCAAAAATTCTTACTCACATATAATCACTCACCGTTGAATTAAATCAACGTTCGAGTCATTAAAAGTCAACAGCGAATAAGCAAGTTTGATCGCTGGAAAACAAAAACATATCTTCAGGGTATTGATTACGAATGGACGTTTTTGCAATCACCCGTTGCCGTTCTCTGTTAGATTCGAACTCAGTGATGCAAATGAGAAATCAAATTAACTAATAGAAGATATTAATGTTAGTTAATATTTGGAAATGAAACTCGTTTGTATTGAGAAGGCGTTTAAAAAATATTCAAAATCTGTTTAAAAATCGAACTTAAACTTTGAAGCAATAACCTCCTAATGATAATGTTATGATTTGTCTCACTGAGCACTTGAAATGTCACAAGCACCCTGTGATGTCTGAGTGGTAAGTCAAGCTGAGCCGCCAAAATTCCCTTTTCAAATATTCAAAAATGTTTCAATTATTTAAACAAAAAAGGTTTAAGTCGAAATTTCACAAAGTTCAAAAACAATTTTTCGTATTCCCATTTTTCAATTTGGATAATCAATTCGATAGGTTTGTATAATCCAGGTTTGACTGTATGCACATGCAATTATTTGTCAACACAAAATTTTGGTTTACAAATTTAATATCGGTCTTTATTTTTTTTGTATAAAAACGATTAAAAAAAATATTGAAAAATAAACGAAAGAGTAAAATGTAAAATAAACTTAAAATAGGAGAAATCAAACAAAGGGATTAAATTTTCTTGCAATAATATTTTTTTTAATAAAGTTGGTTTTTCATTAAACTAGTAAAAAAAAAAATAAATGAAACAGTATTTGTTGGTTTTGGTTTACATATGTAAATAAATACATACTATAAATATGCGCTAAAAAAAAGAGTAACGTTTATTTTCTAGTTGATTACTTTAGGCAATAATTTGCTTAAATTTAGTATTTAGGCATTTCTTGTTGTTGTTGTTGTTGTTTTTTTTAAATGTAATAACATAATTGGTAGTTAAAAATGTGTTTGGGTACTTAGGTAAAGGATAGGCTAGGGTAGGGTAGGAGTGGGGTGTGGGGAGGTTGATACTTTAAAAAGTACTTAAAAGTAGCTTGCTTCCGATTTGTGTTGTTTTGCTGTTAAGTGTATATATAAATATATATGTATAATATATGCATGTATATAATAATTAATATATGTATGTATGTATGTATGCATTATAATATTGGTTATTAATAATAATAATTAATTTTAGTTGTTGTTTGTTTGTTTTTTAGTTTTAGTTGGTAACTAGGTAAAACTTTAGTTTCATTGTTTTTGTTGTTGTGGTTTGTTGTCTTGCTCAATTTGTTGTTGTTGTTGTTTTGTATTGGTGTATGTATGTATGCACTTAGTATTCTTTTAGTTTAATTTTCGATTTTTCTATAAGGTATAAGTATATATATATATATATAAATTTACAAATATGTATAATTGCGTATAAAATATTTAACCTTTTTTTTCAGTTAACATGTTTTTCTACTTCTCACTTGTCCACTTAAATACCCGCCCCTAAATGTAACGACTACATATTCAAAACAGAAAGTATAAAATTAAACAATCAAATTAAACATTATTTTAAAAATTAATTTAAAAAAAGCGAAATTTCTTTTTTCTTTTTTGTAATGTTTTAAATTAGCTAATTTTAGCACAACAAATAAACAGAAAATACGCAGAAAATACGCAAAAAAAATTCTAAAATTTATTTAAACAGTTTTTAGATAAATTTAAGAAAATCAAAAAACAAAGAATTAAACTAAAACGATAATTAAAAATGCCTTAATTTAAAATTCTCGCTTGAAAAACAAAATAGTTTAAGTTTTTATTGACTTAGTAAAAAAATTGTTAAAAAATAGTTTGTTGGTATAAATCCATTTAGTATATAGCATGTAAAATGTATATTTGTATGTATACAGTATTTATGAATATGTGTGTGTGTGTGTTTCGTGTCTAATATTAGGTAAAACATTTTAATAGTGACTTATGATTTAAAACTGTATTTTTGTTTTTTCCATTCTTTTGTATAAAAATATAATCGAAAAAGTTGAAAGAAAAATACAAAAAAAAAACAAAAGAAAAAAAGGAACATGCCTTAAAAACTAATTAAAAACGCTTCAGCACAGTAGCAGAGAAGTCGACTGAAGTCATACAATAATAATGATAATAATAATAATAATAATGATAATAAAATTACAATAATATTTGTTTAAACATTAAAAAAAAAAGATAAAAACCATTTCTTTTGCAATTCAACTAAAGTTGAAACGGCTTTCGGCTTTGTCGAATTTTTGTTTGTTTCTTAAAATGTTGGTTTGTTTGTTTGTTTGTTATTGTATGTGAGTGAGTGTTTGTTTGTTTGCCTGCTGCAAGTGTCATACGCATCTGTACGATAATTAACACATTCTGCTACTACTGGATTGACATGGCGTCTTTCAGCTTCTTCAAACCGGCTTGTACGTAGCGAAAGACCTCGTACATCGAGCTGTGAAGTGTCAATGGACCATTCTCGTGGTCAAGCGCAATAAAGAAATCTGCAAAGGAAAAGAGAACAACTTTTATTTAAAAAAATGCCCATTAAATTTCAATTAAGATTACGAAATCAGAAAAGGGTACATTAAAAAATCCTCAATATAATTCAAGTTTTTTTAAGTATCCCAAACTATTCTCAGAAATCATTAAACATTTTAAAGAATTTGAAGACTTACCAGTGTGATTTCCTTGTCGCACCAATCGATCCGCTTGATCCCACAAATCATGACTACTCGTTAAATAACTGAAGAATTGGTTTTGTTGCTGTAGAGCGGAGTGTATATCTTGAGGCACTATTTTACCGGGTGGCGTATTTGAACCGGAACCCTGCAAGAGAGATAAATACAAAAAATATTAGTAAATCAATTTTCAAAAATAGTTTTGATTTTAATTTAAAAACTTATAAAGTTAAAACAAAAACAAATTAATCAAAAATACTAACCTGGGAGCACACGGAGTTCGATGGCGATATCGATGATGGCGTATTGCCGTTGACAATTTCACCTTTTCCGCTTTTGAAGAAGTCGCTACACATGGTGATAATATTGCGACAAGGAGCGCGTTTCATCTTGTACAGTTTTAAAGATATTAACGATTGGCAGCGTAGACTGTTGAGTAGAAAAGAGAAGAAAAAAGTAGAGATTAGTTTCAATTGAAAGAGGTGAACAAAAAAAGAGCAACCGACTGTCTCAGCAGCTGGTGTCCCTTACAAGAAATGCAATTATTTATAATTACATTTCTTGAGCAAATTAACAAATAAAGAATAAATTCGAACTTACCTTAGGATTGCAACTTTGTTGTGAGTCTCGTGTTGCCCGTTTGACGAAGTCACTTGTAAATGCCGAAATTTCGATGAGATGTATCTGAAAGAACAAGAGAGAAACAAAATTAATATTTAATTACAAACAATTTTATAGCTTTAAGTTTTACAACATATTTTGAATTCACAAAAACCGAAACTTTCTTTTTTGATTAAATGAAAACATTAATTTACGACATATGACAATATACAAGTATACATACATACATATATTAAAGGAAAATATCAACAATTCAAACAGTCAACTCAAAACTAATTTCGGATAATTGAAAACATTCAAAAAACAGTCAAGATAGAAAATCTCGCACACATTACTCACTTAATAAGGGCTAGAGTGTCCTTGTACAATATCCAGGCGGCCTCTTCCGAGCCACGATGCTGTTCCATTGCCGCCCCGGACAACAGAAAATAAACGACCGCCTCCAAATAGAGCGTCACCTGATTAAAGGTATTTTGCTCCTGGTCGGCAGCGTGTTTGCGCGTCACTGCCTCTTGCAGAAATTTTGTATTTTTACTAAAAAGAGAAAAATAAAATAAAATTAGTTTGATTTAAATTAAATAGCAACAAAAAACAAATATTTTAGGTCTTTGGGAAAAATGTAAAATTTTGAAAATACTATAAAAAAAAATTCTTTACTTTTTGGAGGAATTGACATTCGAATTTTCAAATTTGTCCGTCGTGTCACTGTCGGTATTAACCAACCTGAAATCATCGCTCAGGGCATCATAGTCCCGCTCGAAGTATGAACGATAGATAACATGAGGCGGCTGCTGCTGTCTTGAGCTGCTGCTCGCCGCATCGACCGGTGGCGGCATTTGTCCAACTCTTAAGGTGCTGAAGACAACACTTTGTTGTTGTTGCTGCTGTTGTTGTTGTTGCAATAAATGCGCAGGAGAACTGGAATCATCAACAGTGGATGAGTTTGTACTCTGCGAATGCTGTTGCTGGTTGTGGTGATGTTGCAGCGCAGCAGACTTTTCCAATAACCGATCGTGATTGGTGGGCGTTAGTTCATGTTGTTGTTGTTGATCGAGCATGATGATATCCTTCTGTGAAGTAAAAAATAAAAAATAAATATAAATTAGTAATTTGTAAAAATTATAACCAAAACAAATCAAATAAAATTAGTTAAATAAAATCTTTTTGAATGCTTACCTGCAGCTGTTGCCCATTATTTGCAATCTGTGCAGACAGTTCGTTGTTGCCTTTGCCTGCATCGACTCCGGCTTCCTTTTCTTTCTCCTTAGCTGCCAAAGGTGATACCGCAACATTTGCGGTATCTTTTTCTTTTTTCCGTTTCTTCTCTTTGTACGGCGACGAACTCGAACTGGAGCTGCGTTTGCGGCGCGGTTTCGTTTCAAATGCACCGGCAGCCGAATTAGCTGATGCGGGCGAACGTGTCGCAACACCGTCGCTTAGTTGTTTATCAGCGGCGGCAAGCGCTACCAAATCACTGAGCTTGTAATCATTTTTGAGTATAAGTTCCTGCTTAACTGAGGCAGCGCTACTCGATTTAAACTTTGCATCGTATGCTGCGGCGGTGTTTGCGTCTGATGTATCCATTTCGTATTTGATGTGCTCGTGTTTGACAAGTTTGGCGGCGGAAATAGCAGCTGGCGAGGCACTGCCTCGATAACCGTTGGGCGTAAGACGTGCTGCATCTTTTGGTGTCGATGAACCGCGTCCGCCGTCTGTGGAGCGACTGCTGAGCCGACCATTTGAGTGGTGCGGCGCAACCGTCTCCTCCACCAGTCTTTGTTGACCTTCACGTGAACGCGATCGCTCACTATCACTGTTCGCAGTGGCGGCATTTAGAATGGTCGGCGTACGGTTACCAGTACTCCGCGGTGTGCCGTGACCACTACCGCCACCACCGGCCGATTTCAGTCTCAATTGCGTCGTTGCTTGCAAATCAGCGTGCAGAATCGTTCCATTGTCGTGACATAGAGGCGTACGGTGTCCAGTAGGCCGGCCGCTACTATTATTGTCATACAACTTATAAGGATTAGCGCGCCATTCTGGCTTGATTTGACGCAAACGCGAGAGATCAATACGGCATATAAGCGACAGGTTGGCTGAGGCGGCAGCTGCGGATGAGATGGAGGAGGAGTTAACAGCATTTTGCTGAAGTGTTGGTGTTGGTGTGCGTGTAGGTGTACGCGTTCGCGTTGGCGTGCGTATGCGCTGTTTAAGCTTGCGTTCGGCCGAAGAACTGCTGCGATCGGGAGTACGATGCGCAGATGAAATGGCTGACGCCAGTAGCGGTGGTGGTAGCACACTACGCGGTGTATTTAAATGTCCACCGCCAGGAGTAAGGCGTGGTGAATGTGATGCGGCTGAGAATGAGGCTGAGGCCACTGTGGATGTAATGTGTGGAGGTGTGGCTTTGATAGCCAAATTCTCTTGACTCGTCCGGAAGGCCGGATTTGGTGAAATATGTTTTTGCTGTTGCTGTTGCAACAATTGCTGCTGCTGTTGTTGCAGTTGCTGTCGATGCTGTTGTTGTTGTTCTTTAGCAGCCAATTCTTCAGCCTGATCAATAATCACAACTTGACCCTGCTTCTTGGCTCCGCCCTCCTTCGAGTTAAAAATTCGCGTTAGCGTATTGATTTTATTTTTGTCGCTCTTGGGTTTGTCACGGCGCAGCTTTTTCTCCTTCTGGTGACAATCGCTGTCCGAGTGCTCGCCTTCATCGTCGCCACTCGACGATGACGACGAAGATTGCGACGAAAACGAATTCGAGACACGACTGCGATGCGAGCCGATAACATTTCCACGTGGCGAGTGTTGTGAATGTTGTGACCTTTGCGAGCCGCTACCAGGCGGACGTGGCATAATAGTCGAAGAGTTAGCGGCGGCAGAAGCTGCCGCAACATCAACAGCTGTCGTGGCAGCTGAAGCATAATCCTCGGCGGAACTGTCATCCGAAGAAGTCAAGGATGAAGTTGACGTAGTTGTCGCGGTAAAGCGTGCGCCCGCTGACAATTCGTTGTGATGACTCGACGAGGAAGAATGGTGGCGGCCCTTTTTGGCGGCTGAAGAGTGCGTCGTCGTTGTTGTAGTTGTCGTCGTCGTTGTCGACGCATTGGTAGTGGATAAGGCGTTGGTGGTGTTGTTTTTTGCAGTCATTGACATCGGGAGCACATCGTCGAGCGATGATTTGCGCTTGTTCAGCTGTTTGACAATGCGACGTCCGCCAGAAGAAGAAATGGCAGAGGTGACAACGGCAGCGGGTACGGAAGTTTGTGTTGGCAAACGCGACCGCTTATGTTTTGCAGCGGCGGCAGCGCTTTCATCTTCATCCGAAGTGGAAGCTGTTGCACGATTGCGCTTATTAATGTTCTCATCTTCTGAATCAGAAGACGAACTTGATGACTTTGACGTTGAGCACGATGTCGACGAAGAGGATGAGGAATCTTCACTGGAAGCTGCTGCATCGATTGCGAGCAGTTTCGGCAAAACTGCCGGTGCTGGCACTAATTGACTGCTACTGCTACTCTTAATGCTTTTCACATTATGTTTTGTTGGTGTAATTGTCGTGGAGGATGACGCAGCAGATGAGCTGTTCTGACGCGACATTCTGCGCCGTCCACCGCTGGTGGTGCTGGTGGAGGCGGTGGTCTTTTTGGCAGATTTGGCTGAAGCAGTGGCAACATCTTTTTTGGCGGTTAACGTTGGTCCCTTGGCGGAAGCATTCGAAGCGGAGCTAATGTTGCCGCTTTGACGACTGCTTGACGGCACTGTTGGCACAGCTGGCGCCAATTTGTTTTTAGGTGGTCGGCCGCGTCCCTTTTTCGCTGCAGGCAACTCAGCGGTTAATGCTCCGACATGCAATTTATTTGCGGTTGCAAATGCAGGTGGCGCACCCTCCTCATCGCTAGAATCACAAATAGGCGCCGTTTGTAATTGTTTACGGCTCTTACGTGGCTTTTTGGCACGTTGCTTTGAAGCTAACAAAGCAGACGCCGCCACTGCAGGTGGTGATGCAGGCAGCGGATCAATGGGTGTGACCGTTAGCGAATTGGGCAGCAATGCGGCATGAGGATTAGCCATCAAATGTGATGGCGAGGGACGCGGCATCGCTGTTATAGCAGCAGGAACGCCGGGTATTTGCAGCGTGCCACCTGGACTAGGTATAGGCACGGTAACGGGTTCGTTTTGAAGATGGCGACCCTCGTCATCACTGCTGGCGGTATCGGACGACAGTCCAGACAAGCCCTCAAGCAGGTATTCGCTAGGGCGCTTCTCGCCAGTGCTTAACGACGGTACTAGTGGACTGCGCTTGCCACTGAAAGGTGTATTAATTGCTGCGGCCGCAGCGGCTGCTTCATGTTTTATTTGACTCGTCGGTATCGCTACAAATTCGGAGGCGTGCAGCAGTGGCGGTGCATTTGAGCCATTGCCAGATTTATGCATCGAATTTGCAAAAAGTGGCGAAGACGCATCGACCGATGCTTCCTTTTTGATTTCCTCTAGTAGTGATAGTGGCGTTACGCTCAGACCTTGAGGTTTGCGAGCTACAAAAGCAGCAGCTGCTGCTGCTGAAGCAGCGGCGGCGGCAGCAGCACCAACGCCCGGATGACGAAAGCCACTGCCGGCGGCAGGCATATCCTCATCTTCATCATCGTCATCATCGTCGTTCGAGTCGTCGTCTTCGTCATCATCGTCGATAATTGCTTCATTTTTAACAATTGCTGTCGGCGGCTGTGTTTGTGCAGCAGCCGCAACTGCTGCTGCTAATTGTTGTGGCGTGGGTTCGGGTATAATTTGTGCGCCGCCCGGCAACATTGTGGGAACATTCATGCTTACGCTCATGGCGCTCGCCACCGCTGTGGCAGTAGCCGATGCAGCGGATGTTGTGGCCGCAGCAGCAGAGGAGGGAGAGGCTTCGTTCGACGCCTGCTGTGGCGCTTTTTTGTTAAAGTAACGACTTAGATTCCATTTATTTGAATCCGAAGGCGACGGAGTCTTATTCGAGGACGAAGACGATGATTGGGTCGAACTGGGTCCGGAGGAGGAAGTGCTGCCCGCAGAACCAAGTCCACCGCTGCTGTTAAGCAGACCACTGATTGTGGTGCCGCCCCCAGCAGTGATTGTCTGACTAAACTTCTTCTTTGTGGCAGAAGCAGCGGATGCGGAAGATGAGTTGGATTGGCGCAGCAGCGTAGACGCCGCCTGTTGGTGATGATGGTTGCCTGAAGAGGCGGTGGAGTGATGTTGATGCAGCATCTGCTGCTGATGTAGGCTTTGATTGTCGCCTTTTGATGATTCTTCGCTCTCGGATTCGCTAGAGTCCGATTGCGAACTCTCGCTTGAGTTGAGAGCTGAGCGACTGCTAAAAATTAGAAGAGAAGAAAAATTCATGAGATTAAAATAAAGAATTGTTAATAACTTTATGAAAACTTGTTTTTATAAGCAATAAGAAAAACTAAGTGAGATGAGAAAATTTAGAGTTTAGGAAATTTAAAGAGAGTGAAAGATCCGTTAAATCGAGAGTTTAAATATAAAATTGATTTTTAAAAATATACCAAAAAGAAATTTAAAGTTAAATTAAAATTAAAAAACAAAATTGTAATTGAAAAATATTAATAATAGAAAGAGCGGAAGAAAAAACTAAAATCCCATTAAAAACAAAAAAAAATAACTGTGCATTTTTCGACACTCACTTCCGCTTTTTCCGATCGTCATCCGACTCTGAGAGCTCCAAATCGTTTTCCAATCTACAAAATCAAAAACAAAAAGAACAAAAAACAAAACCAAAATTAGTATTAAATAAAAAAAAATGAAATATGGCAAAATTATAAACAAACAATAAATAATTAAAATAAATTACTTACGTGGAGTTTAGTTTTTGTAGTGTAGGCGCGGGTGTGGGCATGGTGTGCTTTTCCATTTTTAATGGTTTTATGCTGGGCAGCTGCGGTGGCGGTTGCGTCAGCGACTGCAACAAATTGTCCTTTGGTCTAGACGCCAGCGGAGGAACTAGCGCACTTATTACGTTGACACCACCACCGAGTGGAGAAATGCTATTTGGCTGCTGAGGCAGCGGTGTAATCAGGCCCGACGATAGGCCCAGCCCAGATGGCGGCGAACCGAGTGGCCCAATGGGTGCCAGCGGCGTTAACGGTTCGATTGGCGTAATCGAGGACAACGAGCTTATCGGACAAATTGTGTCGAAGGCGTACTTATGCTTGTTCGGCCCATTCAGATTGTAATTCTCACCGAGGATGGTGTTGTGCGGCGTGGCGTCGATTTGACCGATCAACGCAGGCGCACGAAATGTGCCAGTCATTTCGTTGATGATGTGACTAATGTCATTCTGTGCGGATTAAAGAAAAAAATTCAAAATTAATATAAATATAAATGAAACAACAATAATAATAAAAAATTTTATAAAAAAATCAAAATAAGTTGGACTTACCTCAATGGGTTTTTGGCGGTTTTTTGGTATTGACGGTTGAGAGAAACGTCCGTTGTGCGTCGGCATGGACGTAGTGGGTGGCGGTCCCAGAAACGACTTGTCAGACGAAAACGACGCGCTCTGGCGTCCATTTGGCATGAGTGTAGATGCAGGCGGTTGCAGCAACGATGATGACGATGAGGACGACGACGAGCCGTGCATTGGCGGTCCCTTGGGCGGCGCCATGCCCGTACTCGAACGCATATCATTCAGCACCGTCTGTCCAGAATAGCTGCCACGCCCATTATATGGTGGTTTATTGTCGGGCTGCTTTGGATAAGGAGCAGCCGAAGGACGCGATTGAGTTTGCTGTTGATGTTGCTGCTGCTGATTGTAGTGATGCGGCGGGTGGTGTGATGACGATGGCGGCGGCAGACTCAATCGTGGCGCTGACGATGATTGGGACGAGCCAGAGGCATTTGGTGGTGGCACAGGATTTGCGGGCACAGGATTTGGGGGCACACGTCCCGAATTCGAGATGCCGACAGTGCTCGAGTTGATAAACTCTTTGACCTTGGCATAATCGCCAAAGACGGCGGTGATATCATCATCGCCCTCCGACGGATTAACCCGCCGCGGCGAACAGGCGAAGAGCGCCTTTTCGCGACTGACGATTTGCACCTGTTGGCGTTCGTATTTTTCACGTTCCCTTCGTTGTTTGCGCTCATAATCTTCCATACTAAAAATTAGAAAGAGAAAGAGATAAATTAATAAAAATGTTTTCGGTTGGATGGAGAGTTTTGGATCTACAATAATTCTAAGGACACACACACACGTATAGAAGCAACAAAAAACACAAAAGAACAAGACTTGGTGACAGGAGTACTAAAGTGAAGAAAGCTTCCGGACGTTAGCTTTCGATTGATGTATGTATAAAATGTGCAACAAATATTTTTAGGGGGTGCTTATTGATTATTGCTTATATTACCAAGGTTTAACAATTTGTTTTTGGACTCTCAACATCTTTTGGGTAAAATTTAAAAAAAATATTCTTTTAAATCAACATTAATAATATTAATATTAAAAAAAAGATCTACAAATAAAAACCTTTAAAAATGTTAGTCACACACAAAAAGAAAAGAAAAAGAAAAAAATGCGAATGACAAAACAAAAATAAATACATAAACATGGCCATGAGTACAATCAAACGTCAAACGGTTAACACAGAAACGACGATGCGATGACACACACAGAGAGGAGAGGAGAGGAAAGGAAAGAAGCGAACGAACGATGACTACGGGTAAGTGCAATTTTTGGAACAGATTGAAATGTTGAAACGTTTGCAAGGATTTTTAATGTTTTTGTTTTTTTTTGTGGAATTCGGAAGATGAACAACAAACAAACACAGAAATGTGATGATGATGATGAAGAGGCGTGATGCGAAATGCAAGCGAGCGGGCAGGCAAGCGAGCGAGCGAACGTACGGACGAACGAACGAGGAGGAAGAAATGCAAACTTACTTGCAAAGTGAGTTATTTTGCAGTTTGAAATTTTGTTGCTTTTCTTTTTAGCGTTTGTTTTGTAGTTGTTGCTGTTGTTATTGCGACAAGTGCAGTTGTCACACAATTACAACTTTGTTGTATTTGTTGTTGTTTTTATACGACCAGGAGAGCGGAGCCGAGTTGTTTTATTTGCTGTTACAAATGACAACTTTTTTCCCGCCTAAATGTTGTTGTTTTATTATTTTTTTCTTTCTTTTTTTTTTTGTGACTTAGTTACTTTTACGTTTAACTTTTCGATTTAAGCTGAAGTTTATCTACATTTAATCGTTGTTGTTGTTGTTGTGTTTGTTGTTGGTTTTGTTATTGATGTTGTTTTTAATTCTTTTGTTTTTGTGTTGTTTTTTGTCATTTTTGGCTTTCTTCGCATTTTCTTATTTATTTCAGTTGTTTAATTAGCGCGATGCCAGATCGAGACAAAAATGTTGTAATAAAAATAAGAATACAAAAATGATTACAAGACGACGACGAGAGGAAGAAAACCGTTTGATGAGTGTTGGAAACTTTAAAAATTGTTCGTGTGTGTGTGTGTGTGTGTGTGTGTCTGTCGGCGGAGGCGAAGGGAAAAACTAAAGTCGATGAAGCTTCTTTTTTTCTGACTTCCGTTTCGTGTGCAGAAGAAGAAGAAAGCATAAATTTATTTCAGTTTGTTGTTTTATTTGTTGCTTTTTTTTGGTCAAAGTTTCTGAAAAGTCATTTCAGTGTGTTGGCTTTTTGTTATTTTTGTTGTTGTTGTTTTTGTTGCTATTTGCTAAACTTTTGATTTTTTAGTTTGGCGAAAATAAAGAGAAAAAATTGCAGTCCTCAGCGTCCAGCGTTGTTTCGTGCGCTTTTTTTTCGTTTTCGCTTGTTGGTCACTTTGGTTTGTATGCGTTTTGCTTTTGTTGTTGTAGTTTTTTATTTACAGCCTTAACGTTTTAAATGCTTGAATTTTATTTTAAAATAATTTTTTTGTTTTTGTTTTTTAAGAAGAAAGTTTTTGTTGTTAAGTTTGATTTCCGCTTTGATTAGTTTCCGTTTTCCTTTCGTTTGAATTTGGTTTTATTGCCAGAATATAAAGTACATTTGTTGGTTTTGTTTTTGTTTTTGCTTTGTTTGCTTCCTTTAAGTCTTTTATTGCTTCTATTTGTGTTAGTAGTGGTAATAAATTAAGTAGTATTGGTAGTAAAATAGTTGTAGTACCTGTAATTATTTATAAACAAGAGCAAAAGTACCAAAAGTTAATCGATTTCGATTAAAGAACTTTACTGTGAAACTAACAATTTCATAGTCAAAACAACAAATTCATTGTCAAAATAATCATTTCGTAGTTAAATTGACGATTTCGTGTAAAGCAAAATTACCATTTTATAAAAAAAAATATTCTTTAAATTCATTACAAATTCACAAAAAAAATAAAAAAAACAGAGTATGTCGCACACCTGGTGGCAACAACAACATATTTAAAACTTTTTTTATAACATTTTAATACGCGCGCATAACAACGCTAAAGTGTTCTCATTAAAGCAAAATTCAAAACATAAACGTACAAAATAGATAAAAATAAAATAGAATAAAATAGAAAAATACAAAACCAGTGCTGCCACATGTTACGCTCGGAATTTGCATAAAATTCATAACGTATGCTGAGCAATAAAAACGAGAGAGAAAGAGAAAAAATACCACAACAACAAAAGTTCAGATAGCGGCGTTGTTTTGTATATTGTATAAAAATAAGAGAAAGAAAAAGAAAAAGTAAATGAAAACGAAAAAACGAAGTCAAAGAAAATTCAATAAATGCAAAATTTATGCAAACTAGAAAAGCAAAGAAAAACAAAAGCAAAAAAAAAGAAGAAAATGAAGAAAATACACAAAACTGGAGACAAAATGCTGCCAAAGCAAGTCAAAAGAGAGCGAAGAAATAAAACTGAAACAACAACGACCAAAAATTGCTTTCCGGCAGGACAGAGTAAATGTGTGTGTGTGTGTGTGTATTAGTAGTAGTAAATATGTATCTGTGTCGTCTGTCTGTGCTTGTTGCCTAGGAGCAAGCGCGCCGGCAAAAACTTAAATGGATATTTTTTTTATCGCCCACAAACAGCAAAAAAAGTTAATAAAAAAAAGCGAAAAAAAATCATTTCTAGACAAGATTCGGTAAAATGTTAATAAAAACCACAAACAAATAATGAAGCAAAAAACAACAACAAATTCAAATTGTTTTTAGCGAAGCGAAGTAAACAGAAGAAAGAAACAGAGAAAGAAGTTCGAGCAAACCAAACAACTCAAGACTTTTGAGAGGACGCAAAAAAGTATGCTACGAAAAAATAAGTCAAGGGAAAAGAACAAACATAATCAAAAAATGACACATATAAAGAATTAAAATGAAACACACACACACACACAAATACCGGCAAAAAGTCATCAAAATCGAAAAGCCGGCAAATTTAGACTTTATTCTGCCGAGAATTGAGTGTGTCGAAAAAAAAAAGTTAAGAAAAGCAACAAGCCGAGTCACAAAGAAAAGTCAATGAAAAATTATATAATAAATTAAAAATTTATTATTTATTTCAGACAACATAAAAAATGAGGAAGACCAAAAAGAGTTAAATTTAACATTAATTTAAAAAACAAATGTTAATTTTTGCTTGGATATAGAAAAAAAGGATTATCCCTCACGCTCATTAAAAATTTAGACCACACTACTGAGAGAACTTTTCTTGCCGTTGTTCGAGAAAGAAAACTTTTAATTTGCACAAATTTTCAAATTATTTTCTTTTTTTTGACATGTTCGTCCTTCTTCCCACACACCCTCTCACACTTTCCTTAGTTGAAAGATGATGAGCATGACAGTTACAACTACAACAAAAATTTAAACAACGAAAAGGAAAAAATGAAAGACAAGCGAGATGAAAAAAGATAGACAAGAAAACTGCACAAAAGCTAAAACAAAAAAGTTTACCCATAACAGTTGCATACTTTTAGGGTTTTAAGCGTGTGCAGCAAAAGTAGATAAATTGCATTACACGAAATACTGAAGCACACACACACACAACTACCAAAACGGAAAGAAAACAAAACTTGTGTTAAAACTGAAATAAAAATTCGAGTGAAAATAAGAAAAAACGGAAAAAAGTGCACAAGAGTTGTGCCAAGTTGAGAAGAGGGTCGAACCCAACAAAAAATGGGTTAAGTATGCTTAAAGACAGAAACGGATGAAAGCTCATCAGGCTCAAATTTAAAAATATTCGACGCTGTGAATGAATAATTTAAATTAAATTGTAAGGACGAAAATCAAAAAGAAAAAAGGACACACATGCATAAAACTATTAAAATACGACAAAATAAATTTAAATGCTCCAAACAAATACGAAACGAAATTTTACAAACAATTTAACACTTGTGGTTGTGTATGGCGGCGGTTGCCTTTGCTGCCGCTGCTGTTGTGTGCGTGTAACATACGTACATATGCCAAAGTAATTACCATTTCAAATACCCACACGCACATGGAAAACCCACACAGGCTACACATAGACACAGGCACGCATGTGTACGTTCATTGCATTCATGCATGTATGTATGTATGAGTTTAGAAAAGAAGAAAATGCAAGTTTTGAAATTATAAAAGAAGAAAATTCCCTCCAGAGGGAGAGTGAGAGACAGAGAGAAAGGAAAATTCTAAATACATTATTTCTAATGTTGTATACTTTTTGTTTTTGTGCACAATTTAATGCTGTGGAAATTTAATTAAATAAAAGCACAGAGACACACACACAAACATAGAGAGACAGCGCCCGAGACAGACACACTCACATAGACAAAAGGAAAAAGCACTCGACTCCCTTTGTTAAAAAGTAAAACAGGACATATTAATGCGGAATCACTGAGCACATGGATTACTCCCTACAAATTTAAAATAACTTAAAAACAAATGAAATAAAACTCTCCCTACCAAGTAAGTAGATTTTATAAGTAGTTCAGTACACAGATTACCAACTAATTACACAAGGATTACTTGGTAATTATTTTGAAAAATATTTACACACAAGAGAACAACTTTTCAAATGGAGCAAAGCGAAAATTAACACAACTACCTGCACGATAGTTTATAGTACATTGTGCGCTGCGAGTTAAGTGAAGGTGATCCATTTTGGTCATTACCAAAGGATCACTTCGCATTCTGCTAACAAATATTACAGAAAATACTAAAAAGTTTAAAATGAACACTTTCACTCAACTGATGACGGGCTATTTAATTTACTCGTCAGCACTTGTCGTACTAACATATGGACTATTGTAGCTAAGTAGCAGTTCTTGTGTGAAGCAAGGAGTGCGGTCTTTTAGCTACAACAACAACAACTGACCAGAGAGAATTAATTTACCACATTTAAAATGGCACGAAGCGAAATAAATTTAAATGTAGCCCAGAACAGAACAGAACAGCACGAACGAACGAATGAAAGAACGAACCAACGAACGAAGACAGGAAAAGGAAACGTCTGAAATCTAAAATGCAGTTAAAAGTGACTAGTTATGGAGAATTAAAAAAAAAAAACAGCATAGTTCAAGGCGCATGTAAGCGGCGAAGAAGTTATTGCTGAATGAAAGGCAAGCGGACACTTTCAGTTGACAAATAGCAGAACGACACGCTCGAGTATTTTAAATATGTAATATAAAACGTATTGTTTGAGATCTTGTTCTGGCCAAATAGAAAATTACTAAATATATCCGCTCTATATTTGATATAGAAGCAAACGGCTTTTGTATGGGAATTCATGTGTATGTATGCGTGTGCCAAAAAGTCACTTCCGGCGCACACATGCTGAGAAACAAGTTTAAACTTTTTATTAAAGCAGCTGGTAGAAGCGACGAGTAGGAGAAAAAGAAGATACAAGCTAAGGAGAAACAAGCACGCTTATACGGAGTCGACAACTGCAGTAGTATTATTGTTGTTTTTGTTGTTGTGGTAATGGTGGTGATGGTGTGCGTCGAGTGTAGCCAAGTGTAGAGCAGCGTGTGGTTGTAATGGTTGTTGGCTAAAAGTAAGCGCAAAGCAAGTAGATAGAAATGAAAAAACTTCACAAAGTTGCGCTGCTGGCAGATAGCTTCCCAGCAGCAGCGGCAGCAAGAGTCAGAACAAACGAAGAGCAACAGCAAAAGCAACATCCTCAAAAACTTTATTTCTCTGCATTTAAAGGTGTGTGTGTGTGTGTGTGTGCAGGGATGTGAGCGCGGTGTTTGTATACGAAAATAAGCAGCAGCGCCGTGTGGAGTACATCCTGTTTTGTATTATTTTTGTATTGCTGTTGCTATTGCTACCGTTGTTGTTGTTGTTGTCGATGTTGTAGGTTCATCTTGTCGCTGCATGTTGCGCGTCTGTCTGAGTTTTCAGCTGAACGCACAAATATTTCCGCTTAATTCAGCAACTTTTGTTGCCGCCGCAATTTTTTTTTTACAGAAGTAGAAACAAAGATAAGGAGAAGGTAGGTTGGTGGGCGAAATTTTCGAGTGATGTTGCTGTTAAATCAACAGCTACAAAAACAATACAACAACAACAAGAAGAAGAAGAAACAATATTTGTCGCGTTGAATTTTTGAGTTTTATGGGAAAATTGTGTGACAAACTTTTACAGTTAAGAGAAAATTGTTTCGAATGGTTTAGAAAAGTTGAAATTTTTATGGTTCAATGTTATTTTCTAGATATACTAACGCTTTGGTACATTAACAAATATTTAGACAGAATTAAGAAAATTTTAAGAAAGACTTACGAAGAATTCGGCATGTTGTAAGATTTCACTGGATTTTACGAACAAAATTTAAAAACTAAAGAATTTCAGAATTGTCACAATATTAAAAAAAAAAAAATATTCACTGGTAAAAATATTTGAGACGAAGTTGCTTCCTTGACGCTTGTTAAGAAATTATTAATGAGACGGCGAAAATATTGAAAATATTTTTTAGACAGTAAACTGCAGGACGGGAGAGCGCGAGAGAGTTTTTCAAAAATGATCCTGAAATGCTACCTGTGACCTGACATGCATGCAAAATATGAATACCACATGGGCAGACATGCTCTGTCGGCATAACCCGCGCTACCTATTTACCTACACCCAGACAAAAAGGAATGACATTTGATAATTTCATTACCTAACCTGCCTGAAGTTGGAGAAATTTTTAAACTATATGAAACTATTAAATGTATGAAAGACTTACGATTTTTTATCAGACATGATGATGGATATCTTAAAATCACGGAATCACTTTAAAATCGGAAAAAAATCATGTGCTCAAAATGATTCATTAAAACTATTTTTAAAAATGTATCGTTGGAAATTCACTTCAACTTTCTTCGTTCGCGTTAGCTAGTAAACTGATTTTAAAGGGTCTAGATGAGCGCATGTAAAGTGCAAATCGAAAGAGCGAATGGAAATTTATGCAAAAAAAAAAATTGATCTAAATTCTACCTGTGACCTAGACAGAAACAAAAATTTTCGCAAAACTAAATTACGTAAATTAAAACGCATTCAGATTTGTACCTGCATTAATGCATTACACCAAACGGAAGGAATGACGTTCTATGACGATCGTAAAATTGAACAAAAAAAAACCTAACACAGAACAACATCCGAAATATATTTGACAAAAATTTGAAAAATTAAAAATTTGAATTTCGGAACAATTACCAGAATTGTTGCAACATGCTTCGCACTGTACCAATATTGTTGCAACATGCTTCGCACTGTACCAATATAGTTGCAACATGCTTCGCACTGTACCAATATTGTTGCAACATGCTTCGCACTGTACCAATACTGTTGCAACATTCTTCGAACAAATTTTCAAATTTTTGTAAATATATTTCTTATGTTATTTAAGATATTAAGTCAATAAGAAAATATAATTCTATGAGAGATATAAACTTACAGAGTTGGTAGAGCCATGATGACGAATGTTTCTTGTATGATGACGATTGGTTCTTGTATGACGACGAATATTTCTTGTATTCAAAGATTTTACTCAAAATCTCACTTTTCTCAAAATAATTGCTTGAAATTTCCTTAAAAATTTCAACACTTTCTAAATTTCTTTAAAAAATCTCTGGATTTCTTTGGTTTGAATTGAAAAATTCACTTGTTAAACAAATCACAAATTATTGAATTTAATTGAAAATAATTTAAAAATTATCGAATTAGATTTTTTCAAAAATAAGCACTTCAATTTTCTTTAAAAGATTATATATTAAATTCACAACTTGCTTATTGGCGGTAGTTAGAAAACTGACTGAAAAAATCAAAGTGGCAGGCTTTTATAGTGCGAATGGACGTACGAAAAATTTAGCAAAAAGAAAAATTTTGCTACCTACCTGCACATTAATCGAGAACCCTAGACCGAGGGATCATAGGTGAATGCAGGTATGCACTCCCCCGATTACTCTTGGCTAAGCGCTAGTAAGAAACAACAGGTATATATTCTTACCTTTCATTAAACAAGTGAATATCGTTGAATTTAAAAAAAAAAGGACATATGTATAATTTATAATATTTTAATCTGACCAAATTAAGTAACACGGTTAATATGGTCACAGGTACCGCTGAATTAGGAAAACCTAACTTTTATAAGAGTAAAATATTTTATTGAACAGCAAAGGCATTTTTAGGTATGTATCAGTAACGGGACCTTCGTCAGCAAGACCGTTTATATGCCAAAGTAAAAGTCAACTCTTTAAGAGTGGACGAAATCTAAAAAAAACCGAAAAGCTCAACTTTTAAAGTCCTTGAAAATTTCTTGAAGAATTTTCGTGCTGCTTTATTAACTAAAGAAAACTCATGTTGCTACCCGCACCCTAACAACAACAACAAATTGTGTGCTTCCTCTGCTGCTCGTGAGCTTGACATAAACTATTTGCGATCCCTACTATTCCTAAACCAATCCTGCTCCTTCGGTTCCCTTTGGAAAACTTCTTGATCTGACAGCTCGCAACAGCAACTCACAAAGTTATGGCAACCCTTTGGCTGCTCCGCTACAACAAACAATTGTAGCAACGTCAAAATAGGGAGCAGCAGCAGTAAGAGTTGCAAAAAAATATGGTCAAGTATCCAGGGGAATCCTGCCTCGACATTTTTATTTGAATTTATGCTTCGAGTTACAAGCGTATTTCTACTGTCAAAAGCCACGTTTGATAAATAATGGAAAAGGAAAATAAAACGGAAACTTATACAGGAGCATCCTTGAGCGACAAGCGAGGACAAGGACATTGCCAGTAGATGCGCACACGAGAAATAATTCAATCATGACTATTTTTAAATGACAGCGAGTGGGACAGTATCTAAAACAGTTTCAATTTAAATATACGAAAATAAATTATTGAGCCAAGTCAACAATTAAAAATGTTAACTTAACAAATGAATAATATTAAAAAAAAACAACAACAACCATTTTATTACAATAAAAAACTTTTAAACAGACAATTTCCAGCATTAAAGCGACAAAGAAATTAATTAAAATTTATCCCCTTTTTGAGAAATTCAATCGAACGCAAACTTCTTTCGTACTCAAAGCAGGAGAAAGCGAAACTTAATGAAAAATGTTTAATGAATGCCATAAAACTTTCCGAATCGTTGACGACGGCGGGCAGGAGGAGAACGAGCAAGCAACAGTAGAAAATGAAACAAAATTAAAAAGGACCTCCACACACACACATATACACTGGGAAGGTGGTCGAGGGAGGAGGGGAAGACTAAAACATACTCTAACATACTTTAGATTTGAAAATAGTGAAAAGAGGACATGTCCGCTTGGCTGCGACATAAATGCGACTGGACCATGATGAGGTGTACAGAACAGGCAAGCGGAAAAGTACGGAACAGAACAGAACAGGACAGTTTTCAGCAGGATTAGAAGCGTCCTTAATTGGACTTTGGGGTTTGTTTGTAAATGTCTGTGTTTGTGCGTGCGTGTTTTTTTCGAAAGTGTGCGCAAATGTTCACTGAGATTACTTCTGCTAGCGGGCGGTAGGAAGAAGGAACGTAAAAAGAACCACAAGTTTGAAAAAATTAAAAAAAAAACTACTTAAAATATTAACTAAACATTTTATTTTATTCTTAAATTACAACAAATTCAATGGTTAAAATAAAAAAACTTAAATCTCTTTAAAACAGGAAATGTTTCCGCTTATACTCGGCATGGCATCGTAAAACAACAAAATTCTCCAAATAAATAATTGAAATCTGTGGAAGATGAAACATGAAAATGTCAAAGTTCAATTTAAATTCGAATACGAAATCAAATGCCTTAATAAAGCTCAGAAAAGCTGCCTTGACACGTTTTTGCTTGTTGCACTGCAAAACCGAAGCCAAACTAAATTTGGCTCCTCTTCGCCTTGCTCTGTCGCGCCTACACAAAGAGTGTGAATATTTTACAAACGACACAAACGACACAAACACACACACACACACGCACACAAAAACACACATAAGACGTTGTTCATAAATGCGCAGGGGGCGGCGGTCGGTGGGTGGATAAAGGTTTAAAGAGGGTGGCAAAGAGATACAAATCAATTAAATTAATGTAAGTTCCGTTGCGCTTGTATTGGCATACATATTTTTCCAGCACACGTGTGTGTGTGTGTTTTACAATATCTGTGTAGCTATGTATGTGTGTTTAGTACTTCAGAGCAATAAATAATTAAATTAAAGCCCCCATAGGCGTATACGACACAACAACAAAAACAAAAACAAGAAGCACAACAACAACAACAACATGTATAGTCAGTGTAATTGTAATAAATATCGTAGCGTGTTTACATCAAAAGGCGCACACAAACACAAATCAGCCGCACACACAAACACATACACACATACACAAACACAGCGAAAGTAGTTTGTAAAATTTTGCAAACTAAGGAAATTTTGTTGGCTTAAATTTCCGAACATTTTTGAATTAAAATCCTTTTTGGCAAACATTCAAAAACATTTTATAGAAAAAATTATTAAATACGGAAAATAAATAAAATGTTAAAAGAATTTTGTGAATTTATTTATATGAAAGAAAACCCGAATTTATATGCTATAATTAAATTTTGTATTTTATTCAATTTATCTTGAATTTTACATTAAAACAATGTTTACTTTTCCTTCAAACAAATCTTGTTTATAATATTGTATCAAACTAACATTAAATAATGTAGTAATTACATTACAATCTAAAAAGTATTTTTTTGAAATAATTTAATGTAAATTTGACTTTATTTATTTACTACATATATGTACTTATGTATGTATGTATGTATGTATGTATGTATGTATGTATGTATGTATGTATGTATGTATGTATGTATGTATGTATGTATGTATGTATGTATGTATGTATGTATGTATGTATGTATGTATGTATGTATGTATGTATGTATTTATCCACAGCCAGTGTATTCAAAATCAATCGGCGTTATAAGCTGTGATTGTAGTGGTTTGGGTGTATGCTGTGGTTAGCTGGTGGTGCTGCGGTGGTTGTGGTTTAAATTATACTTTAAACAGCAGCACTGGCAAATGGGAAACCTTTAATAAATTAAACTGTTTTAAGTGAAACTTTGGAGACGGACAATTCCAACAACGCAATTGTTAAAACTAAAATGGCCATTGTTAAATTTAAAATTTAATTTTTGAATTGAATTTTATATCTTAAAGTATTCTTGATCAAAATTTTAAGAAATAAACAATTAAATTGACCAAGTGCTCTACTAAATCTAATTTTATTCAACACTACCTTAACCATCCCTCTTATCAAGTTTATTTATTTGCCCCTTTTTTAATTCTTTAACGCTCTTCTTTTGCCCTCCCTCAAACAATTAAATTAAAAATGCAACATAAAAATCCCATTAATAAAATTGAAGAGCGCAAAAAGCTGGCCCAAATGTAAGCAAAAAGCGCTGCACTGTTAGCCAACTGCAACTATTCACATTCCTGCTGGTGCACTTGGGCACCTACACAAGAAAAACAACAACAACCTTGACTGTTGTTGTTGCTGTTGGTTTTTATAAACCTCCAAAGCAAAAGATGAAGGGACGCGAACGCTCGCGCTATTTTTAAAACGACCAAGGATAATGCAGCGCAACCGCCACAAACCATAAAAAGCGTTCAGAGACCAAAAAGACTGAAAAGCGGCAAAGACGAGCACGAAGAATACGAAGAAGAAGAAGATGCAGTAGGAATAGGCGCCAGTTGATAACGAAGAAAATTTGTAGAGCGCAAAATTTATGAAATAATAATTTAAGCCGCAACAAAATTTAACATTTCCAACGAAGTAACGAGAATAAAATGAAAACCGTAAAAACCGAAAAGCAAAGAGCAAAAAGCAACCAGCACGGCTGACGGCTTCCACGAAAAGTTAAGTCGCACAAAAGATGAAAATACCTAAAGCGAGAAATTAGTAGTTCCAAGGCAACAACAACAACAACTCCTTATTGTTGCTGCTGCTGTGCAAACAATGTTAAGGCAATTTAGGATATGATGACAAGGTAATGCAAGGAAGCCTAGACTCCAATAAAAATTCTAAAATAAAAAGTGTCAATTGAAAAATAAAAAAATCGATAATTCCATAAAAAAAACATTACTGGGAAAACCACAAAACGCTGATTACGTCCTCAAATATGAATTTAAAAAAATCTTCTTTATTAAGCTCACAAATTGAGAAACGAGACTTGGATGTTTCGGATGGTGATTTGAAAATTAGTTTAGAAAAAAAAATTTCTGTATATAGCGATTAAAAATAGTTCGGTTAAAAATAAAGATTGGATTAATATCAAGGACATTTATTAGTTTAAAGAATCCTTTTGAAAATATTTTTGCTTAATTAATATTCCGAGTATGAGATCAGGTAAATGCTACCCTTAAATAAATTAAACAACAATAAAACAATCGAAACAAACCAAAATTGGATTTACCGCTACTCAAGTGATTATAAATTCTACCTGCCGGACCATGTCAGACAAATCGTAAACGCATCAGGTAAAATTAAAAAAAACCGGAATAGTAAATGACTAAATCTGTTTTGATGACAGCTAAATTGGGATAAGGTATCGCTTCAACAAAAGGGAAAGAACATGTTCAAGGATGATCGATTAATCGGAGAAATATAAAATAGGGAAATTACACATAAAAACGCTTTGAGCTGCTGGTCAACTTTTAGGGTCGATTCCAATAATTTCTCAGAGTTTCTTTGTAAAACAAAAACTAAAATTGTGTAAAGTGAATTCAAAAAAGCATAAAATCAACTTTTTAAAACTTTCATTGAAAGCTTTAAGTGGCCAAGTTTACGTTTTCATGCTATCAAAAAAAAAAAGAGTTTTTGTAATATTTTTTTTTTTTATTTTTCTCGAACCCAGAAGGTTCTAAACTAGTTGGGCGGGTGTTCCTCGAAAGAGCGAAAAACAAAGCGAAACGCGGTCGCCCACATCAATTTAACTTTAATCCCAAAAACTATTATCATTTTAATCAAATCATTGTGCAAGGACAATGAAAGGATAAAGAATCACAAATAGAGAGCAGCGAGCGAGCGAGCGCGCCATGAATTCAGCATGACGAGAACGCAGACACTAACGACACGGATGACGACAAGTGGGAAGAAGTATCCTTGTGGTACGACCGACGACAGCCAGAAGTAAACAAGCGAATATAAGCTTCGAGAAAACGAAACGAATGAAACAAACTTAAGGACACATGCAGTCGGTGACTATACCGAGTAGGAGAAGAAAGAAGGATGCAGTTGATGATGATGATGACGACGACGGCAACGAAGAAATATTGCAAAGACGAAGAGTCGAGAGTCGAGTCGAGTCAGTAAGCCAAGGACTCGCAGATGCGGCGTCATCGCAGCATGAAGGGACAAATGGGAATGTAGAAAGACATACAAACATAAAGATTGCATTGCAACTGAGGCGGTGGCGGCAATGAAGTGGTGTAAGAATCAGCAGACGGAAGGGGATGGCAGATCAGACCAAAAGTACATCACACAGAAACAGCACGAATAAACGAGCAAAACTATGGAAACAATTTTTTTTCCTTTTCACAGCTTGATGATCCTCTTTTAAACATTCTGCATTTCCTGTTGGTGGATGTTGCGCCGGCAACAATGGCAGGGGGAAATGGACTGTCTTGTCTTGTGTCTCCATAAGTCTATACATGCATGTATACATTTGTATATATACACACACGTATGTATGTATATGAAGCGAGTGCGGAGGACGACGACTGCAAGGCGACAATAATATAATCAAGATTTATAGAGACAATCACACACACATGCTACTTGCTGCTTCCTAGCTTACTTGCGTGCTTTTCTTATGCGCTCTCATATTTGTTGATGCGTATGTGGAGTGCGCCGTGGAATGTGGTGTGGAGTAGCCTTTCCCACACGAGTGTCTGTGCGATATGTGTGAAAGTGTTGTCCTAGTCGCCATGTGTGCATGGGTGACATTATTATGCGTGGGTGGAGTTTGCGTTCGCCTTAAGCTGCTCAAATGTGACTCGAAGTGATTGAAACAAATTTGCCATTTTAAATCGTCAAATATTTCTGCTGCTTTTCAAGATTTTATGACTTACGGACTTTTGCCTTTTGTCGATTTTGAAATAAAACTTACGTAGTAATTTTAATTGTGGTAAACAATTAACAGTCAAATTTAGTAATTATTTGTCAGTTTAACTGTTTAATTGTTGTATTTTATTTTAGCATAACATCGAAATGCTCTCGAGCAAATTATCACATTCGAGTCATCATCTACAACAAAAAATGCTATTTTTAACATACTTAAAATTTTAAATAAATTTCCTCGGAGTGGCACAAATTAGCGCGCGAGAAGCACACCAGATCATTAAAAAAAAAAGCATTCCTACATGACAGCTTCTTGAAAATCTCAAAAGCAAACACAAATACGAAAAAACACGAAAGAAATTAAAGAAAACTCGCTACGCAAAACGAGCAACGCAACAAGAAATACAAAATAAATATAAAAACAACGCAATAAAAATATTTTCAACATTAATCAATTAACTTTTATTAAGCAATGAAAAAAGTGAAATAAAAAAACGGACAAAAGTAAAAAAAAAAAAAGAAAACCGAAAAATATGGAAAAATCAAGAAACCCGATTTCGACTGCAAAAGCAAACGCAAACTAGAGCGAATTAGCAACAACAACAAGAGCGAACGAAAGAGTCGTTTAGATCAAATGGGAGAGATGGAAACAACATTGACTGACTGTCTGACTGACTGACAAGTCGAACAAAAAAAGTGTTGAGCGAGCGAGCGAGAGAGCGCCAAGAGCGCACGTGTCAACAATAAGTGACGTTTAAATAGCGCTCGTACAATTCGACTTAGACTCGTGCTAATTTATTGTCCGATTAGTTAGTATATTTAAAAATGTTTCTTTTTTTTCTTGTTTGTATACATACATATATAGCTAAATGACTAAGCTTTATGTATGAAGAGGCGAAACTTGCAGTTGGCAACAATTTGGCAGGTGAAAAGAGAATTTCTTCGAAATTCGAGAATTTTTTTTAACCTTAAATAAAACTATTAAAGCTTAATGAAAATATAAAAAAAAAATAATTAAAACAGTTATGATATGATTATAAAAAAATTATTAGAATTAAAGTTTATTTAAAAAATAGAACTACTTCTTGAAAAAAATATGTAAACAACTCGAGAAGAAAACTTAAAATCTGCTCAGTTCGTTTCAATGCATTCTAAGAATTTCAATTTAATTTCTAAATGAAAACGATTTCAATTTCCCAAAAACACAAACTGTAGGAATTTATTTATTTATGACGTCAGAGATAGTCAAAATGAACGAACGACCGAATGAACGAACGAACGACAAACTCAATTCGACATTTTTAATGAATTTGCCAGTGCAAGTGCAAGCAAGCAATTAGCAAAAGTGTAAACACTCACACATATTTGCACATACATATACATATATTTACACACACACACACACACACACAGATGTATATTATTACACAAAATAAACTTTTTACACTGAATATCGTACCGTATCGTATCGTACCGTATCGACCGACGACTTCGTACGATAATGTTGATACGGAATTAAGAGCGATACGCAAAATTGTGTTCATGACGTAAATAAAAATTGCACTTTAAATTGAATTCTAAGAAAGCTATAATACTATTTTATTATTTAATATTGTGAAAATATATTGTGTGGTAAGTGTGTGAGTGTGTGTTGACATGTGCATTAGAGTGGTTCTTTAAATTCATTTATGGCATTTTTATAGGTTTTCATAGAAACTCGGGCAGTTCAAGTAGGAACTACATATAGGAACTACTCTAATATATATATACGTGCATTCACACACACACACGTGCTATATGACATTACAATCATCGATTGTTTGGTTGGTTGGGGTGGTATAAGTCTGGCCGCTCCTCTACAGACCGCATTTAATGTCTGCGGCGCCGAATGTGATTTACTTTGAATTTGAAGCTCAGCATGAAAAATTTGCCAAAAAATATAATTTTGCTTAAGCATTGGATTTTAGTGATAGTAGGTAGACTTGTTTTGTTTTTCCAAACGCCATGAGAAATCAGTAAAAAGGTCGTTTTAATGTTAGGTTCAAGACAATAAACCAATGAGCTAGTGCCTCTTATGAGAGTAGTATAATTATTTATAGTAATGTTCTTTTAAATAAAATATATAATTAAAAAGTATACACATACACTCATACTCCGAACTGTCATTTCTTAAGTACATATTCAATAATCTTCGGGTAAGAATACAAAAAACTATAGCGTACGAAAATAAACAAAACAGAAACCGAAATATAAATCACGACAAACTGTGCGTGAAATTAATGAACTGCAGCATAACTAATCCATTTAATGTAAAGAATAATGAAACAAATTGTCTACACCACATCAGATACACAGATACAAAGATACTCCCAAATTCTAAACAAGAATATGATGGATGAGCGTGTTAAAAGCCTAAGCAAAGTAGAGAAATGGAGGAAGAGCTAAAAAAAAGAGTAAAGAGGAAAATTATGAAAAATCAGCAATGACAGAAACACACACACACACACACACACAAAATACATTAACACTAACAGCAGCAGCAGCAATATGCCAACAATAAAAAACACAAAAAATTATGAGAAAAATTGCTACAGCAGCGACAAGAAAGAAAAAAAAACAAATTGTGACAATGTGACAATTTGCGTTGCAGACAGACAGACAGACAGACAGACACAACGACATTTCACCATTTTTGTTGTTGTTGTTGTTGCTCTTGCTGCTACTCGCTTTTAAGCTGATTTGAATAAAGTTTTGACAACGACGGCGGCAATGACAACAACAACTACAACAACATGGAAACAAAAACAACAACACCAATGACAGCAACATTAATGACACCAACAGCGGCAACAACAAAATTAACAAGCAACCAACCACAAATTGTTCGCTCACGTCGCTCGGTCGGTCGCTTGCTTACTCACAGAGATATAAGCGAAATCATTGCAAAAAAACAACAACAACAACAACAAAAAAACAATAAAGCAAAAAAAATGTCGCTACGAAAAAACGAACCAAAACAAACGAATAAGCAAATCATCATCAACAGCAACAGCAGCAACAACAACAGTAAAACACGTATAACGACAATAACAACAACAACAAATACTACAAAAGTAAGTCATCGTCGTCATCATCATTCGTTGTCGTTGTCGTCGTCGTTATTGTTGTCGTCAAAAATTCGAGCAACATTTGTGCACATGCCCAATGTTGTCTTCCCCCCTCCCCCCCTTAGCCTATCCCCGCTTATACTTCTTCCGGCCTGCTGCCACTGTTGCAATCAGTTTGCTGTTGCCAATACAGAAATTTGCTATTGCTGTTGTTATTATTGTTGTTGTTTCTTTTGGCTGTAAAGCTTACGAACCAAGCTAACAGGCATTTAGAGACGACGTTGTTGTTGGTTGGTTGGTAGTACGTACAACAACAGGTCAACAACATTGAAAAGTCGGTCGTTGCGTCGCATAAATTTAAGCCCAAAAGCAGATACACACATAGACAGACCGGCGGACGGACGGACGGACATACAGGCAGGCAGGCAGGCAGGCAGACAAACAGACAAACAGAATGAGACGCACATGTGTGGGTGTTGTTGCTGTTGTTTTACAATATTAAATTATGATAATATTTGTAATAGTTTTTGAGGGAGTGTGTCGTAGACAGCGACAGACAACAATTCGTACAGGAGAAAAGCGAAGAAGGAGACTTGCAAATTTTTTTAATGAACAACAAATTGGAAATTAGGCAAATTAGTTAAAGTTATTTGGTAGTAAAAATCAACAGACCTCTTCGGGGGTACATTAAATATGATGAGAATTTTATATTAAGCTTTCAGCCCAAGATTCAACATGTCATTAACTTTAGCAGTTTAAAAGTTCTAGCAAAGAAAGTATAGACACAAAAAGAATATGACCATAGCAGATATTTAATTATTGCGCTTAGTTAGGGCTGTACCGTGGCTTACTTAATTCAATTGGATTTTTATGTCTTAGCGCAAATCAAAATTAAATCTATTATTTACAATCTAATACAACTTTTTAATATTTTTACAATAACAAATGTAAGTAAAGTCGAAGCTTAGACCTCATTCAAATTAGATTAGCCAACTCTCGCTTTTATTGAAAATCCAAAGGCATCAAAATGAGGAGCTTTTAGCTACAGCGCTTAAATCACACCAAAAGGTCAAAGTTCAAAGCTAATTAAAAACATCACGATTTTCGTTACTCATTTTAGAAGCTCATTGAGGTCAGTTAGCGTTAAAATACAAGTTAGACAAAAATAAAAAAATATCAAATACAAACAGACAAACAGACAAACAGACAGACAGACTGAAAATGAAAACAGCCTGACATGCAAATAGAAGAATGATCAATTTCAATAGAAACTGTTTTTGTTTTTGTTCGTATTGTTTTTATTGTATTTGTATTTTATGATTGTTTCATTTCGGATACCACCAACATTTATTTGCTGCTGTTTAATTTTTTTCCACCCGATTGTTGTTGTTTGCTGTTACTGTTGCTGCTGTGTTAATTTGGCTTTTTATGGCTGCACGCGGCTAGCTAAAGTTGCCATTTTGTATATACACATACACAGACACACACACAGACATATATTTATCTTTCTGCTTTGTACGTATTTAATTATATTTTTTGTTTGTTTGTTTGTTTGTTTGTTTATTTGTTTTCGTTTTTTCTTTGTACTTGAGTGCTTTAGTTAATTTGTATTTTATGGCATTTAGTTGCTTCGTCAAACAATTAAGCGCCCCACCGACCGACCGGCCGACCAGCAAACCGACCGCCTATCCGCGATTGTATGCGTAGCCCGTTAACTGCCCTTACTCACCCCTCACATGCGCTAGTATGCATGCAGGCAGGCGGGGGCAGTGCGGATTGCGGTTGTGGGCAACTGTTTGTCGATTGTGGCGTGCGATGGCGCGCAATTTAAATTCGGTTGAATGAATTATGACGGTTTATCAGTCTGTCAGTCTGTCTGTCGGTCGATCGGTCGTGCTGCTGCTAATTTAGTTTTTCGCTTGGCCTTCCATTAAATCGCGTCGTTGCTGACAATGTAAAATTAATTCATTTCGTTTGTAATCTTAAAGGCAACCACAACAAGAACAAATCGTATTAATGACGATACTTAACAAGTCACGTGAATCAGTCGTGAATGATGCGACAGATTTAAAAAAATAATAATAATACTATATATGAAATGCATTTTGAAGGACTAAGAGTCAACCGAAAAATAAAAGAAATTTTTATAAAAATCTTGACTCATCTGGCAAAGGAACACATTATTTTTAATGTCAAAAATAAGAAGGAAATCTCATAATAAAAATAGGAAAAAAATTTTTATATATGAACTTACAATTTTGAAGGCATGATGAAGACGATTGGCGTATTAAAAGATACAAATTACATACAACACCGAAACGTCTAAACTAGCACGTTTCTCGGTGAATGGAAACTTATGACTGTCATGAAGAAAACCGCGAACCGCGAAAATCATGTCCTTTAAGAGAGCAAACCAATATTTCTACTCACTTATCTAGAGTTCATTGAGCAGGTACAAAAAAGGAAACGTATACGTCATAAAACGTAAACGTTACTGCATGTGCAGCAGGTATTCAAATAATAAAGGTGTGTCATTTACCGCGATTTAAAGTGAAGTGGAAATTTCAAAAAAAAAAAATTTGGTTTTCCCAGTTTTATAACAAGTTTACTTAGAAATTAGTACCTAAGTAAAAAAAAAGGAAAATCAATTGGGCTCTTGAGGCAAAAAATTTCAAGGATTTTAAATAAAAATTAATTAATTTTTAAAAGTAAGACAAAGCAAGCAGGCATAATTTAAATAATTCATTTAAGTCTTGATTAAATTTACAATTTTATAATCGCTATCCCAAAGTCTTCATTTAAATAAATTAAATTAAAGAATGATTTTTTAAACAGTTCGAATGGTTTTCGGCTGCATTAGAAATCAATTAGAAATTCAATTGTTATCCGAAAACTATTCTATTAAATTCACACCAACGATATAATTACCAGGGCGACAACAAACACAACAACCGAAACAATAACAACCAAAATATCAGTAAAATAACAAAAGCAATAAACGCCAAACGCCGCACGGACATGTCACATAAAATTAAATGTTCTTCAAGTATGTGTGTGTGTACACAACGGAGACACACAGATACACAGACACAAACAAACACAATCAACACAAAGTCATCAGAAACAACAGCACAGTGGCAATAATAATCACATTAGTATGTGTGACCATATCTAGCGGAAAATATGAGAAAATCTTTTATGTAGATGAGGGACAGATCGACCGACAGATAAACAGACAGACAGACAAAAATATCGAAAACGTATGTAAATGAGGCAAGCGGGCAAAAAAATAAAAAAAGGCAATAAGTAGAAGAAAAATAACAAAAGAATAAAAACAAAAACAAACTGGCGGGACAGCAATGACCCAAAAATAAGGCATGCCGTATAACAATTGAGAATGTGAAGGTTTTCCCTTTCTTCCTTTCTTCCTTCCTGCCTTTCTTTCTTCTTTTGTGTGCCGCGCATTTCGATGATTGGTAATTGTAGTTGTTATTTTTTTTAGTTTGTACTATTTTATTGTATTGTTATTGTAGAAAAATTGCCGCAATGTTAGGACCGCTGATTGCAAAAATTCCTTTAAACACGTTTCCGAGAGAACCAGGAACCTAAAAAAATATTTTTGCAGGTATTTCGTCGAACCAATCCTATTAAGAGTTAAAAGGGAGACAACAGACTTAAACTGCGCTATCCTCTAATACCACTCCGAATAGCCACTAAAATCAACAACAACCACAATACAATGACAACAACTACAAATTACAATGGCAATAAATACTTTAATGTATAAATAAAGTTTATTACTGTGTAAATAAACCATGACAACAATCCGCAGTCAAATTTACACAATACAACATTTGAGGAAGTTTTTTGTTCACGAAAAAAAAAATAGCAGAGTTCAAAATAAAGAGAGAGAGAAAAGCTTTAAAGCTCGTTTTGATAATATGACATTAACTAAACGAAAATAAAGAATTGGAGCGTTTTCAAAAATGTGCCTTTATCTCGGAGTGGACCTTCTAAAAAATACTTTGGATAGAACTCCTATGAAACAGAGAACTTTTTTTATAGGCATAGCTTTAATCTATTTGCTTCGAGAATATATGGTGTAATTAATTAAGATGAGGAAAATAGAAAAATGTCCCTCTCCTCCTCAATTTGTTTCAAATTGACCAAATAAAAAACATAAACTTCAAATAAGCCAAAAATCGAGATGAGTTCGCTCAATTTGTGTGCTCATTTCTTCTTTCCTAATCTTATTATACAAACATGCGAGAACCCAATTTTTGTATTCTAGATATAGACGCAGGTTCCTAATCTTATTAATTCTTATAAAAAAAATATTACAAGTTCTCGTGTATTAAAACAAAAAATTTAATCAAATTTTGTTTTCCAGTGTAATAATTCAAAAACGCGTTTACATATTTATATATATATATTTTTTTTTTTTGGTTTTTTACAGGTTTGATAAATTAGCAAACTGCGTACAATGACAACGAAAACGGTTCCAACAAGAACCCAAACGCTTACAAAAAATAAAAAATAAAACTAAAAATGTTATAAAGCAATATGGAGAGCGTAATAAAATAGCGCATGCCAAATAATTTATATGCTTCGATAAAGAATGGAAAAAAATACAACAAAATACAAGTGGACAAATGGTAGCAGACTTGGTTGGAGAGTCGGTCTAATGGACGCAATCGACCGCAGAGCTAGGCAAAATGACATAGTGCAAAAAAAAAAAGAAAAAACCACACACAAACAAACAAACAAACTGTCGAAATGACAACCGACGACGAGACATGGCAGACAGACGACAAACAACAATAACAACACGTAAAAACCCACTAAACCAAAATGAGAAAAAGTAATAAAAATACAAATACAAAAATAAAATGATAAAATGTTTACACGACAATAGACTTGGGCATAAATCGCATTTTCCATGTGTGTAAATTTTCAATTGTAAATGGTTAAGCCGGACAGACAGCGACACGAATTGGTCAACATGTTTCGATACAGACAGACAGACATATTTTCGATGTTAACAGCACGACAGAAATTTATTTTATATTGTCAGCATAAAAAAGTGAAAAATTTGTGCAGGATTGAGAATTATCAAAGAAATTATCACGAGTACAAAAGAAGGTGGGAGAATTAAAATAGAGTTCGAATTTGTACACATGAATCAATAAATTAATTTATTAGGCCTCTTTCTAATGATAATGACCAAGGAAGAGGTTCTACATTAAAACCCCTCCATGGTAGAACGCTTTTTAAGAGCACTGACCACTTCAATTTGTAATAAAATAAATGGTAAATGGGATTTACATGTGCAAAGCCTTCCTAGTTTAAATTCTGTATTCGCTACTGGGTAAAATAGTTTCATCCATCAAAAACTTGATCCAGGTAGGATTTTAAAGAACAACAAAATAATGCACAAATATATATAAATTGTTTGTCGTAGTTTAACTAAAGCCAACAAAAAACAAAAAAAAAAACAAAAAAAGCTAAAGTGCGATTTTAAGTCCGCTTAAAAAAAGAATGGAACCCGTGATAAAAATCCATTTCGGTGCACCACAAAAACTTTTCACTGCAAATTCGAATCCGTCGTATCCAAGTGTACATATGTATATACATATGCTAGTGAAGAGCGCATGAAGCGCGCAGTTAGTGATAAAATTTTTACAATTTTACCCAACAATCCGTTGCAATCGAAAACGCATAGTGACACACACGCACACACAGTAACACACACAAAAAAAAACACTCTTTTGTGGAAATGGAGTAGTGGACAAAAAAATAAAATGAAAATAAAAAGTGGTAAAATAGTGGACATTTCATCCACCCCACCCCATCCCGCTGGCCAAGTACACGCAACATTTTTATTGCATACTTTTGTGTGGCACAGCAATGTAATTTTTTTGTTTTTGCTTTTGTTGTTTTTTTTTCAAGTGTACGAAAAATTATTGGCATTTTGTTGGGTTTGCGTGTAAAAGCGTACGCGCTAAGCCGACACGAACAAACCGACAGACAGACAGACAGACAGACACACAAGCCTACATTCATTCATATGTATGTATAAACAACAAACAGACAACATTGGTTTGGCATTTTTTTATCCGCTGTGAAGGCGCGCGCGCACTTGGCAAATGAAATTAGTTCGACAATTTTTATTACTGCTGGCTTTCAGTTCCATTTGTGCCGAATGCAGTCGTTTATCTAGTCAAAATCAACAACAGTTTTATTTAAAACATTCATTTCATTGAAATTTACTACAAATTGTAGTAAAATTTAAAATTGTAGTTAAAATTCTATTATTTTGTATTTGCTATTATTACGTTAGATTTCTTGTACACTTCGCTATTGTACTCCACTAAATTAATAAAGTTAAAAATTAAAGAAGAAAGTAACTGCAATTTGTAGTCAAACGACGTAATCAAAACGTTAACTAAATAAAACAGTTAAAATGACTTTTTTTATAAACAAAATAACTAAAGATGTCGCCTAGTAGTGGAGTGGTTTTTAGTGCATTAAAAATATATTTGAACTTTAATTAAATTGACTACAATTGGCAGTATTTTTAACAATCGTCGAAAACTTTACTACTTATTAGTTATTTTTACTAAATTTCGTAGTTTCATAGTGTTCCGAAAGAGCCAAGCACAATTTTGCCCATTATTAGACGCCTTTAACTAATTACAGAGCATAAACTGCGCATTAGGAGCAACTATCCGAGGGTGGGAGTGGGTTTCAAATGCAATTTTAATTTCATCAATTTAACATGCAGTTGGCCAAGTTCTGCTAACTGTCATATCAGACGACGACAACTTCGGTTACCAAATCCACACACACACACACACAAATGTTAAAATCGTCCTTATCCCGACTCTCTACTACCAACTGCGACTATGTGTAATTCTGCTCCTGGTATTAATTTGAACAAAGAAAAATCTACTATTTATTTGTGCAGTTGCATTCGGTTCGCTTTGACTTTGGCCGTCTGTCCATCTGTCTGCCGGTTTGTCTGTATGTCTGCCTCGAACTGGCTGTCACGTTTACTAGTTTGTTATGCGTTACAGTGGTTTTCCAATTGCCAGGAATTAGCACTCACACAAACACATGCACAAACACTCAGGCATATATACACCCACAACAGCCGACATTCGATTTTGCCTGCCAGTGGTGGGCAAATTAAAAGCAACTTTTAAAAACTGAAGTATTAAACTCAAAACAAACATTTTTGAAAGAAATTATCCTTTTTAATAAACGAAAATTAAATTTAAAATATAATATAAATACTTTTAGTTTGTATTATAAACAGATAAACTTGCCCACCACTGTACGAGTATACTATGTTCTTTTTTCACATTGTAAATTGACATTGGTATCGGTTAGGGAGGCTGGCTGGCTGACTGGCTGGCTGTGTTGTTTGTCGCAGTCGGTTGCAGTCGCAACGAGTTCTCCTTGTCGAAATCGAGTAGGATTCCAAATGGGACACAAAATTGCATTTTGTTCAGAGTTTTCAGTTTGATCAGTTTTGCACAAGGACCAAAGTCAATTGCTGATTTCTATGGCAATTCGAGTGCGTGTCGGTATGTGTACACTCGTATGTACACATATGAACGTGTGCGTGTGTGTATGTGTATGCGAGTGTATGACATCAGGTTTGTTTTATGTGTGCGTGTTTACTCATTTCGTGTAAGAGGAGAAGAAAGGGCTCTAAACTGCACAATGAATGGTTGGGCATTTCGGCCGGCTAGTTTAAATGTTTTTACACCGTTTGGCAAATGTCGCTTACAGTTTTCGTCCGTTATCGAGCGTTGAACATGAAAGAATTTTCAAATTTTCCAAAAGGATCAAATGGAAAGTGTTGTGCTAACATTATTCGACTTACTCGTTCTTAGTACTTGCAACGAGACAAGAGTCCTTTCAAATTTTACTAAGTGAGATTGTCGTACGGAACAAATGAAATGAAAGGTTTTTCTATAGTTCTTTTAAGCTTAAGATAAAGTTCGCAAATTGCATCTCATCATTGAAACATTGAAAAACGCTTTCAACTCAAAAATATCTTATATTCATAATTTAAGTTTTAGCTTTTAAATAGTTTTTGTTAACTACTCGTTTGTCGCCAATAATTTCTCAACAATGAAGTTTTAACATTTTAATTGCACTTTTTAACAGTTTTTGTGATTTCCTCAACATTGGTTGGTCTGTCTGCCTGTGTCCTCTCTTTGACATCTTGTGATATTGATTTAAATATTGTGTTTGCTGTCCGACTACTTCATTAACATCCATGTTGACTATTCTTGTACTATCATCTTTGTTATTGTTGTTGTTCTTTTTTTGTATTTTGTAATCAACGTAGAGACACACAAACAAGTCAAAGTGCATACAAGCCATTGAAAAGACTACACTGACAAAAAGTTGAAGTTTAAATAATGTTCAACTAAAATTTGATAAACTATTTGTCAAATTACTGAAAACTTATTCGTTGCATTTTTTACATTCCTTGTAGATTGCTAAAACTCCACGCCACTTTTTCGTCTTAATTATAATCCACGCTAAGACATATTTTTAAAGGCGGGCTCTCATCACTTGATTTAGCTTTAATTGCATTCATAACACTTGCCAGCAATAAAATCGTAATCGCTCTCACGGGTCACTTCTTTAAAAAGTAATTCAATGAAGTGAAAAACTGACTCTCCTAATTTCTACTCAACAATATTTCGTTTCTCAAGCACGAAATCGACGTTTGTATACTGTTAAAGGTTTTGTATCTGACTAAAAGCAAAAAAAAAATTTGCATAGTAACCGGATCAATTATATTCTCAGTGTATCAAGTTTGCATTTAACATGCACAATTTAGTTTTAATTCCGAAACTGATATTGTTGACGCGTCACTTTTTTTCGTTTTGGTATTTTTCGTTCGCAGATGCCTTTTATTTTTTACTTCGGTTATTCGAGACTAGCAAACTAGGCACGAGTATCTATCTGCAGTGTGTGTGTGTGCATGGATACCCTGCTCCCTCAGCAGTGCTGTGCCGTGCCGTGCCATGTCGAGCTCATTCATTCCTTATTAATTCTGTAACTGCAAACGGCGCAATTTTCGTTTAATGTAGCGAGTTGAGTTGGTTCTTTATTTTATTTTGTTTCGTATTTTTATTTTTCCTTTTCATTTATCGTACTTTTTGCGGAGTTTGTGTTTGTGTATGTGTGTGTGTGTGTGTTTAAAACTTTACGTTCGAGGAGCATTTGGAATTGTGTGATCCTACTAGGCTGGCAGCTACCACCGTCAACGCAGACCAGACCACTGGACTGGGAATTGGGGTTTGGTGTCAGGGACCAGCGATGGGATGCTAGGGCCGAACTAGTGTGGTGCTATAAAGCAATGAGACGAACGAAACGAATGAGATGAATGTGTGCAAAGTGCGGAGTGCGGCGTACGGCGTATAGAGGAGCGCTTGAAACATTTACTGCTGCTCTGCCGCTGGATGCGAATGACTGCTGTGACTCTGAATTGGTTTTTTCTTTTTATTTTTTCTTTATTTCTTTCTTTCTATTTGTTTTTTTTTTCACTCTCTGTGTGCTGTTGATTCAATACTTTTCGATTTGGTTGATGCTGCTTCGGTGCCATTGGTTTTTTGCTTTTTGTTTTGCTGTTTCATTTTTCGTTTGTTTTTTCGCTTTTTCGCCTATTTTATTATTTTTGCGTTTCTTTTATTTTTTGTTGTTTTTTTTCTGCCATTTTTCGTTGCTGAGATTTATTATTGTTTTTGCTACTCATCTCGGTTGCAAATCCTCAGTGGATTTGCTTGCCTCATTCGAGTTGAACATGTAAGAGTAGCGCTACACTGTAAAAAATATTTTCGATCATCAATTCACACATTTGCCAACAAATTCCTTTGATTGAAGAATTCAAGATATCAAAACTTATCGAACAATCCCAATTTTTTACCATTATTATTTATCGAAAATATAATTTATTTTCTATTTTATCATTAAAATAGATGACGAATTTTTTTCCGGTGCATGAGCAAGTGTGTTGTTGGGGCATGCCAAGTGTCTCCTCGCTTTGGTGGAGTTCGTATCTCCGCTCTAGCTTCGGTGCTACTTGAGCACATACGCGAATAAAAAATATACTCGCATATAAGTACATATATTTGATCATCAGTGTAGCATAGTTTAATGCACTTACTCGTCTGTGTTAGTATTTATATATACTCGTACACATATCCGTACACACACACGTGTACGTGTGTACTAGCATTGTTAGCATATGTCAGATTTTACATTTGCTGCTGCCTCGCTTGTAAGCATTAAAATTATTTGTTTTATCTTTGACAATTTTAATGCTTCGAAAAAATGTCATGTTCCCGATTGGTTCTGGGCTAGAGCGCTGGCATAAGGGGTGAAAGAAAAACTGTTGCGCCAAAAATGTGCAATTTCTTTCGTCTGTTTAAAGAGGCAATTTGTGCGGAATTTGAACGATTCCTTTATTTTGCCTTTCTGTCTTTAAATGAACATTTCAATTATATGAATTACATTTTTTGAAATTTTTAATACTAGTGAAAAAGTCTTGAGGATTTTTCCTTTTTTTAACTAGAAAATGAATCATTTTTGCTCTTTGGAATTTCGCTGACATTTCCTATTCATTATTCGTAGTACGTGAATTCATACGAATAAATCAAGAGTTAAGCTGCTCTGTTATTTAGTTTGTTGAATTACTTTCTTGGTATGTCAAATAATTACTTTTAAAGACTATTTAAATACAACAAAAATAAACAAAGTACTAAAATGGATAATTTTGCTTTACCATAGATTATTAACGTCATTTTCTTTATACAAAAGTAGCGCTTACCTGCAAAGAAAAGAAACAACAATTTAAATTAGTTTATGAATTATAGTATATAAATAAATTGTAAAAAAACTAATACAAAATTCATACATAAGAAAATGTATCTAGGTATAACAGTGCTAAAGCCAATTAAGCTGATACATAACACAAAACTAACTTATCGCGCCACTAACTTTTTTTAATTCATTGGAAAAAAAAAGTAAAGCGTGCATTGGCAAAATAATGTGGAACAATTGAATGAGGAGGCGGCCGGCATACGGTAGGAGGGGCAGTGAAGAGGCCCAGGGGCTAAAAACTGGGTGGGGCGCGCGTATTCAGTCAAGGCGGCTTGCGCTATCTTTGCACCGTCGCGTTTTTTTTTTGTTTCCTTTTTGTCTTTTTATTATTTTTGTTATTATAATTTGAATCGCGTCGCGTATGGATTTTTTTATTGTATTGTACAACAACAACAACAGCAAAACAAGATAATAAGCTCGATTGGCTGGCTGGCTGCCGGTTGCAATAATAACAACAAATTAAAAAAGTCTCATAAAAAAGCGGAAAAAAAAAGACAAAACAAAAACTAATCAAGAAACGAAAACGTACCGCAAAATTAAATCTACAATTAAAACGCTACAAAAAGGCGTGTGTGCAGCGCGCTGCAAAATCGTTTTTTTTTTTTTTTTTTTTTTCAAAATTTTCAAGGACAAAATCTGTTTTGAATCTAAAAATTATTTAAATTTGATTTTGTTTTTTATTTGGTTTATTTATTGCAAGTAAAATGATAGAACCAAAAAAAAAAAAAAAATTTTGGAAATAAAGAAGTAATTTTTTTCTGTTCATTTTGACAGCACAATCTGACGTTTTTGTTAATGAAAAAATCAATGCAGATTAAGCAAGTATTTGGAATATTTTCTAATGCTTCAAATTTATTTAATAAGATTGTGCTTGGAGATACGAGCTTACATATTAAATTTTATTTAATTTTGTTTTTTCTTAATTCACATGTTGAACCCAGGCGACTTGTATGCACCCAGCTGCGGCCCTGTCTAACCTAACATAGTGAAAACGTTTTTGTGCGAGCTTTGAGTTCAACTTAGAAAATTCTCTTCGCGCTTGATTAACTCTTGCGAAACACAGTTTGACAGACTTTTAATAATTCGCAGTTATGTCAAGATGTCAGATATCGAGGAAAAAAGTTACCAAGGTTTTATGTGGAAACTACATGAGTAGTAATAGTTGTTGTTGTAGTTTTCTTGTTTTTGTTTTGTTTTGTTTTTTATGAAGAAGCAAGTCGATTAAGTTTTGCTTCACACGTTCGAAATATTGCAAAGCGCTGACAGCATCGACAGAAACGACAGACAGACCAACAGACGGACTGACTGACATATCGTATGACAGCTGAAGGTGGCTTCTTTAAATTTGGTACTGAAACTACAACTAAAAGTGGTCGTGTCTCAGTCAGTCAGTCTGTCCGTCTGTCAGTCAGCAATTATTCTATCAAACAGTTTTTAAGTAATCATCGTAATTGCAAGTCACACGCCCATACGCCCACTCTAACATGAAAGCTAAGCGAAGCAGTTCAAGTTTCACATGAAAATTGTGTGTGGCGGCGAGCGACAACTAATTCAAGAGAGAAAAGTGAGAAACTTACTTTGCACACATTCGGGGCTTTTTTGTTGTATTTAACAACTTTTCGAGAGGAAGCGCGAGAGAATTTTTGACGTTTCGTTACAAATTGAGGTCGTTTGCAAAGTGTGGCGGAGTTGTGAAAAAACTAAAAAAAAATATATTTTAAGGAGCTTAGGAGAAAAAAGTGGAGAAAAATTATTTTTTGTAAACATTTTTTGAATAAGCAAAACTAAATAAAATTGTTTTTTTTTTTAAATTCTCGTTAAATTTTTAAATAAAAAAGTTAAACATAATTTTCTTCCATTGTGCGACGGCATCAATCAGTGAAGAAGCAACAACAACAACAAAAAAACAACAACAACAGCAACAGTATCGTTCGTCATCGTCGTCATGCAATGTGATGTGTTGTTGATATTTTTGCTGTCGATATCAGCAACAATAGCAGAGCCACAACAACAACATCAAATAACAACAACAACATCATCAACAAGTACATACAACAACGAAATGTGCACGAACAGCATTTTAACGCCAGCAACAACAGCAACAGCTGCTGCCAACGAAATTCGTTGTTGTCGAGCTTAAATTTTGTTTTTGTTTTTTACTTTTTTATTTTTTTTAATTCAGTTTTTTTTTTTTCATTTTCTCGTTTTTGCTCCGTTGTTCTCTTTGCTGCTACGATTTTAAATCAAGGTTGCCATAAAAAATAATATACAAAAGTAAACAAAAACAAAAGAAAAGAAAAAACGTTTTTATGTTGAAAAAATAAAAAATAAAAACCAAATCAAATAAATGCCAAAGAAAAGCAACAACACGCACGCACAACACTCGCTGCTGCTACTGCTGTACAGCACAAGCGACGACATCGAAGAAGAAGAAGAAGAAGAAGAAGAAAGAGAATACGTAGGGCTGTAAAATCCGCACTGAACTCCGACGCGTAAATGCGGTAATTGATGAATGCAAATGCAGTAAAAACCCGGAGAAGAAACAAAAAACCGAACGTTACACTTGGCTACTAAATTAAATTCTTTATCTGCGAGTGCGGCTGTGCGGTGCACAGGGTGAGTGTGAGAAAGAGAAATAATTTCGAATTACTGAGTTCATAAAGTGAGCAATTTCGGGTAAATGTAAAAATTATGACTTGAGGTTTTTTACGTTTTGCCGTTTATATGCAAAGAATAAAAGAATTTATTTTCTCTTGGTTATTTAATAAAAAAGAACTTGAAAACAAAATAATTTTTAAAGAACCTTAAATTCGTAACAACAATAAATCAATAAATCCTTAACGGTTCTAAAGGATTTATCGGTTTCTTATTTGAATTTAAAGAAGAACTAATATTAAAATTTATTAATGTAGGTACAATAGAATCAAAAAATTGCTTGCCACTTAAATTGTCCAGTGTAAAAGGGGACTTATATGTTATTTTTATTTTGAACCATGCTTGGCAAAGTCTTCCTATTTTGTGGTATAATATTTTTAATTACCAACAACGTTACAATTTCATAAGTTGCTTACAATTACAACAAATTAACATAAAAATTATTATAATTTTTTACAAAAAATATTAAATAAACTTGATGGAGAAAATTGCTTTTATCTTTGCATAAGTCAAGGGATGTCATAAATCGAGTAGGAGACAACCAACCGACACGATGATAACTTAAAAAAATATTTGACATTAAGAAAATCGTTCAATATTAAATAACGAGCAGCGAAGTTATTCAATAAACAAAATAGCGATTAAATTATCTTTAAAGCTCGGTGAAATTGTTGTTGGTTAACAAAAGTAAAAACAATTCGCCTGGCAAATGAAATGCCACAATTAAAACTGAATGAAAGAAACGAGAGAGAGAGAGAAAATCTTAAATCTAATCAGAGCAAAAAACACACAAAAACATAAAATGAAATGAAAATAAAATCGTAAATAACAACAACGCCACCGACTGCGGCCAAACCGCCGCCACCGACCGCTACCGCTACAGCCACAGTCAATGTTATCGAAATTCATACACTTCTCTCGCTTTTAATCAAATTTTGCGTGTTTGCATGCGAGGTAAAAAAAAAACAGGAAAAAGCAAAAACAAAAAAAAACTCAAAACAGTTTTATTCGAAATAAAAAATAAATAAAATAAAATAAAGAAACACAAACGAAAAGTAGTTTAAAAATAGACAAAAGCTGCGAACGACTTCGACGACGACGACGATAATGAAAAACAAGCGAATGAATTCTATTAAAAGCTAAGCGAGTGCAAAAAAAACAACAACATAACAAAAAAAGAAGCAGCGGAAAAACAGAAATAAAAATAAAAAAAAACATAAAATTTATCGAAATTGACATGCCGCCATCGCACGCGATAAAACACGCAGCGAAAATATAAAATAGTAACAACACAAAGAGAGAGAGAGAGAGAGAGAGAGAGAGAAAAGTGCAATTTACGTAGGACCGATGGAAACAAAAGAGAGATAGAGAGAGAGAGAGAAAAGATTAAGTTAGTTTTACAACAAGTATTTAACTTGTATTTGTAAAGCACACTTGAACTAAATATGGAAACAAAATTCAACGTTCTCACGTAATGGTTAAATCACCACGAACAAAAGACTTGTCACGCCCAGCTGTTACGCCTACAAATGCGTTAAATCAATTTGTAATGCTTTTGGGAAATATAAAAATTATTAACTCTAAAAAAATGAGCGTACTTTCATATGACACGCCCACTAATCGTTTAATCACCATAACTAATCACCAATACGTTTTTACAACTCAATTTCTTTTTACTCTGCTTAAGATATTCGCGCATCCAACGGATACTTTACTTAGTATCTGTTGGATGCATTGTTTGAACGCGGATATTTAAGCGCAGGTTGCTATGCTAAATTAAACAACAACAAATACAACAATCGGGAAACAACCACAAATTGATGAAGAACAACAACGACGACCATAAAACTCTACGCTAGATTAAGTTGCTCATAATCCCGAAAGCGATGTAAATTCAATTGCAGAATTCACGCACGCACGCACACTCACACAGCCATACAAAAAAAAGACAGACGAAGAGACAGAAACGGACAGACACACGATTCAACAGATAATTTACGCACTTGTCGTTTGCTCAGTGTACGAGTATGCGTGTTTTTTTACGGATACATTTACAAAATTTTTTTATCTTCACAGATTCGCAGTTATTGCTTTGCTTTTGCGAGTGATATGTGCGAGTATCTTTAGGTCAGTTATCTTTGTATCTCTATCTACGTATCTGCAATTGACTTCTACTGCGACTGAGTTCTTCGCAGTTGTGCAGCTTTTATACAAAACTGTATAAGTCCAACTGAAAAGGTTTATAAGAAATCCATATAAAAATGTTTACGACCTTAAAATGATTAATTCATTCCACAGTATCCTACGAATTAAATATTACTACAAATGTTTAAACTATTTTGTTCTTTGTTTATAACTTTTTTTCTAGCTTCTCTAATAGTTTTTATTAAAACTATTTTGACCTTTAAATGATTTTTAACAATTTAAATTTCGTTTTCGAACTCAATAGAAGCAAATTTGTTTTTGCTAAATTTATTTAACAGCTTTTTGATTGGCAGCGGCTCAATTGTGACGCTCTACGATTGTGCGCGCGCACTTGTGCCAATTTCAATTTGTGCTGCTGCTGCTGCCGCGCGCGCTTATCTGTTGGATTTGCGGCGCGTTACCTGCTGCTGCTGCTGTCGCTGTTTTTGTTGCCGTCGCTTGAGCTTCACGCGCTTATCGCCAAAGTTATGCGAAGCGCCCGCCGCGTTGCGCTTGTATCTTTTGCGTTACTTTTGCGAAACTTTTGCGCGTTACTTTTCCGTTTGTTTTTGTTGTTGTTGCTTTATGCTTTACCTTTGCTCATGAATTTCGCAATTTATTTTGCTTGTTTTGTTTTGTTTTGGTTGCAAAATTGTTGCATTGCGCTTTTTTCCGCAGTTTCGCGATTGGCGCAGCAGTCAGCAAAATTTTTTTTTCGCATCATTTTTCTTTTTTTCTTTTTTTCTTTTTTGCTTTTTTCATTTGCTTTTCCTTGGATTGTTCTTGTTTTGTAAACAATATAAGTAGTTGGGTATGTGTTAGGTTGTTTGCTGTTGTTATTGTTGTTTTTGTGTGTTGTGGCTCTTGTTGAAAGTGGGTTGCTCTGTTGCTAATGTTGTTATTGTTTTTGTTGCTGCGACTACTTCAGCGTTGCAATTCTCGTCGTATTATGCAATTTATTTGTATCCCCTTCTCCTTCCTCTACGAAAATCGAAAACGAAAGGTGTGTTTCCTTTTATTCGCTTTTAAGTTGATTGAGGCGTTGCGTTTTTTGTTTTGTTTCTATGTTTATTATTTTTTTGTTTTTATTGTAATTCATTTGATTTTGTTTTTAAATTATTAACAAAGTTTCTTAGCCAAAATTTTATAAAAATTTATAAAATTTGTCTTGCTAAGTTCCACTTGGTTCTATTGGAGTCAAACTCGCTCAGGAATCCCTCGGGAGTGCTCTTTAGCATATTTGAAGGAACACTCTCTTGACAAGCTCCCCATTAGTCAAGGCATACTGAGACATATTTTATTCCTGGTTAGATAGTATTTAAAACTGAAGCCCCGCTCAATCGAACATGCTTGAAGTACTCTCGTCCAAGGATATACTTTCCGAACCAGAGGGTATATAGAAGTACTCTCTGATAACGGTTCTAAATTGAAACTAAAAAACTCTAAGCGTTTTCATTGGGAAAATCGCTTATTTTTCCAGCAGTAAACATCTTTCTGGTTTCCCCAGGCGATTCAACATCTACAATGAGCGCGCAATCCGAGGAGAAAAAGTTTTACGTAAATTCAAAGTACAATCCTACGCAGAATTACCGCATTTGGAAGAACATAAGCCAAAACCAAACAAAAGCGGTAACAGAGGAGTATAAAGGTAGGGCAGGGAGACATTCAGAAGTGGACGAAGTGATGGATAAAAGACGTAAATACTCAAATGCGTTTGAAACGCATGTCAAAAGCACAAACCAAACCAAATCAAACAAGCGAACGAGCGAGCGACCGAGCGCACGTGCCATGCTAAAATCATGGCCAATGGGAGCGGAACGACGATGGCAAAGTGGATAAGGCGCGCGGGAGTTCAAAAATGCATTCGATAGTAACTTTGTTTTTGTGCGAACAACAACAACAAAATCTAAATCGGTTACAGTTGCGTGGCGGTGAGTAGCAATAATTGGTGAATTGAAAGTACGCAGGGAACTGATTAAAAAATTAATTTAAGTTAAAAAATTATTAAAGTTAAAATTTTTAAACTAACATTTTCTGAAGTAAATAATTTTATGGATTTTTTTAATTGGAATTATATTTTTTTGTTAACCAGTCTAATGCATACGTAACGTAAAATTTCGGATGAAATTCGAGCAAAATGTAAAAGCGCAACGCTTTCCAACGAGCGAGCAAAACTCTTTTTTCAGGCGCAATTAAATTCTTGCTAAGAAGCCAATGCCGAACTGGTTAAAAGCGAGGGGGCTGGGGACGGACATTGTTGGTTAAACGGCTTTGAACATCCTTTGAACCCGATCCGAAACGGGTGCGCGCGTGTTTTAAGGATTTCTGTTTCGTTGTGGCAGCGGCGGCACTCGTTCGTCGCCGCTGTGTGGCATTTTGAAGAATAAATTTTTAATGAGTCGTTCACTCGTTCGTTCGTCGGTTCGGTTAGTTCGTCTGTCTGTCTGTCCGTCCTTCTGTTGCATGCATTTTTGGAAAGTAATTAAAAGGAAAGGAACGAATGAACGAACAAACAAGAGACTAACTACCTACGCGATTAATTAAAATTGTAAATTTTGTGTGTATGGCAAATTGAATTTATCAATAACTAATTCGATACTAAAATCGATTTTCCCAAACCACTAACATTGAATTAGAGAGAGAGATAGAAAAAAAGAGAGAGAGAGACTTGAAGTTAAAATGTCCTTTAAAAAAAATGATTGTCAAATTAGTTAATAAAGTGAAGCAGTGAAGAAAAAGGGATAAAACGACTTCACCACTATTTTTTATAATAAAAAAAGGCTAAATTGTTATTTTATCAATTGTTGTAATTTTTTACGAAATCCCCCAGATAGACAGACAGTTAAACGGACAAGTAACTACAATTTTTAGTATACTGAAAACTTTATTTGCACGCAATAAATACGTTAAAATGTTTCTTCTTTCGTCCATAATCGATTAACAAATATTTAACTTATGCCATCGAATCAGCAGCGACGCACCGCAACACACACACAGACACACCATCCCCCTGCCAACAAACACATTCAAATCGGTTGGGATCGGCGGTTTGGTTGCGACGTCGTTCACTTTGCAATAATTCAACTAATTGAAAGCGATAAATATTGACATAAGAACACAACAAATTCCATTTGGGGCGCAAGTGACCGACGAACAAAATACAAAAAATAATAATAAAAAAAAAAACGCAAACGAAATAAAATTTGTGAATTTAAACCATTTGGTGGCATATTATGCTCAAGTGTTGTTGGGGCAGCACACTGGCCTATATGCAAAAAGGAAAACCATAAAAATTGAGCGAGCGAATAAAGCGATATAAATTGATAGAGCACGAGCACGAGCGCGAAAAATCGAAAAAAATATAAGTCAATCAAATAAGGCCGCTTAAACTTAACGAAAAGAAAAAATAGTTGCGATTTTTTCACGTATTTGTTTAGTTATTTTAATTTTATTTAATGTCGATTGATTTTCGTTTGCTGTCATTTTTATTATTTTGACATTTAAATGCGTTTAGCTGTGGCAAATAATCGCGTACTTGAGGCGTCGCATCGAGACGCTCGCTAACTCGCTCGCTCACTCGCAGGTTCGTGCTAAGCAGAAGAGAAACGATTTCCACGAATCTTGGCGCTTCACGTTAAGCTGGCTCTAGTTGCGACTATGACGTTATTTGTTATCGCGCTTCGTTGTTGACGCTTGTTCTACTGTCGCGAATTGCGATTTAACGTTTTGCGGCGTGTCTGCGTTTGACAGTTCGTGTGCGCTTGTTATTACTTAGTGAATTCTTTTAACTGTTTTTCTTATTAATGTATCTGACAGGACCGCATTATCCAATGACATTCATTTTAAATTCAATAAATCGAATAGTTAATTCAACAATTCGTATTGTTAATTCAATTGAATATTGCTGCAACGTTGTTTATCTGTATTTAGCTAAATCTACTAGAAAAATGGTAAATTTGTACAATATTTGAGTTTAACCACATGAAATTTAGGAGAATTGTATTAAGTTGTTTATTGTACATAAAGCAATCTTTTATCTTTAAGAACCCTTTTATCTGTATCTGCATAAGTATCTATTCGAGTGGCTGCAGCAGATACTCTTGCATTGTTTTTATTCAATTTTGCGACATTTGTTTACTTTAGAAAAGGAACGCAACTTGTTGTTGTTGTTGTTGTTATTATATGCGTTATCTTCTTTTTTGCGTGTATGAATTTTGTTTGTCAGTGTCGCAAAATGTGCAATTTTTATTTATTTATTTGCATTTCTTTTATTTGATATAAGTTTTAATGTCAATATAAATTATCGCAATTTATTGTTTGCATTTATATTTAGCAAATGCTTGCAATTTTTTTGCAACAAACATAACTATTGTACAATATAATTTACCAATTTCATTGTTTATTAATAAAGTTTGAATTACCAAAATCTAGATTATAATATATTTGTTATCAACAATTCAACAATTTTCTCTATATTCCATACAATTTTCATACGCCTGATAACAATCAACAAAAAAAAAAATTAAAATCAAATTTTGCTAACTTAAAAATTATATCAACGAAAAACCAACAATAATAAATTAAATTGCCAACTCAACAATTGTATTGTCAAATTGACAATTTGTGTTGTCAAACAAAATAAAATTGCAATAGAAATTCCACACACACACTTACAAAAAGCTAACAAACACAAAATCAATCCAGAATTCCTTTTGGTATTTATGCCTCGAACAACGCACGACTACAACAAAAACAAACACAACCACAACAAATGACAATGACAGCGACAGTATTGTTGTCACATACAACCTATCAAAATGGAAAGCCGCTAAAATGTCATAAACATTTTTTTATACATGTGTGCGTTTGTGTGTGTGTGTCGTTTCGTTTTCAACACCAAAAAAAAAACAAAAAAATGGAATAAAAGTAGAAAAAAATGGAAAAATTTAGGTTGTCAGATGAACGACCGCGGAGGAGTGTTGCCATTTCCCGCATAGTACATTTCTGTTTTTGTTGTACTTTACTTTGAAATTTGTATTTTTTCATTTCATTTTTTATTTTTTTTTTTACATTATGTGTATTTGTATTTGCTTTTTTTTGCGTTTCAGTATCATATCATTTTTATACAATAAAATGCAACCGTTGCAACCGAGCCGAGCGGAGCGGAGCAGAGCAGCAATTGCAATAGATCTAAATGGGCCTGGGGTATGCGCGCCTGTTTGGTCTGGCTGGGTTGGCGATAGCGCGCGTGCTGCAAGTACATTACAACAAGAACAACAACAACACAACAACAATGCGACGAAAAATGGGAGTAAACAGAGAAAAGCGTAGTACGCGAAAAGGAAACTCGTTAAATAGGCAAAAGGGAACAGCGGCGCATTAGCGGCATAGTTAAAAAATAGTAGTGAGTAGTCATAGTTTTGCACTACAAAATAGTAGTTGAAAAAAAGTAGTATGTAGTGGTAGTAGTGTAGAAGTAGAAGTAGAACAGAGGAGGGGTACAACAGTTAGACGATGAGTTTCGTAAGTGACATGAACATGCAAATTTCTTCTTTACTTTTGTTCGTCATGGCGATAGGAATTTAATCACATTGAGGCGTTGTAGTCGCCGAGCGGAGGGGCCTGCATTGGGATGGGGTAGGGTATGGCTGGGTTTTCCAAAGGAAATAGAACGGGAAGTAGGATATAAAGTTGAAAGTGAGTACGAAAATGGGGCGTGTTGTATTTCGCTTGAAAAGATAAAAGAGAGTTAAGTCGATTATTGATACAAAGTTGAAAATATTTGTAAGCTAAAGTTAAGAGAAAGTAAATTAAGTAAATACTTTAAGCTTATTTCTTCGCTAGATGGCGCCACATTTTGTATTCTTTAAAATAGGTGAGGAACACTCTTGTATTCTTTATATTAACACACTCCCAAAAATATCTTTGAGACCAAAACCCAAACATTCATGTTGAATATCGAAGTCAACTCCTCACCGTACCACGTAAATGCGTTTAATTGTTTGTAAATATTTTACAACAATTTTAAATTATTTAATTAAAATGTTAATAAATTTAAATTCAATTACGAACATGGTGAATAATTAAATTTAATCACAAACCAAGTTAAACAATTTTACAACATGTGCAAACTATGCAAATTTGTGTGTGTATCTAAAAAAAAGAAAAACGAAAAAAATTAAAATTCCGCCTTTCAATTTTGCCCGCTCAACTCAAAATACCCACAAAGTGCAGTCAAACACAAAATACCACCGCTTAATCACGAATTCACTTTGTACGGCAGCAGTAAATAATTAATTTCCCACTTCCGGCAGCAGCAGCAGCAGCGGCAGCAGGCCTGGACAAAACGGGTAAAACCAAAAAAGAAGAAGGCAACGAACAAAAAAAAAATACAAAAATAAAAGTAGTACAACATTGGACAATTGAACGTTCCTGTAATTCACAAAGACCAGCGAAGAGGAGCTAAGCTGAGTCGAGTCGAGTTGTGCCCGAGTTGAGTGATATTTGTTGGAATATTACAAGCGAGAAGTTTGCTGCTTAAAAAATAACAACAACAACAAATACTGTATTAAAGCAGTAAAAAAAAATAGAAGAACTAAACTACAATAAAATAAACGGCAGAATAGGGTACATAGGATGCACAGGGGTAGTTCTTGCGTTATGCCATTTTCCCCCGGTGTAGCTTAAACCGAGATAAAAGGGGCTTTCAATAGAAACGAAACCAAGAAGGGTTACTTTTTTTGTAACGGTATTTAAAAAAAAAAAGTGAATCAAGTCCACTTTAATGGCGGTAATAAACTTGGGCAACTCTTCTTCTCTCGGTGCTCTCGTATTTCCAGAAGTCGTAATTTAAATATTGCATTTTGTTTTGAATTTGTAGCATACATTTTTAATACGCTTTTTAATATGCAGGGTCACCTTGCCGGGGTGGCCCGCCTACTTTCACTTTCGTTGTTGTAATTTTTCTCAATAAGAAACGAAATTTGATTAAATCGAGGAAAAAATATTTCTGTTCTTAGTTTTCGAAATAAATATTGTCTTTGGTTGTTTTGTTGCCGCCTCACGTCTAAACGGCTTAAATGATTTTCTTCAAACGTGGAACTTATATAGGCTTGGCTCTGGAAGATGTGAGGGGCTATAAACCATTTACTATGATTATTATAATTTCAAATTGTTAAATTTTGTATTGGCATAATGTAATAATATGACTACAAAAATTGCGTTGCTTCTCATTTGACCAAGTTTATGTATGAAGTCGGTCGGTTGTTGTTGTTACTTTCGTCCGTCGTGAGCTATTTTTATTTTAGAAAAACAAAAAATCCCATTAGCAAATAAATTTGCATATTTGTGAAGTTTTGTTCGACTGGGTTTTTTTTTCGTATTTTCGCATTTTCTAGTAGCTGTTGTTGCTGTTGTTGCAGTTTTCGTTCGTACGTTTCGAATTGAAATTGCAATTGTGCAATGGATTTCCACGCTCCGCAGCTGTGTGCTTCTTCTTCTTCTACTTCAGATATTTTATATGCCACCACCACCACTTGGATGTGTCCTGCTGCTCAGCACACATTTGCACATTTAGGGTACCATCGCCGTCGCTTCACATCGCTTGCAAGGACAATAGCTACGCTACGCTACGTTGTCGTTCCGTTGCGTTGTGCTGCGCCGGCGCTCAGTTCAAACAAATTTACGAGGGAAACATTTTTCAGCGCACTTTTTCCCCGATTTTCGGTTAGGGAGACGACGGCGAATGAATTTTGTACGAAAATCTCAAGTGGCAAAGCAACAACAACAACAAAAATATTCGTTTTTTTTTTGTTTGTGTTTTCTTGTTTTTTTGTTTGCTTCAGCGGAAGTGCAAAATTTTCCGGTTTTAGTATAGAATTGCGCCAGGAAATCAGTATAAATGGGGAGATTTCATTATGTGAGCGCGGCCTTTTTTGTTTTGTTTTTGTATTTAGGGACAATGCATGGCCAAGATAAGGTGCGGGGGGGAGAGGGGGGAGGTTGAATTTGTTGATGATGCGGAAGCTAAGTGAAGCGAAGGCAGAGGATCAGCAGGACGACGATTTACTAAAGTGGAACTTTATTTAAAATCAAATTTAATTGCAACGTTAAATTGATATGAAGCTGGAAGCTTCGCAAATATGAATGAATAAAGTTTAGTTTAGTGGAGTTCAGTTGAGTTGAGTTGAGTTCGCGCTTATAGTGGCGAAACTTTTGAAATTGGCGTTTAAAAATTTAATTTATTAGATTTGGTGGAAAACTCTTCTCTTTCTTTTTTTAGAAATTAAAATCTTTCAGCACGTAATAAAATCAAATGTTAACATTTTCAAGTTTAAGTGGATGTAAATTAAATTAACAAAATGAAGCTGAATTATTGATAAATTTACATGAATACTTAATAATGTTCTATAATATTTTCGTATATTAAAAATGCAAATAAATTTAAATTGGATCTGAACAAAATTTAAAAGCAATTTCAAAAAATATAAAAACAAAATATGCAACTAAAAAATAGTCTCCACGTCATTCAAAATTTTCTCCTTAATAGTTAAAAAAAAATTTGTCTACAGTCAATTTTTAAGTTTGAAAAAAATCAAAGATAAATAAATTAAACAAACAAAACTGAACTTCATTGGGAAACTTGGAAAATTAACTGACACACACAAAGATAAATTTGCATGAAATTTGCACATCAATTTGGAAACTAAATAAATCAATTTTAATTCAAAAACTGAACATTACGAAAAATTTGCAAATAATCAACGACAAAAAATCACATTCGAATTTAATCGCGCGGCTGCGCTGCTACCAGCGACAACGACGAATCGTAACCGACCGAATCGAATCCAAACGAATCGAAAATGAAATAAAATGTTTTTCAAAATGCCCGCCAGAATGTGTAAATGTGTGTGGCATTTTTGCGGCATCAGCCACACACATGCACACATATACACACACACGAGAATTTCCGAATTTTAGTTTCAGAATTTCGTTTCGCAATTTTCCAATTTAGAACCGCACAAAATAATCACAAAATACTGCAAAGCGAACGAAATATTTTCAATATAAGCGGCGGCGGCGTGCGCCATAATTTAAAGTCAATAAATAAAATTAGGGGCAACAGAAAGGGGCGTGTTGGGGCATGCAGCGCGCGCTCGCGTTCAAAACAAACAAACATTTCAAAGTACTCTCGTAAAAGGGAGGCGGGGCGGGACGGAGCGCAGCGGCGAGCAAATACAAAAATCCCCTTAAAAATGCGAAATTAAAGTGCAGCACTGACAGGCGCACTGAGGCGAGGTGCGCGCGCCCTCTTGCTCGCTCTGCAGCAGTTATGAAAGTAATCGCGCGTGCAACATGAAGCACACAATTGAAATGCCAACCGAACTAGCGTTAAATTTCATCTCATCTCATTTCGCTTTTTATTTCAATCGCGAAAACTCATCGACATCGACGAAGTCGTCGAAAATACAATTAAGATGCGTTTAGGTCAGGGCCGTATTTAAGGGCGGCATGGACGTGTGTCAAAAGTCGCTGCATAAAGAAGAGAATCGATAAATGAGAAGCGTAAAATTCAAAACTGATAATTCAATTTATGTTTTAATAAATTTCGATGGAATTTATTGTAATAATTTCCTCGCCGCCGCACTGATATACAATTTTGAATACGGCCCTGTCCAATGCGCTGTGACGGTGCAAGTTGAAAAGTCGCTTTTGGAATCGCTCTTGTTGCTGCCGCTGCTGCTGCTGCTGCATTTGAAATCGAACGCGATGCGATATCAAAGTGCGGCGCCGCAACGCTTCGCTTGTTGCTGCTGCTGCTGCTGTTGTTGTTGTAACTAAGGCTAAGAGTGGGCCGAGCTGAGTTGAGCTGAGGAGGGGAGGGGTAACAAAATCAACAACAGAGTTTAATTATTTTGTTTTGTTTTATTTTTATTAACGACCAACTTGGTGCAGCAAAGTAAGAGAGCGTTTACCCAGTCTCTGTGTGCGTTTGTGTGATTTGTGTTAAGTGTGTGTGTGTGTGTGTTTTTACTCTAATTAATATTCTTAGTGGAGCGCCAAGAAATGCATTCGTTTTAGTGGCGCTGAACAGGTATACATATACATACATACCTATAGTACACACATATGTAAGTTAGTTTGTAGGAGGAAGAAAGCAAAAAACGACGACTTCAAAATAAAATCACACAAAATTAATTAAAAATTAGAGCAGCCGCGCAATACCATCAAAAGGTGAAGGGAAAACGCTTAAGTTCATAAATGCGAGCAGTTGGCAGTAAATTAAATCACAACAATGAGGAAATAATTAAAACACTTATCAATGATAATTTACGAGAAAAATACTTTAATTATCAGGAAGTTATTTAAACATTGCCGCGGTGGGAATTCGATTTTTTTTAGGGACTTCAAGATTATTAAATAAAAATTCTAAGAAGTTGCATCCGCCTTGTTACCAAAAAAACCAGTTTCACAGTTATAATTCTTGTTCATGCAATTGTCAAAACAAATCTGAGGCCCAAAGCTCTTGCCTAAAGTAACGACATAGCAAACAAGAAAAGAAGAAACAAAACAACCTCACTTAATGGATCCACAAACATTTTAGAAACTATCAAAATTATCTCTCGTGCCAGTGCACAGCAGATCATAAAATCGTTTCGAACAAACGAACGAACGAACCTACTCGTAAGTTGGCGCAAGGGGAGGTGCTCTCTGTGAGCTGTGCGCTGTGGTTTTGTTTTTGTTTTTGGTACTTAAAAATGTTCGCCTTTGAAGTCGCGTAATTACGCCGTAAAATTCAAACCAACGTCCTCAAAATCAGCCTAACGCAAAAGATAAACGCGCAGCCAAGCTACCTGCCAGCCTGACTGCCTACCGACTTGCCTGCCTACACCCACACTTGTTTAGATATCCTACGTCGACGCGCGTCGTGAATGAGATGAGTTGAGTTGAGATGAGATGATGAGCGAAAAACGCACACAGCAGCACTCATCAGCATCCTTTATGCCTATGCACAACTCACTCCGCTCACTCACACGCTTACTCGCTCGTTCACCAAGTTAGTCAGGCAGGCGGGCGGGTGGGCGTGCAGACAGGCACATACTCGTACGACTAACAAACGACTCACCGACGACTAAAGTAGATTCGTATTAATAACATCGTCGTTTGCGGAGTCGTGCTGCGACGTTGTGACTTGACTTTACTTTATTTTTATGTGTCGGTCGGTGGTAGCGAGCGAGGGAGGCTGGAACCAAAAAAATGTGTGATTGGCAAGAAGGCACGTGACGTGAATCTTTTTATTCTTTTTCTTCTTTTTATTTGTTATCATTCAAAAATGTTTTTTTTTTTATACTTTTTTGTCTGTACTCGACTTTTCTTTTTCTTTTTTATTTTGCTTGTCTCTTTGTATTTTTCGCATGAGCAGAGTACCGTTCGTTTGCAACAAACACGAAAAAAAAATATTAAAAAAGGCAATGTTGCCTACTTGTGTGCAGTTTGTAATTTTTTTCTCGACTCTTTTGCATTCCTTTCGTTCTTTCGTTTGGGTTAGTTACATTTTTGCATGGCATTTTTTTGTTAGCTGATTTTTTGCAGCAACGTCAACGCCTCATCAGGTTTATTCATTTTGAGTTGTTAATTTGTCCTTTTACGCCTATTGTCAGTAACGTCGTCGTTAGTTCTCTCTTTTCAGATCGTTTCGATTTCGGCTTTTTACCCAGTGGGTGATGTTATTTTAAGTTAATTTTCAACTGACTTTCTACAACTTCTTATTTCGATTCTTTTCATTCAACGTTGCCATTCAGCTCGAGTTTATGACAATCTTCCCACCAACATCGAAACACTTTTGATGAGGTTATTTTAGGAATAGTTTTGTCAAATTGATTTTTCTATTTTAAACAAACCGTAGAAGGATCTAATTTAAAAAATCTAATAACTTAATCCTTTCCAAAACTTTAAAAACGTTAGTGAATTATTTCCGGCCTACTTCTCAAGTCCTTCGTTCATTTTTTATAACAAAGCGATAATTCGCATTCATAAATTCCACTTCAAATGTCTTATTCGAAAGTCTGGATCTTATGCCAATGAACCTGCAATTTCGAAAATCATATTCGATGTGTTTATGACATGAAGTCGACGGCCGGCGCTTTAAATACCACTCAATTATACCCGATTCGGAAGTTGAAACTCAACAAACCCAGACAATGTAGTACACAACAATTATTTGGATTTCTCTGGGTTTACTTCTTGGTTCTTATCTATCTGTGTGCATGAATGGTGGAATGCCATTAGGAAAACTGAACAAGTAAATAAACCATTAATAAAAGTGAAGTAAGTTACCAATGCCATCAAGAAAACTCGCTCAGAGAAGAGTACTTTTCCACTGCTTTCAAACTATCGATACCATTAAAAGATGAAAAGTTTGTTATCGTTTGGTAATGTGTTGCTATGGAGACTTGTTCGAGTTATCAAGGAATTGTGACCTTTTCGGCTTAAGAATCACTTCGCGAAAACTACCGAGCTTTAAGAAGGCCGGTCACAAGGCCACGCCGCCAACATTGCTAACGGTTAAAAATTATGTTTCCAACTGGGCATACACACACAGACAGAAGCAGCAAAGCAGCATTCACACAAATCGTGTTTGCGTGTGTTCTCCAAGAATTCAATATACCCGATGAGTTTAAGCTTCGGTTGACAAACGAAGACAACTACAACTAAGACGATGTTGACTTTGGGCTGCGAATGAATTTCGATGTCGGTGTTGGGCGGCCGTCGTTGTCGTTCGCTTGTCTTCCGCTTGACGTCTCGATTTTGAGGGGGAAAATTACTGACTGACCGACCGACCGAACGACCGACAGATATGTATTTAGAGATACTCGGTGCTCTGCTGTCGATTAAGTGTGCTTGCTGACTGACTGACTGACTGCATCTCGCTCTGCGTGTTGTTGTAGTTGTTTATGATGTTGTTGAGCTGCTGCTGTTGCTGCTGCTGCTTCTACTGCCGCTGGCAGTATAGTTTACCGGTCGGTGGGTCTGTTCGTCCGGACGTCTGGCGTTCTGTTCCGTCTGTTCGACTGTTGGTCTGTCACGATACGTACTTGTATTTGTATCTCTACCGAGCGGTTTTTTCACAGTAAGTTTGGTTTTTTTTTTGTTTTTTTTCTTGTGTATTATTGGTAGATACTTTCGGTGTCTGCCTTTGACTTTCGTGTGTAGTCTCTTGAATTTTGTTGTTTCTATTGTTTTGTTTGTTGGCGAGTGAGTTCGTTCGTTCGGTCTTTCCGACTGAACGAACGCAAAAATGTAGTAGATACAAAAAAGCTGTAGCAGCAAACAGACCGAGCAAAAATACAACAACAAAAACAACAAAAACAAAATACAGACATAAAAAAGACCAAAACGAGCTCAAGAGCATATAAATTTCAATTTTAGTATCTCGGGTTATATAAAATGCGAAGGCAGGCACTACTCAGTACAAAAAAAAAAGAACAACAACAAAACAAACATACAACCGACAGACAGACAGAAAGACCAACCGACCACAACATACCGTACGTAGCCTGCCTATCGCAATTTGATTGGTACCCAGTTGTAAATGAAATATTCTCAAACAATGACAAAATCGTTTCTATGGTAAGAGTTTACATCATCTTGGTTTAAAGGTGCTCTGACATGAAAGGACCTTCTACAATTGTGTAAAGTACAAGGAGCTTCTTACGGCAACAAATTGACTGATTTGAGAAAGTCTCTCATATTTTACTACTGGTTTACATATACTCGTATGTATACACTCGGAGAGTCACGCAAGCATTTACACATATTATACACATAGATACTTTACGGTAAACGCTTAGACATCGTCCAAATGTTTTGCTTTATGCGCCTTCAGTGGCGTTTATTGTTTTTGTTTTTGTTGTTTTTTTTTCAATTTTTGCCAGTTTCTGTTTTCACTGCTCTCTTTCTTCGTCTTTGTAGTATGTATTGGACAAATGACTAAGTCCAAGTTGGCTCGTAATGCCTGTTGACACTGACAGTTAACGACCACCTTACCTTACCTTACCATACCGTAACATAACATAACAAACCGTTTTAAATACCCTGATATATTCTCCACGCTGTATAATCTAAACAACATTAGTAACTAAATCTGTAATTTGGCTGGGTTTTCTGTATAGCTTCTGGGCAAGTTAGTCCGTTTTAATTTGAACTATTTGTGGGGTTATCACTTGGCAAGCGAATAGGTTAACTTTTCTATTTGCTATGGTGTAAGCGTGCACAAGCTTTAGTTAAGATTTGTTTGTTTACTAAACACGGTTTGATGTAAAAAGTTGTTTTGGACTTTTATTTTGTTGAGTAATATTGGATTTTATCTTCTAAAACGATTTTTGAATTACAACACCAAATCGCGATGACGTTGTGACGGCGAAAGTTACCGAAAACGGATCTTAAACATCTCCTATACAATTTTTTAACTAAATTCATTTTCGTTTATTCCTGAAATTTGTTCCGATTTAATCAGAATTTATCGTTTTAGTGTAAAAATGTGTAGACAGAAAAGAAATCGTTTCATTGAGCTTTTTCTTAATAAATAAATTTACTTTGCAAATTAGACTTTAACAAAATTCTAAACGGTAAAAAGAGGACAAAAAAAATCCTTGACCTATGACCGAAATGAACCCAATAACTTGAAATTCGCGCGCACACAGTAAACAGAAAGAGAAGACGAAAAAGAAGCAGGTACTTGCGATACACGAGAAGGCATTAACCTTGAGGCAGGTTTTTCTTTCACAACACCAACAAAAACACGAGCGTGAGTAAAAACAAGAAAAATGTGTGTACACTAGAAAAAGAATCCAACAAAACTGAAATTAATTAAAGTTCAACTTTATCGTACACAAATATTCTTACTGAAATTAATTTAGTGTTATATTAAAAGATGTTGATATCAATTAAGAAAACTTTCGTTATGACTGATGAAAACTTCAGGTTCTTTTCTGAGTGTAACGAGTAACGTGAAAAAAAAACACACGAAGTAATCACATCACAGAGAAAATAACAGAAAATAATATAAAGCAAAAATTGAAAAAGAAGCAAAAAATTACGACGAATAAAAGCAAATCTACTCGCGAGTCCCTTCGATACACCCAGTTACACAAATGCACACTTACAATTACAAAGAGCGAGTAGTAGGCCCGTCTTCCAATTGACAACATGCCAAGAAAATTTCCGTCCAAATTCGGCCCAGTGAAATTTTGTTTCATGCGATTTTTTATTTTCTTTTTGTGCCAACCAAAAAATTTTATAAAGCACATTTTTTTTCTTTTTTTTTTTTGGAATAAAGTAAAGTAAAGTAAAGTAAAAAATGCTGGAACTAAATTAAGGAAAGGTATGGTAATTCAAATAAGTTGTGACATTTCAAATGTCAATTGACAATTAAGAAAGGGACGCGACACACAAAAAATGCGGACAGACAGACAAGAACTAAATTTGCATTTGAATAGGAGAACATTTAAAAATGTCAGCAACACACATACACACACACACACACAGTACATTAAACACATACCAACAAACATACGTACGTACATGCATATGCATATACAAAGTATGTCGTCTATAAACTCGAACAATCTGTCCAGCCGTCTGTGTCGGTAGGTCGGACTTTTCATTACTTTGCATAAAAATAGCTCATTTGCAAAAGGTTCTTGGAAATACACACATACACACACACACACACACTCACTCACAGAAAATAACCTTTAAAAAACGATGAGTAAAGTGTAGCAAATAATAACATTTCCAAGAGTCACAGAAAAAGGGACAGACAGGCTGGCTGGCTGACTGGATATATGGACGGATAGAATAGAGGACAAAGGGACGACGAACTCATGTCTATCTATGAACAACATTAAATCGCAGTGACACGTTTCGGAAAGTTGGTGACACTCTTTTTTATAGTTTCATCGTAATAAAGTTTTAATTCGAAACCGGATAAGTCCTTCTAAGAGTATAGGCTCGGGATCTAAAAAAAAAGATTTATTATTGAAGTAGAGCCGAAACTATATTCGGAATCGAAAAGCAAATAAAGAAATTGAAATATTAAAATGTAATTCATATTCATATAAATTTATTCAACTGGATCCTCCTTATCAGACAATCACCAATTGCCGATCAAAATAAAGTTTATATAAATGGAAGTGGAACCTAAACCTTGACGGTGGCCTTATCTAAACTTAAACAATGCATTATTTGCACAGTTCTTTCGAAAATGGTGTTATCAACTTTGGTTTAGAATCTCCGCAGTTGTGAAAAAGGTCATTTGCTCTTCGACCGAAGTCCATCTATTTTCTGTGTGAAAAATCTATAAAATTCTAATCAGACGCGGCGTTTAGAGGGCCATCAGAATGAACATGAATTCTCAAGATTAGCGTCAATATGCTTAGTCAACCAACGTAGCAGCCAACCAATCAACGTGGCAGCCAATAGACCAACTAACCGAAAACCATCGTCGTTCTCATAAAAATTATCGCTTTCAGTGGTTTTCATCAGTATTATTGGAAATAAATTATAAATGACAATGAACCGACGAAGGTTTTGTTTTGTTTTTGGTTTTTTGGATATTTTCGCTCTGATTTTCTTTTTTTTTTTTTTTCTTTTGTCCATAAATAGCTTAAGAAATAGGGCTCGCTCGCTCTTTTATAGCTAAGCTTTGACGGGCCATTGGCTTTGTTAGAGCGTCATTTCGGGCGATGGAGGGCGTTTTGGTATTTCGTGAGTTGTTAAGTTTGCTTGTTGTTTTGTTGGCTGTGTGTTTGTCTATCTGTCTGTCTTGTCGTGTTCTAAGGGCGGGCGGGCGTTTGGTAACATTAACATAGGTCATATTGAAATTTTTGAGTGGTGTTGAAAGAAGAGTTTTTATACGGTTTAGCACGTGTCTGCGTTTATTAATGCTACCTTTGAGATGCGAGTTAAGATTATGATTGATATTTGAATAGCGTCGCGCGCGCGGAAAATATGAAAATATGCAAATATGAAAATTAAAATATAAATAGAGTTATGGCATTTTAACTTTGATTTCCAGATAAAAGTTCAGTCAGATGCTTGGCATATTAATAGAAAGTTATTTTTAAATTATACGAGTAACTCGATACGTAAATATAAAAATAGAAAGTAGTGAACTTAAGTATTCGCTATTTTAAAGCGTTTGAGAAAGAAAATAGCTCCTTTTTTCTATTTGCTTAAAACTTTTTGGTTTGAAGTTCACGTAGGTTTCATTTAAACAGAGTAGTTTTATAAATTGATAACGCCAGTTAAAAAAAAAATAACTTAAAGCGTTTAGTTGAAAAATATAAGTAGCATTATAAAGACGAATATTAAAGGTATAAACAACTTAAAGACATAAACCCAAATTGAGTTTTAGTTAACGAGTTGGAGGTTGGTAAGACTTGCGTCTCTCTTCAGAGGCGTCATTTCTAAAGACTTTTCCTTACTGTCATTTATTTACACTTCATTACATCGAATAAGAGTGCTGCTCCTCTTTAAATTTTTGTTTGTTTAAGCTTATCAATTGTAGGGCAAACTCAAAGTTTATTTGTGTAGGTGTAACTTTCGTCATAGTTTTGATACTTGTATCACACTTAAGCTATATTAAAATTTAATTTTTTTAGAACATAACTTTAAGCGTATTCGAAAAGTGTCATATCGAAGTGTTGTAAATTATAATGTCATAAGTAGGTTAATTTATCGTATAAATCAACAAATTCATGGCAATCATAATTTATGGTACAACAAAGTTATGAAACTTCGTTAATACCCTCTCGGAGTGAAACTTTTGGGCCCATTTTAACACTTAATGCCAAAACACACTCAATGTACTAAAATACGTCTTACCCCTTTAGTTTAGTATAAACAAGTTGTAGGTCACCATTTAAATGGCTTGAGATGACTTACCTGAAGATAGAGAAAGAGAAAAAAATTCATTAAAATAAAGAAATTGCCAAAAAGTATTCAGGGTGAAAATAATATTTGCCTAGCATATGCTTAAAAAGCCAAAAAGAAATAAATACAGCTCTAAATTATGTGTGACACTGGCGTTTGTATTTATGTTTGCCTTTTCGCTCGAAATAGCATAAGCAACACAGAAAACAAACAACAACAACAACAAAAAACAAAGCAAAAATAGAAGCAGCAAAATATGAAACCAAAAAAAAAAAACGCTAAAGACCACAAAGTGTAAACGAGAAGAAAAAGAAATCGTCATTAAAGTAGATGATCTTATCAACGCCAAAAACCGACAGCAACAATTTTTTTAGTGTTTCGTTTTTCTTCTTCTTCTGCTTCTTCTTTGCTCCGGCAGTGTTTCGTCATTTGACACATGCTACGCGTTGAAAAATGTACAATATGTAGGGTAGAACGGGGTGACGCAAATGCTTAGCTCGGAAATGGGGGATGGGAAGAAGAACAAGAAGAAAGTGTGAATAGAAAAATGTATATGAAAAAACAAAAATAAAAAATAAAACACAAAACACAAACAAAAGACGATGCAGAGGAGGGAGTATGAAAAAGTAGAAAATGTGTTTGTTTGCTCGCCAGAGTCGTAAGAGTGACTTATATGGGCAACGACAAAGCGACAAGCATAGCGCTAAATAGGAGTAAACCATCGGGATGAAGAAAAAGCAAAAGCAAAAGATGTCGAGAAAGAGTGGAGTACTATACAACAACAACAACAAAAACGCAAAACGCAAAACGAACAAAAAGCCAAGAAAAATGACAGTTCATTCATTTTGTCAAGCGTGCGATGCAAAGAAAAGCAAAAGGCAAAAACAAAAACAACAAATATGTCACAACAGCGGCGTGCAACATTTCACGCGTAGCAAACAGAAAAGAACAGAACAGCGGAATTTACGCGCATACCAACTGCGTAGCAGGAAGAGAAGAGAGGAGGCGTATAAATGCGGATGTGCGTGAATGACTGATTGATGGAGGGAGGGGCACGGGCGGCATATGCAAAGGGAAGTTCACAATTTTAACGCATTTATTAAACGTCATTTGAATTTATGCAAATCATTTAGAAAACACAAAATATTTATGACAGAATTCACCCGCTTTTGGTTATCTGGATTTCAGTGATTGTTCAGTAGTCACGTAATCGAATTTGTGAATTTTCAACTAACTGCCCACATCTATCACAAAAAGGTCAGCGCAATTAAACAACGAAAGATATTTTAAAATTAAATTTTTGAGTAGCAAAACATACTAAAAATTTTGAGTGCATTGACAACCCTGTGCTCCAATCATGGTTCTAGTAACAACAAATGTTGGCTACAATGAGCAACCACAAGAAAGTTATCATTACAATATTTAAGAGTTTTGCACAATTCACTCCACCCTACTATGCATTGAAGCACCCTACACTAGGCGCACTAAACCTTTGCAAATTAACTTGTTCTGATTTAATTTAATAAAGAATTGCTTTTCCCACTGTGGATTTAATTTAGTTTTGTTGTTGTGTGCTTCTCGAGCACAACAATTTTTATTTTACTTTACAAAAAAAACTTTTTTTTCTCTTTACTTTAACAACTTTTTTTATGAATTTCATGTCAATTCCGTTTACGGGCGGATTTCTTTTGATTATTTTGTTGTTGTTGTATGTTTTTATTATTTGTTGGTATTTTTTATTGTTTGTTGTTATTTGTTTACTTTTTATTTTTTTTGTTTTGCTGCTGCTGCTATTGTGGTTAAAATGTTTTTTGCGGCTACTTCATATTTTTTCCATTTTTTCTTGGCTTTTTCTGAATTTTATTTCTTTGTCCGTGTTTGCTTTCTAAATGAAACGTCAAACGTCTAACTGCATTTTTGTTTATCTCGGTTTTACCGTAGTTTATCCGTAGTTATTTATTGTCAGTTTGTGTTTTGGAATTTTTGCGGTTTTCTTTTTTATCGTTGAGGGAGAAAACACAAGTTCGCGTTTTTATTTTATTTCTTTGTTTTTTTGTTGACCACACAAGGGAACGTCATTTTTTTTTAAATATAAGTTTGAGAAAATACTTTCAAGTGACTTTAAATTTGATATTTTTATCATTTATATTAAGACAAAACTAGGAAAAATTGTCAAAAATAAAATTAAGTGCTCCTCCACAGATTTCTCCCAAGTTTGAACTGAAATACTTCGCTCAATCATTAATTGATGGCCATGTGTCCTATTTAACAATTGTAGGGTATTCACCTCAACCAATCTTATCAGTTGTGGTTGAAGTGATTTAACAGCAAATCATAAATCTTTGCAAACAAAATATTAAATTAAAAATGTTGATTAATAAACAAAAAATAATCTTTCCAAATAAATATGATTAGATATTGTAAAGCGAATGTAAAATGCAAAAAAAACTTAAATTTCATCACGTGTAAGCGTCGAAGAAGGTCATGACTTTCCAGATTAATTCTTCACCAGAAACGTAAGTGAGCAGAAAACAAAATTAATTTATAAATAGTTAAATCGTCATAAGAAAAATAATAACATCGCATATTTGTGCTATTTCAAACGGAAACGGAAAATAAGTAAAGTCTTTCGCTGCACCTACATCCAAATACAACGTATCGGCACAGTGTAACAAAAGTGCATTTATACATTTATAAATTTATAGTTTTTTTAATGGTAGACGAGTTTCTCTATGTATCAAACTAAATTAAGTTAAGTAATAAGTATGTACTAATATAAATTTACTATTTTTAAATCTTATTTTTAGCAAACGTATTTTGCGATTGCCTAGTTAACTCATGGAGAAACAGCTGTTATACGAGGTGTAAATTTAAGGAACAGCTAATAGACGAGGTGTAAATTTGTAAGATATAAGGAACACATGATGAGCGTAATTGAGTAACGTGTCTTGTAAAGCACAGTGCGACATTAGGCAAATTTATTTACCAGACATTTGATTTGTTGTACCTTTGTTATGGTCATTATTCTTTTAGTCTTGTCCTAACCTAAAACGATAATTAATCCCCATGATAAATGAATTTCACACTTTTTTCTGGTTGAATAAATTTTACGCCTATTTTACAAAGCAAAATGTATTAATTTTCAAAGATTACAAACTTCCGAAGATGTTAACCGAAAGATAATTTTTAAATAAGAAAATACAAACAACAAACCAAAGCTACTGTTCCCCAGTGTAATAACAATAATTACAACAAAAAACTAAATGTATTAAAATTTTGTTGTTATTGTTTTTGCAGTGCATTTGTTTTCGTTTGCTTAGCGGAACTCAATTTGTGTTGGCGAGAGTTTTGATTTTCAAATGAAAATATTTTGTATTTTTGTTTACATTTTGATTTTCTTCTTTTTTTTCTCCTTTTATAAATGTATTCCATTTTTTGCGCCTAAGTATTTGATGGAAAATTATTCGTGTGAATGTGTGTGTGTGTGTATGTTTATTCGTCTTTTTGTTATACTACAATATTAAGTGGCTAATAGGGTGTTTACTTAGTTTGTAGAATGCAGCGTTTGTAAAATTGTAAGTTTGTACGTTTGTGCGCATTTGCACTGGTACAAGAGTGATTTAACGCTTTAGTAGTTTTGTTTATAAACTTAAAAAATAAACAAATTTGCTGGAGTTTTATTTTTCTTTTGGTTTTTCTCCACCACTTTGTTTGTTCATTTGTTTATTTTTGCACATGCCTTGCCACATGTTGACAAAGTGTTATCTGCGATAATGAATCTGAACGCACTGCACTCTATAAACGGCATTTGTATCACGGTCATTTCAGCTCAGCATCATAGAAGCCATCAGAATTGTTTATAGCATTATGTATAATGTATGCTGTGCATTTGTTTGGCTAACTTTCTCGACTACTAAAACAAACTAAAAGATATCCGTGCAATACAAATGTGCAAAAAATTCGAAGTCATCGTACTTAAATTAAACATTTAGAAAAAATTTCAATTATTTATTAAATTTTTTCGTAATTCGCTTTACAATTCATAAGCAGAGTTTATTCTGGGTTGTTTTGCTGCTGGGGCATCGGTCTGGGGCGTGAGGGGGCCGCTTAAAAATGCAATGACCTTGCGCTGCATTTAAATTTAAATTTTTGTCGCGTTTTTTATTTGCGTTTTTTTTTTTCTCTCTCTCTCTCTTTTAGCTTGTTGATGTTGTTGTTTTGTTGTTGTTTATTCGGTGGGTTTTTTGCGTGTTTAAACAACGTCATACGATACGAACAAATTCAATGCTGACGTGCTTTTGTTTTTGTTTGTATTATTGTAGTCAGTTGTTTTGTTTACGTGTGGCAACGCTGGCGACGCACAATAGACAAAAATTTGAATGTTTTAAAACAAATAAATTTGCATATTTATATAATTAAAAACGATTTTGATACAGTTTCAAACTGGACAAAATTATCTCTCAAAAAAAAAAAGGAAAGTATTTTATTTTTTCTTTTCGTTTGATTTTGTTGTACCAGCTTTCGTATTCAAATCGCCAAACAGGTTTTCGACTTTTTCTGTCCCACTGTGCGCCGCTTGAAATTAAATCAATTGTTTGCGAAAAGTTTTCGCATTCGTTCACGTGGAATCATGACAATTTGCAAATGTTTCCATTTTTTTTCGTTCATATTTTTTGGATTTCGTTTTTTGTTATTGTTTTTTCTCTTGCCTTGCCATGACACTCGTCAATTTTGAACTTTCGACAGCGGAGCATGTGGAGCGAAATTGGCCGCGAAATACGCGAATTTGTGAAATTATCTCAAGTTCATGGATGAGTTAAAATAATCAACAATTTCGAGAGGACGGGACAGAAAGCAAAGAGACGAAAAATATTATTGGAGGCATTTAAGATGTGTCAAATCTTGTATGTAAGTATATATGTACATATGTAATGCGATAAATTTGAATAAAAACTTTCGTTGATTTTTTTTAAAGACTTTCGATTATTTTGATATAAAAATAAAATACTGAGAGTTAATTTCAAGATTATTTTCAAAATTTCATCATAAATTTTATCAAATTGTCAAAGTGAAAAGTTTCTCTGTTTGAAAACAACAACAACAACTTTTAAAATATTGTTATTTTCTTCTTTATGGTTTTTGATTTAATTACGAAGATTTATGTTTAATTTATTGTTGTATTAGCTTTGTCAACTTCATTTTAATTTTTTTCCCGGTTAGAAATTTCGGTCAACTTTTCAACTTTTATTTCATTCAAAGTTGACCAAAAAAGTAAAAAAAAAAATATACAAAAAAAGTGAACACTAGAAAAAAAAGTATACCAAAAGTGTTTTTAAAAAAAACCGCATTGAAGAGAAAAAAACGAGAAGAAAAAACCAACAACAACCTTGACAACAATTAACTAAAGCAACAACAACAGCAACAAAACAAAACAATGCCTTCAACGCTAATCAATCATTGTAACAAAAAACCTAACCTAAATACAGAGACAGACCGAAAGACGGACCAACGGTCGTTCAGACAGACCAGCGGACAGACGACCTGATTGAGCTGACAGTAATTTTGCAAAGCAATTTTAACACGATTACGGCGCTAAACTAAACGACGAAACGGAAGAGAATCGAACAGAAGCGCGACCAACGTAAATTTGCGTATTTGCAAATGGTCGGCGATAGGGGCGCGGAAGGTCGGAAAGGAGGAAGTCACTCAAATACTTTGGAAAGATGAAGCTTCTTTCACTCACTCGTCTTCTTCTTCGCCGTCTCCGTGACCGTCTTCGTCGCCATCGCTGCTAGATGGAAACAATTAAAAACGTGCAAAAATGCAGAAAATCGCGATAATAGTAAGTTATCGGATGTACATACAAAAGAGAAGCACAGCACAGTGAGTAAATGCAAAAAGCGAACAACTCACGAACAATAATTGCTTTTCAATTTTCGAGTCTCAAAAATATAATTTTTTTTTACTCTGGTCAGTTTGAATTTGTCCTGAACTTATATATGCTGCCCAAAACACCAAAAATTCTCGCTTTGTTTTAGTTATTTTGTTCAGCAGTCAAACTTTTATAGTGCCGGATTCTTCCATTGACATTAAAGCAAGATTTCGGTCAATTCCCAGTTGACCAGATTATATCAATATGAAATTTTAATTTATTTAATTAATGTCATTTCGAATAAAGATCGTCCACCTGGCAAAAAGTTGATTTTGAAATGAATTTGTTGGCCTTTAAATTTTGCGTAAACGGGTTTTTTGGTGGTGTACAATAACAGAACGTGGGACACTGACTGTAGACATAATAAAACACAAGACTACACAATATACAATACACGGCTTTCGTTTCGACAAAAGGTGGAAGCGGCGATAAAAACAGAAGAAGAAGAAGAGAAAAGAGTAAAACGAACTGAGATGAAACTGATGAGCAAGAAATTAATCATCCTAAAGAACGCTATAAACGGATGCTTGATTACTTTTTACCTCTGCTCGGGCTGAACAGCAGCAGCGTTGATTGCCGTGTGTGAGGTGAGGCATGAAAGGAGCAGGCAGGCAATGGAAGCGAATTGCGAAGGAGAAGAAGGCGGTGACCGGAACGGAATGAAACGAAACGATACGAAGAACGGAACGGCGAGCATAAATGCTGCACGTGTTTGCTCTCCTGCTTTGTTGTTTGTTGTCGATTGTGGTTGTTTTTGACGTTTGTGGCCTTTTGGCAAAAAGATTTCATTGTGCAAAACGACCGCCAACCAAAAATATACAACAACAACAACAACCAACAACAGCAACAACAAAAAAAACCATGTCAAAGAAAAATAAAAGCAAGCACATTTTTGCTGACAATACCTAAGAAGTGAAAGAAGGAAGATGAGAAATAGAAATTAATTTCAAGGATTTGTAAGAGAAAAATCTCTCCATAAACTCAAAAATTTTTAAAGGACCTGTTCGCAACTTCTTTTTTTTGTTGAAAAACAAAGCCGACATTTTTAATGTGAAATATTCGAAAATTTTAATTTAATTGGATTTATATAGGAGGGATTTTCCTTATTGTTTAAAATGTTTCAAGCTTGAGGAAAATTATAATATTCAAAGGACAAATTTAGTATCTATGTCAAATATATTTATTGAAAGATTACTGCGAATGACACTCCCAGACTTAGTGATCATTTATTAGTTTCTACTTAATAGAAATGTTATAATATTTGTTGTTCATCGTAAACTTAACATTGCCTGCCTTTAATTAGACTGATTTAAGAGTGTTTTTTTTTTCAGGTAGTTACTGTCTTCAATGAGGTCTCTGTCTCTTGGCAAATTATTGCGTTAAAGCACTGACCCCAATTGACGATGCAGCAAGCAACATTGTCAATTCGACCAACTAATGTAATTAGTTGCCCCCTAAAACAAAATGGAAAATTCTAGTTTTCAGTTAAAATCGGTGAAAATGACATATGTAGCACCTGACATTCTCATATATACTACAACATATTGTATATGTATATGTGCAAGCAAAAAGATTAACTGATTTTGTTGTTGTTACACAATATCGAAGGAAATGTTTTGCGCCAAGTTTGAAAGCAAATGCAAGTCATAAAACATTAAAAAAAATCCAAACAGATGAACAGAACAGAACCGAGCCGAACTAAATTGAGCCCGAAAAGTGGTTTCGGTCGGTTTGGGGGTAAAAGTTAGGTAAGCTAAGGAAGGACGCACAGTGGTTGTGGCTGTCGGCCGTCGGTCGTGGCAGGCGACAGTCAAGCAACAGCAACAGCACCGGAGAGACCAAAAGACAAGAAGCCCGCAGCGACGAGCGTTATACATTTTAGCAATTTTGCACCGACTAAATGCAACATTGAACTGCCACAACAGAGCGCAAAGCCAAATGATGTCTGTCTCTTTCTCCTAACTAAACAGCTGACTACACAATGGGGCCATCTCACTCTCCGCCGCGGGCGATGTATGCGTCTGCCTGTAAGTGTGTGTGTGTGTGTTTGTCTTTTGTAGGAAAATTGCACAAAACTTTAATGGATAACCCAGAAATTGCATGAATACTCAAGTGTACATTTTGAAGTTTCGAACTGACTGTGGCGGCTCCGATTCTAGCTACGGCGCCTGTTTTGACGTTTGATAGTTTAGAAGTTGGATGCCGTGTCGTAGCCTGAAACTGACATACGCAGTTAGTGTTGTCCCAATGTTTTGCGTTTTGTATTCTCGGTCTTGGGTTGCACTATCGATAACAAGAAGTCCAGAAACGATTTTTGGACTTGAATCTATTTGGCGCTTAAAAGAATATTTTTCTCTACGAGTGTCTTGAGTAACAAAAATCTTGCAACTGTAAAGGACCTAAGAAAAGGATCTAAAAATTACCTATTGTACAAAAAAAATAGTTTGGAATTATTTGTGTATTATTACTTTGTAAGTACTGTGCATTAGTTGCAACGGCAACAGTGCCATATACCGTTAGCAAAAATATATATTTCAAAATACATAAACATATATATAGGTAGGCAGTTGGGTAGGTGTGTGGGTAACGATATCGCAAAGGAAACGAAGGCAAAAAACTTTTACGTTTGATATATATTTTATTTATAGATGTGGCATGTGGCATGTTTGTGAAATGTGATAGAAATGCAGGTCTCGAATTGCATACAGACAGAATAAACACACAGACACACAAACACATACACGTGCACACAACAACAACAACAAACACTCCTTTACGCTCACTCACATACACACACACACACAATTGAGTGTGGCACGACACACGTGAAGTGGGTGAATGAATGAGCAGAGACCGAATCGAATCGAGCAGAGTGGAACGAACATTGCTGCAGAATATTGCGGAGTAAAGGATAATCAAACAAAATTTGCGCATGTTAAAAGTTGTAAGTGTGTTTGTGTGTGTTTTGTTATTTTTCTTCTTTTTTTTTTTGGCTTATGTGTGTATGCGTGTGTGTGCGTTATTAAATAACGTGTTTCGTGTAACTTTGTTATAAGTATTCGAAGGCTATTGAGCTGCGAATAAAATTTAATCTTTATCAAAGGTGCGAAGAATTGTGTGTTGTTGTTAATTCTTCTTCCCTGTTATTGTGTTTTTTCTTTTAAATATTGCATACATTTAGGCGCTATCGCTTTGATGTGAAGTTGATATTGTTATATTCTTTACGTGTAACTTGCAAATGAGAATTGTCGAATCTAGCTGAAAAAGTTTAACGACAAAGAAAGTTATTTCCAATTATCACATTTTGCCTATTAAATTGTTGAACCTACGAGGGTCACCAAATTTAATTAATATAATAAGTAATGTTGAACCATCGAGATTGTAAGCCATAAATTAAATAGGTAAGACTAATTTCATCCTAAATGCATTCGACAAAGATCGAACCAATAAAAAATCTCAAATCTCAAACTAAGGCACGACTCTCAATGGAAGCAGAACAATTAAAAGAGATGACATTGTTTTTTGTTCTCGTTTGTTTTTGTTTTCGTTTGTTGTGAGCGTGTTTTTACTTGTTGCCATTTTTGAATAAAGTGTCAGCCAATAATGACCGATTTCATGGTCACACTTAGTAGAAAAATGTTTTTGCACCAGACACACATTTGAATCCATCAAATCGTTAAATATAAAACAAAACGAAACGAAACAAATACAAAAAAATACAAAAACAACATGCAACAGTCTCGATTATTTTTACACATATTTGAAAATGTGAAAATGTTCGAAAATAAATTCCTGACACCTATTTTTACTGACGGCGCACGGCGCACCTGATGCTAATTTCGTTCGTGCACATCACACAAAATAATCTTTGCGAAAAATGCGAGGCAATGCGATGCGATGCGAGCTCGCTGCATGAATCACTTTGCTGGCTTGCTTGCTTGCTTGCCTCTTATTTTATAGAATTTTTGTGTTATTTATTTGTTTGTACGTTTGTTTGTTCGTGTTTTTGTGGGCCAACCACAAACAGCAGCGGCAACAACAGACGCCAACAAACAGCGAGGAGCGATCTTCTCGCTGTGTTGCCACCCAACTAAAGTTGCCAGCTGACTTGATTTTTGTGTTGTTGATTTTTTATCTCTATCGAATGGTTGCATACCACATGATGGTTTCTTCTTTTTTTCGGATATTTATTTTGCTGCTTTTAAGTTGACTTGCTGACGAAGATAAAACTTAATTCTGCGCTGATTTTGACGTGGGCATTTTTGGATTTGTAGTTCAGCAAATTGTAATTTTCTGGTCGATGACAAATCTTAACAAACTGATTAATTATTAAAAATTAAAGTGTTTTGTCTGTACATTTTAATTTTAAATTAAGATTTTCATCTTAGCATGCAGTTCCATTCTCAAGAACAAATACAAATAAAATTCCGACTGACAAATATTTCTTGTGGCCGAATTTAACTGTTGGAACAACCAATTATGCGGATTACGAAAGTTGCCGCATGATTAACAAGAACAGATTTTAAGAACGACGGGTCAGTTGAAACAGAACCGGTACTCGTTCGTACGTCCGTCCGTCCGTCTGTTTGTTTCTTTTTAATAAACCACGCCTTGCGAAAAGCGCACATTCATATTGGACAAACGTAAATGCAGAGCAACAATTATAATTGTTGCTCAACAAATTGCTAAAAGATTATTAACGCGCGTTGTCGGCCGGCAGCGCCTGGAATGAAAGAAACAACAACAACAACGCGCCAGTCATAATAAGCAATTCACATGTCGTGCTACACTTTTTCTGACGTCCGAGTCGGACGGTTGGACAGACAAGAGAAGCGAATAAAAAACATGCATGTGGCAACACTCATATACAAACACACACACTCACACACATAGTACCAGCCGATGGTATGTAAAAAGTTAATAACTTTTTTTTTTCTTAAAATTTGTGCCTCTTTGCTGCTATCAACAATAAATATGAACAAAAAAAAAGAACAACTTTACTTAGTAATTTTGCATCCATAAAATGCAGCTTAAGAAGTAGTATAAGCATACACAGACAGAAAATCTATAAAATCTTTCAATTTGTCAGTTAAGGATTTAAAGACTTTTTATGTTGAATATGAAAAATTTTCTTTGTTTTTTTAAACATTATATGACATAATTTTATAGATAATTAAGTTTATAAATAAGGTTTGATGTTGATTTTAAAATGCTTTGATATCAAAGATCTTTGAGAATTAAATCAAAGCAAACAAAATGTTGAAAAATTTTGTTTTTGTTTTCGAGTGTATAAAACCAAATGTTTCGCTGGGCAGATGATTTCAGATTGAAAGAAATTTCAAAGGACTGCAGCAGTGAAAAGTGAAAAGAGGTGCTGCTGATAGTGATGATGATAGCGCGACGGTGCAGAATAAAATAGCATACTTAAAAGAGAAAGAACATTTTTCCTATAATGAAAATACACATTCAAAAAATACTCCACACATTTAAATAAAAAACTTAAATAAGCTCGAGAATGCTCTCAAGACAAAACTTCTTTCTTGTTGCAAGCTAAATTAACTTCTTTAATTTTCAATTTTAATATTGGCCTAAATAAGAGACATAAAATTTACAAGAACTTCTAATGATTATATTTTTTTTTAGTGTACTTAGCGACAGGAAGAGGTGAGCAAGCAGACGAGACGGTTAGTATGAGGATTTGGATAGACGGACAAACGGACAGACGACAGACATGTTGGATGTTTCATTGCTGGCTGAGCTCGTCGCCGCTCGCCTCTCGCTCCTCGCCTTGCCCCACCAAGCCATACCAACAGCGAATGCAGCACATCGACGACGAGTGCAATGGAACCCCGGTCGGTCTGCATTCAACGCTCGTGAGTCGAGACTACAGAAAACCCATTTTGATTATGATGTTGTTGGTGTTGTTGTTTTTGTTGCTGTTATTGCTGTTGTTGCGGTGAATTGTTTTTCTGTACAAAATGGACCAACATGAAAAGCACTTTCTATTGTTTATCGTGTTTCGTCGTTGCTAATGTTTTTGTTTTTGTTTTTGTTGCTGTTGTTGCTGTTGTTTCTATTGTAGTAGTCGTTTTGTTGTTGTTTTTATTGCTGCTGTTGGAGGGGCCATATTGTTATTTGCCGTTATTGTTGAAATTAGAAAAAGATGAAAATTAATGCACTTTGAGCGGTAACCAGACGATAAAAAAAAACTATATAAAAAATTACCTATGGAAATATTTTAAAATGATTGTTTTATAATGACGTAGAATGATGCACATGTACATACATACATACATACATACATACATACATACATACATACATACATACATACATACATACATACATACATACATACATACATACATACATACATACATACATACATACATACAGACATACTGCAATCTGATAGATACAATATTTTTTTGGTTTTCAAATCAGAAATGCAGAATAGTTTTTAAAATCAAGTTGTATAAGGACAAAAAACATAAAATCTAATTTTTTTAAATTATGAAATAATAAGATCAACAATTTTAGTTCTGTTAAAAAATGAACACATTTTGAATCTATAAGATACGAATAGAACAAACACACATTTTGAGAAAACTGTTTAAAGTATAACTTTGAAATTTTGTTTTTCAATAAAATATTTAAAAAATCTCTTGAAGGAAAGAAAGTTTTAAATCCGTAGATAAAACGCCGACAATTTTTATTTTTTATGTTGCAAAATAAAACTACTTCATATGTAATTTTAAAAATCAATACTTTCGAAACAAAATATTTTCATGTTCCTGTTTAATTATGTGGTACCTGAATTTGTAAACAAATGTTCAGTACTGCCAATAAGAAAACTTTTTTAAGTCGACAAAACAAAAAAGCGAAAACAATCTGGCAACCTTATAATAAAGAACTAATATCAAGAGAAGATTTCAAAATATAAAAATATTACCTCGCAATCATAGACAGACCGACAGACAGAGCGACAGACAGACACAACAACAAAACAAAGCAAGGCAGGCGCATACGTTTTTGGGGCACAGAGCCGCAATTCAAACGAAACCCACACACACACACATATGCGCGCACACAACAAAACGAATGCAAATGTTTGTAGGTGTGTGTGTGTGCGTCGATTCTCATTGTTTTGCTTCGTCCCTGCGCTGCACTTGCACATTTATCGATCGATCTACTTTTGTGTGAGTGAGAGTGTTAGAGGAAGTGTGAGTGTGTTTGTGCGTGTGTGTGTATGTGTATGTTTTACATTCGTTTTCAGAGACAATTGCCATATTAACACCTAATTGTGGCAACAGCGAAAAACATGGCAACATGAGCAGCAGCAAAAACATCAACAATCATAATCGAAACAACAAAATGACATGAAAACTCAAGTGCAATTACAATAACAACAAAAATCGAAAAGAGCAAGAAAACCAAATCAAAACAAAATAAAATAAAAACCATTTACGCCAGCATATAAAAAATATTTACAAAAAAAATTTAAAAAATATAAACCGAAAAAAAAGAAAAATTACAACAACAAAAATCAAAAGAAATCACACATAAAGAATTACACACTTGAGAGTTAAAAATTTCACAAAAGTTTATACTCCAAGAAACATTAAAAAATGAAGAAGATGAAGAGAGTAGCACGAGTAAGAGCAGAGAACAACGCAGCGCACAATGGAAAAAGTTAGTAAACCAACGAATCAACAAACCAAAAAAATAGTAAAACCGCAATAAACTACACACTCGAAATTATTGTCGTAATTTTTTTATTTTTGTCGTTTTGACTGTTGCAAATTGTTGTGGTGTAAAAATTATGAAAACATTTTTTAACAAAAACCATCGGAGTTTAAGCTTAAGCCTGGTAAAAAATTAATGTTAATTTAATTTTAATTGTTGTTGGACAAATATTGTGATTGACGCCAGTGGAAGAGAAAAACAAAAAACAACAGCAACAGCAACAACGAAAAAACACCAACCGCAGTGAGGAGGGAAATGTGGCGGCAACAGATGTACTTGTTAATTAAAGTAGCAGGTGTCGAGCGAAAGCTACACTCGGTCGTAGGCGAACGAATGGAAGGAAGAGTATGATGAGGAAAAAAGTCAATAAAACATAAAAAAAATGCATAATTGATATTCGGTCGAAAATACAGAATAGTAAAAAGTATTTGGATTTTTTTAATTGAAATTATTTTATTTAAAATATGAACAACAAAAAATTTACTAAAAGAAAAATTCTAAAAAAATGTTTCTTAAAAAGTCGAAATATTTTCACAAAATAACCAAACTTCTTAAGTAAAATAGATTGAACAAAGTATAAGCGCCGATTATAGCGTTTATAAAATCACCACTACGACCGACCACAGTCAACACTATCAAAAACCATGAGGGAAAATATACAACTACCGCACTAAGTTTAGACCATCAATGTCGTCCGTGTTCGTTGCCCCACCCCGTACAATTGAGCGCTGCGACTGTGATTGTGGTTAAGTGTGCCAGGAGCACCAGGCACCGCGCCAAGCTGTTGCAAAGCGTTCGTGAGTTCGAGGACACATTCAAATTTTAGAGAAGGCGCATTAAAAATTAACATAATTGAGGGCGTGTTCAAGTATGACAAAAGGAACCTAATCAATGTGTAAAACGAAGCAGAGAATTGATTAATGATTTCTAATCGTAATGTAGGTTAGCGAAAATGAAAAGTAAGTTAAGAAAATTCGAACGAAATTCTTTTTAAAAAAATTAAAAGGAAGTATTTTTCAAGATTTAAACCACCAACAATCAGTCAAGTGAAGAACCTACAAAGTTAGAAGACATGTCACAAATAAATTCAAATTTTCAACTACTTGGAACAATAAGAAAGTTAATGTTAATAACCTTCAGTATTAATCATCCAATTTACTAAACAAATTCCTTGCTTATCGGGAAATATCTGAAAACTTAAGTAAATTGCGAATTTTATACAGGTGTCACCAGTCTGGATAATCTTATTTTATTTACTTGCTATGCGCACACTAAATCCCAACCGATATAAAACACAGCGTAGCTTTTCTAATGCCACTCGCTTGCAAGTTGCAACTCGAACGAAACAAACGGAAACTTAACGATTTAACTTCGTCGAACAGCTTAAAGTGGAAGTGTGGTGGGCGCTAAAGAGAGGAAAGGCAAGCTGAGGTGAGGTGGGTTATCGGATCGGACAAAACTGGGCGACACTTTGACCGACACTTTTGAGTGCAACATGTCCCTGACTTAACCAGCAGGAAGTCACACCTCCACTTGATGTTCTCAACTCAACTAGCTAGAGTCCAGCCAACACTTTTCAACATTCACCTGCACTCTTTTATTCGTCAGCAAGTTGCCCACCCAGAACACCAACATCCTCCCTCCTCTGACGATCGGTTTGTTCGTGTCAACAGCATAAAGTGAGCAACAGTTAATTATTTATAACAGCCAACAAACATATTTGCGCAGGGTGTGAGCTGAGCCGGAAGTCTAAAGTAAACGGAGGAAGGGGTGGTGTAAAGTGTAAAACTAACCCTCCTCGAAGTGACAAAAATTACAGTGCAACGCAAACAAATTAATAAGTTGTTACTGCATATGGATAAGAAATCATGTAAATTGACATTTTTTTCATATTAAAACTCGTTTTGACATGTTCGACCATTTATAACGAATCTCGTTTTTAAATTAATATTTGATATTTGAATTTTTAAAATTTTAAAATAACTTTTCTAGTTTGTAGACGTGTGACTGTAGGTAGGTAAGTAATTCGATGTGTAAGTAGAAAACACTAACGACAAAATCCTTCATAGAGGAGCGCGGCACAATTTCACACTCAATTTGAGAGTGTAACTGAAAAAGAAAAAAATTTAAGCAACGGGGCAAATATAAACTAAAAAAAAGTAAGTAATACAACATATTGCAAAACTTTCAGTTGAATGGTTTTTCAAGTTGTTATTCTTGTTTTTGTTATTATTGTTGTGTTAAACTCTAATAGTGCACTTCCGTCGTTTTGGCTTCCTTTAACACTTCCGGTTGGCGGTTGTGGTGGGGGTGCAATGAGGTGGGCTGGGCTGGTCTGGTCTGGGTTCTGACATAGAAGGATAGTTCGGTAAAAGATGCTACTTCCGTCAATTGAATAACTGCGCTGTGTATTGTCTAAGGGTGTAGCTTAAGAATGTCTGTGCGGGTGTGTGTGCGTGTGTGTATGAGAGTGTATTGGCGTTTGCGAATGTGTGCGTATTACATACACTCAATAAATTTCCGCACAAAGTACTTTGTGAACATCAATTTTTCTCATGTTTGCACACAAACATAAAATAAATAACACACATACATACATACCAACACATTAGGCAGGTTTCCTAAAAACAATTGTTTTTTTTATATTTATTTAAAATCATTACAAAACTGGTACTTAAGTACAGGGTGTCGAAATCAGAGAATTTTGGTACCATAAAAATTGAATTGGTTTGAGTTCTGGAATTGATTTTCTGGGTTTTTGATTAGAAATAAATTTAATTACATTTCATTTAATTAAAAATGTTCAAACTTTTTTCAAGTTCAGCTTTTGCAAAAAAATCTTTTTCGAAAAACCAGTCTAAAGCACGCACACTTGTAGTCACACTCGGCACTTAAACACAAAAGATTTACTTTATCGATAGTCCTAGGCGGCGGCTGCCTCCGCATGTGTGCGAGAATGTGTGAATTTGTATGCGTTTGTGTGTGTATGTGCCAAATGTGCTAAAAATTCTTTTATCCTTCGCTCGTCTCAAGTCAGCCAGTCTACATACCGCCCGTACAGAGGCGGACAACTGTCGGTTGCAGGGGGGACAGGGAACAAGGGGGCAAAACGTTGAAATTGCTTTCTCGCAGAGCTCGAATAATATCGTTTTTTTTTTCCTTTTTCTTTTTGAATTTTCTTTATAAGGTATGAAAATTACACATGTTCGAAAGAGCTTGTCAAATGTTTAATGTATGTGTTAGTATACGCATGTGTGCGTGTGCGGTGGTGTGACTTTTATTTGCGGTCTAACAATGACATAATTTTATGCATATTCCAAGTCGATTTATGTCCTTTTACTGTCGTACGTCCGATTTCAATTAATTTTGGAGCATGCCGCATTCTTTTTACTCTTTGTATGATAAATTTATCGAGCGTAATAAAAATCTGGGAATTGTCTTCAAAATGTATTTATATGATAACATCATTTATTTAATGATGGTTTTGTGGGTCAATACTAGGGATATTTAGAAATTTCTTCTCTTCCAACAGGAAATTATTCTTCTGTAGACGACACTGATCAACCCGAATTTAACTTCGATCAAACTCTCTCTTACTCTCAACAAAGAGCATTAAAAAAATAAACCGATTCGTTTATACTCTAAAAATTTTAAAAACTAACTAAAAATATTTTGGCACTTTGACTTTAATCAGGGAGATGTCGAAAGTGAAAAACCGAGAATAAAAGTAAAACTCAGTGCAGAGCAAAAAAAAATACAAATACAAATCAGCGGGTGGCAGAGGTAGTGAGTATTGTTGTTGTTGTTGTTTTGGTTATAAAAACTTACCGTGGTTTTGGTATCTTCTTCATATCCATTTCATCTGGTTTAGTAAACTTTTTACTAAAGTCTCGCATTCCAATTAAGACATTTCTGCTGCTGCTGTTGTTGCTTATGTCTTCTCACGGGATGAGAGTTGCTCTGCTGCTGCTGCTACTGCTGCTGTTTCTGCTTCTGCTGCTGAGTCTGACGAAATTGTTATTGTTGTTGCTGCTTATCCATGCAAAAGTTTGCCTTCGTATTTAGTTTATATTTTTGTTTTGTTTTGTTTTGGTTATTTGTTGCGTTAATAAATTTTAGTTTAGAATATATTTCATGTGATTATTTATTTCTTAGTTTTGGTTTAAGTAGAAAATTTATTTTTTTATATATATAATTTTTTTTTTTTTTGGGTTGGCAACATTTAATGTTGCTGAGTAGCTTTTTTTTGAATATTTTATTTTTAACTTAAGTTTAAATTTAAGTTAAATTTAGGATTAATTTAGTATAATTGTGATTATAGTAATTAAAAAATTTAAGCATGCAAATTTACAATTTCTTCAATATTTTCAATTTAATTAATTCTTTTTATTTTTTAATTTAATTTCATTTCAGTTATGGTTACAACAATAAGAAGAAGCACCCGCTACGATTGCACCTTTTGTTTTTGTTTTTGTTGTTGCTTGTTTGTATTGTAAATATTCACTTGTACGAGGGTATTTTGTATTTTGGATTTTTTCTTTGAATTTGCGTTGTTGCTGTTGTTGTTGTTGGTTTTAGAAAACGTAGTTTAGATTTTATTGCTTTTCCAGAGAAACATTTCTCAATGCTCTTTTGTAATAGTTTTTATTTTTATTTTTTTCGGCTGAAAGTTAGAAGATTAAGAAAAAACTGGTTTTAAGTAAAAATTTAAAAAAAATAGCGGTACTTAATTTAAAAATTATCTGTAAATATTCAATCAAGCTATTTTTGTTTATATTTTTCTATATATATTTAAACTAATTAGTTAAGTGAAAAATAAACCCGCAAGATGATAAATAACAAATCAACATTGAAATCTAATTTGAAATCTCGCGACAGGCGGCGCTCAAATTACAAACAATAACAAAACGGGAAGAGTGTAGAGTAGAGAGTAGGCGCATGACAACAATAAATAGATCAGATCAGTTGCTGCTGAGCGCAGATCGATCAAGGCAGGAAACAGGATTAGGTAAAGTTCAAAGTGTACTCAGAGTGCACGAATGCATGTGAGTGAGTAGGCAGAGAGGTCGGTCTTCGTGTTCGTCTGCAACTGCGTTGATCGATTTGATGAGGCAAACAGCCGGACGGACGGATAATTCGTTTCAGTTGCAAAGTCACGCTTAACGAAAAAATAATTTGTGTTGTTGTCTTTCTTGTAAAGAAAAACAGCAGGTGTTAAAAAAGATAATTTTAAAACAAATCAAAATAGCAAAAGAGGGAAGGAAAAAGATGCTGTTCAAGGAAAAGAAGAAGAAAACCGAATTTTTGTCGTCGTAATGCGTTAAATAAAAAAAAAAAAAAAAGGAAATGAGGCGCTGCTGTTGCATTGTTTTTGTTGTTGTTTTTTCAGACACTTAAAAGGGCATTGCTCGGCTTTGAATGCACGAGGAGTAATGCAATGAGGGGAAGTGTGGAAGAGTGCGATTCGTGCAAGAAATAGAGAAATGGAGACGAACATGCCTAAGAGACAAAGTTATGTAAATGTGGGCCTTTCCTTGTTGCTGCTGTTGTTGTTGTTGTTGTGTTTAAGCCGAGCTCATTAACTGATCATAGCTTAAAAAGAAAAATAGAGGCTAAAATATACCTCAAGAGGAGCAAGGGAAGATTTTTAAATAATGACTGAAGTTTATGTCAAAAACTAACATATTTAATATACAATATAAAAACAATATTTGATTCAAAATCATATTAGATATACATATATAGGAAATAACAAAATAAAGCTAGAAGTTATTTGTGGAAACTCAATAATTCTCACTGCCGCAAAAGTAATAAATAAATAAAAAAATTTATAAAAACTACAAGAATTCACTTATTTGTTTCTAATCTTATCGGAAAACTTATTAGAAACGGCTTCTATTCCCTCCCTAGAAGTGCACTTTGACCCTCTCCAGCAAAGCTCCCCACCCGCCCCCTTTGAACCAACAAAATATAAAAAAACAAGAAAAAACACCAAACACACAAAAGCACAAACAACAAAAAAGCATCGTCGTTTTAATTTCACAGCAATGATAGTGCTGGTTTGTGGGTGGAGGGAGGAGGAGCAGGTAGGGTGGGGACAGTCGCAAAACGACGGACGACACTCGATGGCAGTCGGTCGGTTGGTTGGTCGGCCGACGGTGGCGGCGCATTCGGGTAATTCCGCGCACGAATTGTTGTAATTCGTCTTTGTTGTTTTTGTTGTTGCTCGTCGGTCGGTCGCCGTCGTCGTCGTCGTCTCCCATCTTTTCACTACTTTACTTCACTTCTGCTTTTTTATTTATTTATTTTTTTTATTCGTTCGTTCGTTCGTTTGCCTGCCTTCAAGCTTCCACCTCCCCCAACGAGCCCCCTTGCCAATCTTTAAGCGAAAGAGAAATTTTTTTTTGCTGCTTCCTCTTCTTCTTTGCCTGCCTTCATGTGTGCCGTCGTCGCCGTCCGTCGCACCTTTTTCTCATTTTTTTCTACTTCTTTTTTGGTTGGATTTTTTTCTCACTGTCGTCTCACTTTGTTGTTGTTGTAATGGAAAAATTGCACTAAATTAACATAATTTTCACTTTGATTTTCTTTCGATTCGCATACATTTCTCACATTTTCTCAATTTTTCAACGATTTTTCACTATTATTTCCACATTTTTTCGGTTTTTTTTATTTTCGCGTAGACGAACAACTTTTGCGACTACTTCACACGGCTGAAGTCTATCGGAAATTTCTTCTCCGATTTTCTTTTTCGCTTGTCTTCGGTGTGTGTGTGTGTGTGTGCCGTCCTTCCTTTTGATTTCGTCGTTTCTTCGCAGTCTTTTTGTGGTTGTCAAAATTGAATAGCCATTCACAATAAAAGTGCCGATTAGGCTTGAGATTACATACTTTGTGTAGTAAGTTTTAATAGTAAAAGGCAGTGAGAAAACTGTGTTGTGGGGTTACCAATGCGAAGGAATTCTCCCACTTGGTATCATACTGAAATATACTTCATTGCTACATACTAAAATATACTTCATTCAAGTGAACAATTTTGTTTGGAATAAACTTAATAATTTTAAGAAATGTTTGTAAAATCTTTACAAACCATTGCTATATAAACGATACGGCTCTCTTACATTAAGTTTATGCCATAAACTTAATATAAACATTTAAACAAACATGATTCAAACATAATGTATTATCAGCTTATACCAAATTCATAAAACAAATATTTAGCAAACGTTTATTAAAATCGTATACCAAACATGTTGAATAAGTTTATTCCAAATGTTCAATTCAATTTTTAAATATATTAAAAAATGCTCGCTAAAATTATTTAAGTGTGCTTACTCCTTATGGCAATGGCCATAACACTTTTTTTCTAGCCAGGAACATTTTTTGGCTAAATTATCCACAAGAATTTTCCTTCAGCTGTTCTTAATAATGTTTGTTTGGGTTTGGAGAAACATGTCTCACACTCGTAACTGCATCAGAGCACAAAAAACAAATCAAATAAGAAATATAAATATATGATATGATAATTTTCTTCCAGTAACGTATCACAACGACGTTTGGAATAAATTTGCAACAAATTTGTGTATGCAAGCTTCGAAAATGCTTGTTAAAGTGTTTACAAAGAATTTATTTCCAAACGCATTTAATCTGCTTTTGCTGAGAAATTTGGAATAAATTTGCATATGTAAGTTTGAAAAACGTTTGCTCAAAATTTTACAAGCAATTTATATCCAAACGCATTTATAATATGCTTTTGCTTGGAAATTTGGAATACATTTATTATATGTAAGTTTGGAAAATGCTTGCAGAAATGTTTACAAGCAATTTATTTCCATTTTTATATGAAGGTTTGGAAAATGCTTGCAGAAATGTTTACAAGCAATTTATTTTTAAACACATTTACAATATGTTTTCATAATTGTTCGCTGGGATATACATAACAAACAAAAGTACTAGTTTTAAATAATTTATTTCATTAAACTGTTCGATTAAATAATGTTGTAAAAGTACTTTACTTTAAAATTGTTTGTCGCTGCGGAAAAATACACCCCAAGGGAATACCCAAATACCTGAAGGTATCAAAGCAAAGAATGAGTTAGAAACTGACGAACCGACCAATCAATCGCATATACTCGTCTCGCTTTGCCGCATGTGACTAAGCTTAACTGTTCATTCACAATATTTAAGCTTTTGGCAGTATATTTAAATGCATTTTTTATCACTTCTAAGTAAAAACGAGGTCAGCACTGACATTTCGTAGTTAGCTATAGTACAGTGGTTCTAGTTGTCAGCGGAAAATGCTGTCGCCGTAACTAAATTATTCGCGCGCCGCACCGTGCAAAGTGCAAAAGAAAAACACCGATTAATGTTTTTTTTTGTTCTTTTGTGTCCGTCTTCTACCCATTCTCGTCCGTCCGTCATATATATTTGACACAATTTTTTAAATCAAATAAAAGAAAATGAGAATAATAAATAAATATAAATTTAACACAATAATCGCAATAAAACTTACATTTTAATTGAGTGTACGGATTTCCAAACACATTTTTGTTTTTTTATCATTACTCAAAACGAAAACCGAAAGAAAAACCCGAAATGGAAAATTGCAGCGCAGAGACGAACGAACGCATATGAAAGAAAAATTCCGACGAAAATGAGGACGAAAAGAAACACACAATATTTTTTTTCTTCGTTCACAATTACTCATTTTTCACTTGCATTCCTTCAACATTTAATGCATTTTTCTAGTTAATTTGCAAGATAAGCGGCTGCATTTAAGTTTTTCATTAAAGTTGTTTTTATTTAGCGATTATCTATGATAAAAAATTAACATCCAAAACAAAATAATTCCGACAAATTTTCGCCATTTTCTATTTTGTCTTTCTTTGCGAAAAGTATTTGTTGTTCGCTCGCACACTAGTTTCCCAAATCCGTCCGTCTGTCTGTCTGGTATATTATGTTTAAACTTTCACAAAAACAAACACGATTTATTGTTTAATTAATTGTACGTTTTTTTGTCCTTTTTCACTTTTAAACACCGAATTTTCCATATTTATGTTTTTTTTTTTGCAATTTTTCACACCAATCCAAAGAAGGTTGACAGTGTTTGGAATGTGGTGACTTGGAATGAAGTTGGGCGCGGTTGGGTTCTGTTCAGTGCTGCCACTGTTATTCGCGAAAATCTCGAATTTTTTGTTATTGTGTTACAATAAAATACAATATATAAAATGAGAATGTTATTCGGCTCAGCCGAAGCAAATACCTTCCGCCATATAAGGGTTGTCGAAAAAGTATTTTCGTATTTTGTCAATAGATATCGTTGGAGTTGTTATCTATCTCCGGTGGGAGATGGGAGTTGTTCTATCGGATCACGCCCTTTTTGGTTAGATATTATTGTTTATAATTGATGACCTACGTATGCTATGTTTATTAATTTTTTTCCGCATAATAACAAACTCGAGTTGAATTGGAGGTGGGCGTTGTTCTTATCGGATCACGCCCCTTTTAGGTTAGTAATTTTCTTTTCATACCAAAGTGTTAAACACCGAATTTGAACTGGTTATTTACATTGTAGTTATTTTTAATGATATTTTCCCTCATGGAAAGGGGTGGTTTGTATGGGAGGTGGTAGGCGTGGTTCTTTTCCGATCACTCCCACATTTTGTGTTACTACTAAATGCTTAAAAATGAATTTGAACTGGGGATGTCTGCTTTAAAGCTATTTTAATTATTTCTTCCCAATGAAAGAGGTTGGTTGTATGAGAGGGAGCTGGTAGTAGTTTTAGTCCGATCTTTCCCATCCATCTTAAAACTTAACCTCCACTTGGAGCTAACATTCCAATTTCAATTCGGTATCTCTTTCACTACGGCTGTAACGCGTCAGACAGACGGACATCGTTAAATCAAACCCAAATTCGAATATATACATCATGTATTGTCATAGCTACCACGCCCCCTTATGGGAGTTACAAATGGAAGAATGAATTCTTCTTTCTTTCTATCTTTGTACCAAATGGATGTCTGTCTAAACCATTCATCCGATTGTGATGAAATTTTGGGGAGTTGCTGTGGTCACGACAACTTAGGTTTAGGGTTAACAATTTTGTCACGCCCACCTATTACGCTCACAATTTGTAAGACTAAGCAAAAAAATTCGATTATTTCGCTAATAATGCTCCTAAAATTCTGAAATTGGGTATATGTATAGGCACTGTCGACAACTTCACCAAAAATGGGTCAATTTAACGCCCATTTTGAAAAAAAGGAAAATATGCGATAACGTAGATAATATTGCTCCTAAAAATCTGAAATTTGAAATCTAAGTCTAAGTTTATAGGCACTGTCTATAACTTCACAAAAAATGGGCGCGGTTGGATCAATTTAACGCCTTCTTTCAAAAAAAGGATGGATCAATTTTACGCCTAGCACCATTGCTCAGAAACTTGATGCGCTATATAGAAAATATGTAAACGGGAAAAATAACAGGATATACAAAATCTGCCACACTCACTTATTACGCCCACATTTTGTTTAATTAAGTAAAAATATACGACATTGCTAATACTGCTCCTAAAAACTTTAGATTTTGTTTCTGAGTTTATGTGATAACTGGCGATAATTTTACCGCAGTAACTCTGAATCGCTACAACGGTGAGTACCGTTAAGTTCCGCTAACTAACGGGAGTACCGGGAAGTTCTGCTTACTTTTATTTTTTAAGTGGTATTGCAACGCATGCCGGGCATTCGCTAGTTTCTAAATAAATGTCTAACAGATGAAAATTGCACAAAATAAAACGATAATGATATATTTGTAATAACTACATATATTTAGAATTATAACTGCTTGTTGTACAACATACACGCTAAATAATAGATTTATTTATTAAGGAAAAAAATATTTATTTTAATTTTATATTAGAAAACAGAATAAACAAAACCACAAACCTTTAAAAAAATTAAACAAAAAACATTGACAAAATATGGTTCGAGTTGCATGTTTTTTTATACGATTTTTTATTTTTATTTGCACAAATATGACGTTCTTCGTAACGGTTTTTTTCTTGTTGTAAAATTATATTTCACAATTGTTGTTTATTTTTTTCTTTTTACCTTTCTTTCATTCTTCTTTTAATTTTATTTGTTTATATTTTATTTAAATTTGTAAATGATTTTGTTTTTGTAGCGCATACAAAGTACAATGTTTGTGTGTGTGTGTGTTTAATACAATGTTTGTTTTTGTTATTTTGGAAATTAAAATTGTTTTTTTACTATCAATCAATCAAACGATCGATCGGTTTTGCCATCATCGATAATGATGTTCGATTTTATTTTTTTGAATGGGACTCGACTCTTCTCTTTCGCTAGTCTTTCCGTAAACATTTACACAAAGAACGCGTGTGTAAAACATAAAAGAATATTAAATTTATAAAATTAATTAATTTTAAAATTAAAAACTGTAAATGTTATCCTTTTTGTTTTTTTGCGAGCATGGCGGCATTATACAGAAAGGCAACAACATACGCCAAATTAAAAAAAGCAACAAATTTAAACATTTGATTAAAAAAAACTTTCGTTTTTAAAATAGTTTCTTCTTTAAACGTCGCTTACTGCCGCTGGAGGCGACGTTCTCTTCTTCAACTGCACCACCAACACCACCACTCAAATCCTCTTCGTCCTCCTTCACCACCAGCTCCACCTCCTCCACGCCGCCATTGGGCAGTAGCGAAGGCGTGGCTTGTTCTACAATTATTGGTATTTGCTTAAAGTTAGGCTTAGTTGCGGCTTGATCTTGATTGCGCTTCTTTTGTTTGAATTTCAAATTTGGAGGAGAATGAATCGGAGCAATCAATTCCAATGCACCACACACGATCGATCGGTCGTTCGGTTCGATTTGGATTTTGATTCGGAATTTTAGTGGTGTTTTTTTTGAAAATTTGGTAGTAGAAAATTTTACAATATTATGTTTTGTTTGTTTTTTTGATTGATTGAGTTGTTTGTTATAGAAAAAGAAAAGGAAAAGAAAAGCGAATTAATAAACAAAAGCAAAAATTAAAAAAAAAAAAACAGATTTAAAACCATACATTAGGCAAAAAGTTTTCAATAATAAAATTAACTTTAAAATTTATTTATTTATTTTTGTAAAATATGTTGCTTGCAGATTTTTCTTCATTATTTTTTTTGTTATAGCTTAAAAACTAGGAGCGTTTGTTTGTTTTTGTTTTGTTGGTTGGTTGCTTGTCAACTTCTTTTTCTTTTTGTCTGTCCCGTGTATGTATGTATGTATGTATGTGTGTGTGTTAGGGTATTATTGTGTATTTTTGTTTCAATTTTGATATACTTTTTTATAAAATAAATTTGAATTTTTTTGTTGTTTTGTTTTGTGTTTTGTATGTTAAAATAGGCATAACATTTAACTTTTAGTTTTTTGTTTGTTTTGTTGTTGTTGTTTTTGAAAATGATAATTTTTAAAAAGTCGCTGTATTAACTAAATGTTAAAATCTTGATCTTACAAAGACGGCGCTCGAATCGTGATCGCTGTAGCCAAGTCGCTTGGTGTGCTTGAAAACTTCATTTGTGATTGCGGTGACAGGCATCGATTGGTCCAGATTCTCGGCCATGCTGAGGACCAAACGCAGATCCTTTTGCATGTGACTGAGCGGCTGTTGGGGATTGAAGTCTCCCTTCGCCATTTCTAATAAAGTTTAGAATGTTAAAGTTTTTAAAGAATAAGAATGAATATATTGTATTTTTAAATTATACCTTTGCCCTTGGCTAACAGCAGCTGTGATTTCATTGAGGTCAGCTCAAATATGTCAATAATGTCCTTCAACGAAATGGAAAAACGATCGGCTACGAGAATGAAAAAGAATTTCTTATTATTTATAAACAATATAAAAAAAATTTGAATCAACTTACCGAGAGCTAAGGCCTCTGCCAGACCCACCAGACTGACGCCAACAATTGTCTGCAGTATCAAATTAACCTTGCACGCATTGCCAACTTCTGCTAAAATCCGAAGTAATTGCACAAGTTGAGAAAAAAAGAGGGAAAAAAAAGAAAACAGTTGCACGTTAAAATAAAAGGGCACTTGCGAGACAAAAGCATTAAATTATAAAAAATTAAAAAAATAAAAAGGCGTGGCGTACTTACCTCCCAAAAAGAATGTGTTCTTGGCGATAGTCTTGAAGCAGGAATGACACTCTTCGAAGACGGTACGATCGCCACCGGCTAAAATGATCAGCATGCCGTCTTCGGCTTCCTGTCGGGTGCCGTGAATCTGCGAAGGTAAACAAAAAAAGTTTGGATTTTAAGAAAACCAAATTTCAATTGATTTTTCTTTCGAGCGCCCTACTTGCACTTCCAAATAACGTCCATTCGACTGTATAATGCCATCGGCAATGTCCTGTGAAGTTTCGGGATCTATTGTGGACATCTCCACATAGGCCTTGTTGCACAAATCCTTGTATTGCAAAACGCCGCAATTGCCAAAGACCAACTGTCGAGTTATGTAAATAAATGAATAAATGTTTTGGCACACGATTCGAGGTAGATGAGAATTTAAGGCGCATTGATTAACTTACGTCTTTTGAAGCTTTTGGATCTGAGACACAGCAAAAAATTATATCGGCCGCCTCAACCACTTCCATGGGAGTGTCTTTAAACTCAGCACCTGCTTCGGCGAAAGGTGTACACTGAAATCAAAGAAAACAATTATATTACAAATTTTAATAAATTGTTCAAAAACCAAAATTGTAACTGAGATAAAATAATTTTTTCCTAGATATTATTATTAAATTAAACATCTTTCCGCACTCACCTTCGACATGGTACGATTCCAGACGACTACCTTGTGTCCGGTGCAAATCAAATCTTTGACAATAGTCGAGCCCATAATGCCCAGACCCAGAAAACCAAACGTCAGATCCGACGGCGTAATGTCACGCTCTGCAAGCGTCTGTGAGCGTGCATTCATATCGATGGCTTGCGCCTCGGGACGCGAAACTACTGGACGATCGAGCAGCGCAATCGAATTCATGTTGCGACGGGACGAGGTGCCAATGTGCGCCAATGCTTCTGTATTGATTTTGCGACGCGCTGGCGTCGATTTCGTGCTAACGTAATCGTTTAGGTCTTCGAGCGCGACGGAAGCGTTACGCTTACGTTTGGCGGCAGCGGTTCCGGCTTGTGACGAGCGACGACGCTTCGAGGTCGACTTTGCATTTGTAGCGGCGGCAACCGATTTAGCTTTGGTCGATGCGGCAGCGGATGACTTTGCCTTCGGTGTGCGCTTTGTTGGCGTCTTGTACGGTGTAACAGTGACGAGAGCTTCATCGCCAGCGGCGACAACCTCTCCGTTATCTGCACCGCCGCCAACAGCACCGTCATGAGTGTTGTCGTAATTATCCTCGTCCTCGGTGTTGTCCAGACCGTCGCGTATTTTGTCAAAGTCCGCCTCAGTGGAATGATTTGCGGCCGAGCTCTTGGCAACTTGCTCATCAATAGCGGTCGGGTCGTCCAAGTAGGCGTTTATGTCGGCCATCGCTTGTCGGAACGAATTCGGCTTAGCCACTTTAGCCAGTTCGGCTTTCCAGGGACCCTCGAAAGGTTTAATATTGTTTATCTCGATCCATGCACTAAACAAAGAGATTATTGAGAGAGGAAACAAATTAAATCGAGAAATTAATTTGATATTTAAATGGTTTAGCAAGAAACATGAAATTAAGTTTAAGATTTTGATAAAAAAAAAATAATTGTTTTAAAATTATATCAAATCCATAAAAGATCTTCAAAGTTTAAAGCAACAAAAGCCAAAACTAAGCACACGAAACCGAGAAAAAATGAATATTATAAGTCAAGCAGAAGCAGCGCGCGCTGCCTCAGCGTAAGTAACGAAATCCACCGAGTACAAACGTTACCATCGTATCTGGTGGATTTTCATCACGTTTTTCTTTATTTTTGTTGATTGACAACAAAAACTCATCTTACTTTGGACTTGTGTTGTGGTTGTAATTGCATGCATTACAAGAAAAATAAACGCGACCGACGGATTGTAGAGTTCATTAACCCCCATAATAAATAAATACAGTTGTAAATTGTAGTAAAATGTAAATTGTTAAAAAAAAGAAACAAAAATACTTACAAGTTACGAGACCCAAAAAAGAAGACACACTTCGAGTTGGTTTTGCGCGGCTGATTTAATAAATCAATTGGTGGATCGACAATCTGTGAGTGCGTAAAGATAAAAAGAATAGAAATGACAATTATATACGTAAGGCTCTAAATAGTACAAAAATATTGTTTTTTAATTGTAGTGTTCGCAAAATTAAAAAGCAAAAAACGAAAATACATCTAAATCTAAATTATGCAATTTGGCTTTTTTAGGAGAAATTAACCCATTAATTAAAAAAATGCACTAATTTTTCGACTATATCTATATCTTCAATATTTGTAAAGATATCACAAACAATGGTATAAGGAATTAAAGCCTACTTCAATACCTTTCATTTGACACCTCATTTGTTATAATCCGCAGCAACAATCTTGAGTTTTAACCTATTAATTTCTCAACTTTAAAGGGGGCTAACTCACCCCCGGAATCCGAGCGGCGAAATTTTTTTCTGCAATATTTTTATTTGTCGGAGGATCGTTCGCCGGTCAAGTATATTCTTCAGCCGGATAATCTCGTAATCCGTCAAACAGTTACTACCTACAAACACCACTTCAAAAACCGAAGTGTTTCGAAGAGGACAATTTAAACCAACTTGAATAATAGGCAAACAACAAAATTACCAAAATTGCCCCGATTTTAAAACAAACAGAAAATCCAACAAAAAGAATTTTTTAATATTTATAATAATTAACTGTCGCCGCACTCAAATTAGCAGTTCAATTATTACAGCAAAACAAAAACTAAAAGAAAAACAGAAGTAATAGAAGAAACTCAAAACCGACAAATGAGTGCGACGGTCGACGGATAAAGCACACCAGCGGCGGCGAGTACGAAAGAGGGAGGAAAAAGTACAGTCAATATTTAACAGCGCTGCTTACCATTGCGGGCCACGGGGTGAAACCTTTCATTTTTGCCCTGAAAACAAATAATATTTTATGAAATTAGTACACAACATTTTAGTTAATACATTATTAAAATTATATAAAGCGATATTTATTCATTTCAATTAGATTTTGGGTGTTTTATCGGCAAAGAGAAAAAATGCGCGGGAAAAAATACAAACAAAGGCGGGCGACGGCAATGAAGACAACGACGCAGCAGCCGACGACGTCGTCGTCTAGCTAACGACTGCGACGACGACGTCAGCGAAGTTCGTATCAAAACGCAAGCCAAGAAAAATATAGATTGGAACGCTGGCGCTACACCAAATTTAACGTTTTTAATATTTATCGCAAGCAAATAAAAAATAAAAAAACGTTTTTAGACACCACTACACCGTGTGTTGCTTTTTGGGAATTTTCGAGTAGGCCGCGTAGCGAAATTTTTTCCATTTTGATTGATAGCGCAGCGATTTTTTGAGGTTATGTGCGCCATTTTTTCTTTTTCCACCGATTTTCCGCCTAATAATGCAGACAATTCATTGCTACTCCAACAATCCAAAGAAATGCATAAATATCGCCCCCTGGAAGTACAACGTAGACGTCGGTCGGTCGCAAATGCTTACCAAATGACATCCTTTGGCTTGTAGTCGAAGAGTTCCATGCTGGGCAAAGATGCTTTCTTTGCTTTGGACGACATTTTCTCTTCGACGATATTGTCAATCCTGAATTGGAATTTTATTTTGTAGCCGTTCTTTGCAACGCACGCACGCACACACACACGACTACACGCTACTGCTTATTCGCCGAAGTTAAATGTCGAAATTAGATTGCGCTAATTCGTCTGCACACTTTTATTCGAGCGAGTAATGAACGGCTGTCGTTTTCTGCGCTTTTTTAATTCGCTTTTAACATTTATTTTTACACTAAATTCGGAATTTCAACACACGAAACGAAAAGCTAGAAAAATATTTTATTTTTCTTTCCGATTGTTCTTGCTTCTTCTTGGCGTCTGAATGGTCTTCGTGCTTTGTCGGGTGTGTGCGACTTGCCAACTACTTGTCGGATATTTTATGGTAATATGTAAAAATATGTTCTGAAAATTATCTGGAAGTTGTGCTAAGTCGGTTTCTACAAATTTGATATCTATTATATACTTTTTTTATATCGACAAATGTTCATATTTGCAAGCTTTGGAAATTTAATTTAAATTTCGGTATTATGATAAATATTATAATATAATATCAATTGAAATAAAACCATTTTCGAATAAGCATACTAAAACATTTGACTGTCGTTGCTTCACAAGTTTGATAGTCACTGTGAATATAGGTTAATTCTAAGCGTAGCTTACAACCATTGCTTACTGCCTTACAAACTGTTGCAGTTTTATATTTATTATTTAGCAAAAGTCACGTGAAATCTTGTTCCCAAAAGCAATGCGGCAGCGATGTTTGTTTTTTTTATAGTAAAATGATTTTGTCGATTTAAAAATCGAACGAGGAAATATAAATCTATGAAAATTAAATAAAACAAATTTTATTGTTTGTTTGAACCAACTGTGCGTTTTATTGCGTTCGCTTTTTATAACTCTGCAGTTTAAGCAAATAGTCTCTGTTTTGTAGCATGTAATTGTAAATCAAGTTTATGTCGAGAACGTTTTCGGCCACGCCGCCATATTCCGCCGGCAAACTCTCAGCGCCGATCATGTCGCGAAGTTTATCGAAATTTTTACCATCATGAGTGAAAATCTAAAAATAAAATTATAAAAAATTTTTTTGTTAAAAACAAAAAAAAATTTTCAAAATACGTTACCCGCTCTTTGACCGCTTTGCTTAAGAAGGGCATAACCAACGCGGAAGTTGCAGTCATGAGAAAACCCTAAAAATTACAAAAAAATAAAAACCAGATTTCATAAAATTTATGTATATAATTTTTAATATTTAATAACTAACCTTTTGTATCAAGTGTACATGACGTGATGTAAACGGCAAAATCTCATTTTTCTCACTGATGAGGCGGGCGATCGATGGAGAGAGAACGCGCATATAATTTTTTGTGGTGCTGTCCAATAAAGGAAGAAATAAATATGCTTCATTCAAGAATAAAATCAATTGCATTATTTCACTTAAATACTTCAACTCACCCGTTCAAATCTAAAATAATAGTGACGCCGTATTTTTGCACTTGCGGCAACAAAAACAACGATTCAAAAATCAAATCGTCCATTTCGATCATGTCGTACAGATAGTTGGGATATTTATCAAAGCAATCCACTGAAACAAACAGTTCGATAGTAGTCAGACACTCACCACAAGGAAATCATTGTAAAAAAAGTTGTGCCGAACTTACCGGAGCGAGAAATGAGCACAGCGCGTCCCTGTTTATCGGGCCGAGGCATCACAAACTTCGAGAGCGCATAGTAGAAATGCTCGCGATAGTGTTCGACCGGATGTGTGGCCGTCCATTTGACATGCGCCGCCTTAAAGTCGTAATAGCGGCAAATACTGTTGTAGGCCTTCTCAACGTGCCAACCGACGAAATTTAGGAATTTTGTTAGGAGCACATCCTCGGTGCCAATGTCCAAGCTGGGACTGTCTGTAGAACAATAATAATACCAATTAAAAAAAATGTATTTGCTCATACAAAATTATTTTAAAACTCTTTCAAAATTAAATTCAACGAAAACGAATTTTCAATATTTTTCAATCCTCACTGAAAATTATTTTTACTTTCTGAAAAATTCTTATAAATTATTTTGTCCTTAACGATTTGCTTTGGTTTTTTGGTTTAAAATTGAAAATTATTTTTCGAAGATTGGATTCGCTCTCACTTTCCACCAAGTCTCTCAGATGAGCGATTTTGTCCTGTTGCTCTTGCGTGTGTTCAAAATTTAAATTCGTAAACATTTTCCTTCCTTTTGGACTTAAATTTGTATTTGTAAATTTTTAAAAGTAACGCAAAAGTAACAACAATGAAGAGTAAAACAAAAAACGGTCAGTTGATTCACTCTGACCGCGGAACTGACTCGAAGTGTTTGAGGTGTTGCGTGTGCTTTGCATTCAAATTTAAGCTCCACTCTTGTCACCTCGCTTTAAAACTTAAAATTTGTTTTTTCATTTTACGAGCGATGCACTTAAAGTTCAAGTTTAGCTCTGAAGAGCGCTACCGTCGGCATGATCAACTAGTACACACATATAATTATTTGGTAAGTACTTTATTTTATTTTATTTTTGAACAAACATTTATTTCAATTAAGTATTATTACAGTTAATAAAATCTAAAATTATATTTGAAATACCGAAATTTTAACCACAAAGAACTGAAATACGTTGAAATAGAATGAAAAAAGAGAGCAATTATGAAGTTCTAAAGTCAAGCCATCTTTTGGCATATTTTACTTGCGGCTTATATTTTCAATATTAAGCCATTCCAAAGTCAAATCAGGACTTTAGTACGCTGATCGGGGTTATACACACTTTGGGCATGGTATTAACCTATTACCATACTCAAACAGTCTATAAAGCCAATCGGAAATCTCAAAGCTTTCGCTAAGTACTTTTCTAGCCTATTACGAGTGAGACTGTCACTTAAACTTTTACATGACATGCCGACGTTTTAATTTTATTATTTGTTTTGATGTAAAAATCATTTTAATTGCCCGTCTGTCTGCGTCAGTGGCGTTTTCGTATTTCAAATTTTTAAAATATTGTATAAACAAACAAAAAAAAAATGCCGGCGTTCGTTCGCTTAACGCTTTTCACAAAACGTCACTACGCAATTAACCTTTACTAATGAATTGCGTCAAGAGTACTTTTGGCTGTTTAGCCAACACGTGAAAAACGTCAATTAAAATAAATGTTGAAAAAAAGCTCCAGCAGTGATGGCAGTTCTGCTGTGGCCAACTAAAGGGCGCTGGGTTCAGTGTAAATCGTTTAGGTAAACATGATAAAAAATGTTATTTTTAACCATAATTCTAGGTAATTTGTTAACTAAGCATTAAACTAATTTTTATGTCTTGCATTTAAAAATAACTTTAAAATTTGTTTGATTTTTTTAATATACGAAAATAAACGTATTTATTATAAGTATTATTTAACGATACAAGCTTCCTTAAGTTTTTAATAAATTCAATTTAATTCTTTTAAAGCTTTTCACAAAATTCGAAGTTTTTAATAAAGCTTTAACTTAAATTTGTTTATGAATAAGTTTTAAGCTTTATCCGACATTTTTTTATAATTGTCAAAACTGTCAACAGCGTAAAGCTTATAGATACAACTTTAAATTAAAATAAAGCTTTTATAAACTTTTAAGCTTGAATCCTTTTTCAAATATACAAGGTGGCGCAAAAGAAATCACCCTATTGGAAGATGCTCTCATTTTTGCAAATGGCCGCCAATGTCAAATCTGTTTTGACATTTGTGGACTAGACAGATACAGAATACAAGTGAATAAGCCATGGAGCGATACACTCCCCAAGAACGCGGAATAATTGTGTCTATTTTTTTGCGTAACAATTCGTCTGTGGTGTTGGCAAAAATCATAATGAGCGATGAGGCTCATTTTCACCTCAGCAGGTACGTGAACAAGCAAAATTATCGCTTCTGGGGAACCGAAAATCCGCGAGTGATGCACGAGAAACCATTACACCCGCTCAAAGTGACTGCGTGGTGCGCTGTTCACGCTGGAGGAGTCATCCGGCCGAACGCCGCGGGTCAAACGACAACAGTGGACGGTGCGCGCTATAGGGCAATGTTGACCGAGTTTTTTCTGCCCGAACTGGACGAATTAGGACTGGTGGACATGTGGTTCCAACAGGACGGAGCAACAGCACACACTGCACGAGCCACAACCGACATTCTGAAGGCCGCGTTTCCGGGTCGCTTAATTTCGCGTTTTGGCGATTTGCACTGGCCCGCCAGATCGCCCGATTTAACGGTCCCGGACTTCTTTTTATGGGGTTTTTTGAAGTCTCGTGTTTAATTCAACAAGCCTGAGACCTTGGAAGCCCTCAAGGAAAATATCCGACACGAATGCGAGAATTTATCGCCCGAAACTCTCGTCGAAGTGATGGAAAATGCCATAAAACGAGCCCGTATGGCAATCAATTGTGACGGCGCCCATTTATCCGATATCATCTTCTCGACTTAACACAATTAATTCTAAAGGTCTAAATAAACATAATCAAAAAACAGAATTGAAGTTTTTTATTTAGAAAAAAAAATAAGAGCCAAACAACATCGGATGACTTCTTTTGCGCCACCTTGTAGCTTAGATTTGTCAAGCTTTTAACAATTTAATACCTTGATAAAACTTTTTTTTTACCATTTTAAGCTTTTCTTAAGCTATAATTAGTAAGCTTCTACCTTTTTCTCATTTCTCTATCCATCTCAACGATATCGTTAGTGGCTATGAAAAACTTTCATTAATATAAAAAAAAGAAAAGTTGAACACGAAAGAAACGTCAAACCAACAAACTTCACTTTGATACGCATCGCTTACAATTTCTAACAGCAACAAAAACAATAATTGTATTTGTACTCGCCCGCTCGCATCTTGATGATATGATATGATATTGATAAAGAAGAAGAAAATGAAGAAATAGAGGAGTCATACTCGCAGCTCCCATCGGAGTTGAAGTTGATATCGGCTGAACGAATGCCAAAGACCGCATGTGACAGCTAGCCAGCTAGCCAGGCGACCAACCAGCGAGCGAGACAAATGCGAAAAGGGATTGAGAAGGCGGTCGGTCAGTATGAATGAGTACCTATAATGAAATTGTACATTGTTGCCGTTATTAAGTCACGTACGTCACATGTTGCTGACATTTCTGCAATTGCTCTTCTTGTTCAAGTTGCTGCTGCTGCTGTTGTTTTTGTTGTTGTTGTTGTTGTTGTTGTTGTTGTTGTTGTTGATGTTGCCGTTGTTGGTGTCATTTTGTCATTTTTACTAACTTCTCTGTGTCATTTTGTATGGTTATCGAAAAAAACGAGTTGAGTTTTTTTTCCCTTTAGTTTTCGTTAGTTTAGAAGAGTTTTCTTGTTGAGCTCTGAGCGCATTTACTCTGTTGCTTGATTAAATTTTTGCCGGTCGCAGAAAAAGTTGAGTAGACGACGACGGCGAAGACGGACTATAACGAGACAAACAGAAATGTGTAAAATATTAATGACAGATGGTTAAAGACGATTGTTTCGCATTAGGTTTGACAATTTGTTGCAGAACCTTATAAGAAAAAATAAAACTTATATAGTTAAAGAAAATATTTTTGAGTCAACGAGAGTTCAACTTTTTACTGAGACTGGCTTTTAATGCTTTATTTTATTTAAGAAGCTTAAAGTTTAATTTGATAGAAAGCTTACGAAATTTAAAAAACATGAGAGGATCAGAATTTTTTTCTTTTTTGATAATTAAATTTTATAATTATCAAATCTTTGTAAATGAATAAAATTTCAAAATACAATATTAATAGTACATAAGAAGTTTGACTCAGCGAGTTTTTCGAAAATTTTTAACATCATAAAAATATTCTGAAAAAATATTTATTTGAAGTGTGTAAATTTAAGATATTGTAATTTAGAAACGGAATTTTGAACCAAACGGCAGGATGGTAAAAAGCTCACATACGACTCGCTCGCTCAGTTGAACAACTAAAATGAGCTTAACGAGCGAGTCGAATGTGAGCTACTTGCAATCTTACCAGACGGACGATCAGACCCAATGCAGCTAAAACTGTAATCTTAAAAAGAAAATTTAAACTGCAAAACCGATGAAATTCATTCTTTGTTATTTATTAACTATTTACATTTTATGATAAATAAATATTTTCAATTCTTTGTGCGCAATTAAGTTTGGAAAATTGTTTGCTAAATATTTTTGTACATCTTACTTCAATAAACAGCAAAATTATCTAACCTCAAAAATAAATATTTGCCAACGACCGCGCATAAAATAGCCGAAAACAAACTGCATAAACCGCTTGCAAAAATACCGAAAAACCAACAATAACAACAAGCAACAACAACAACAACAATAAGAAAAAAATTACAAACAAAAAATGGATCCTTTGAAATGCATAAACAAACGCTTCGAAAATAAATACGAGGCAACTCTAAAATAGCAAATCTGTCCAAGCTGCAAAATAATGGGCAACTCTCGGCTTGCCTCGTCTCTCCTCGCCTCGCCACGCCTCGACGCAACCGCTTTGCCTTATCTAAGCGATTTTCGGTTGCCAAAAATTGAATGAAAAACCAATTACAAAATTTATTACGATTTTATTTTGCAAATAAAAATATGGCAACCGGAATGTTTTTTGTTGTTTTTGTTTTTTGTTGTTGTTGTTGTTCGTTCGTTTTAAACAACAACAGCAACAGCAAATAACAATAGAAATAGTAATAATAACAGCAGCAGCAGCAGATAATGGTAATTGGCAGTTGGCAATACAGCAACAAAAACAATAACAACAAATATTCTAATTAGAATTGCAACTCTTTGTAACCGCAATGAAAATTATAAACAAAACAGGAAACAACAACAAAAAAAAAACCGAAAAAACCAAAATAGTTGGCAACCATTTGACACGGTTGCAAATTTCACGTTCGCATATTTAGTACTTAAATTTTAATACGATTTAACTCGTTTGAATATTTCAAATTGAAATTTTGCATTTTTGCATATTTACGCAATTTATTAATTAACCTTATTTCCGGCAAATAAAATTAAATGAAATCCATTCACTTCATTAATAAAAATTAACACTTATTTAAATGTCAATTTTCAATAGATTTGTAATCTGATTGCATGTATATGTGTCAGTGTGTGTGTATGTGCGCGTGTGAGTGTGTATGTGTGTTTCACCAATATCAACAATTACAGCATTTCAATGCAGATTTCTCAATAAAATTTGCTAAATCCGCAAAATCACTTTTGAAAAAAAAAACTGTTCAATCAATATGCAATAATAAAAAATAGAAATAAAATTATGACTAATTAAATACATTATTTAAATTTGCATTCAATTTGCACGCATACACCCGAAATAAAATCACATAAAATAGACAAAAATTGTTAACTCTAATTTTAAAGGTGGGATTCACTTGTGCAAGTGTTCTGAAGCTGTAATGTAAACCGAACTTAATAATTGCCTAACAAGTTATTTCGAATTTTTTAATAACAATTAAAACTTAAGTCAAGTTGCTGATATTTACCTCAATAAAGGTTCAATTTTTGTAAATACTAAATATTAAAATTAGAATAAAGTGGAAGTAATATTAATTTAAAAGATTTTTTTCATGTTATTATAAAATTATTTTTTTGAGTGCACAAACACAAACATATTTATACACACACATACACACACACACACAAATGCACTGCACGCCCGCGCGTCTCTGTCTAAATACAGGCTGGCTTGTGTGCCGCCGGTTCAGTGTTGCCATTTAGCCACAACGCGGTTTTTGTTGTTGTTGTTGTGGTCGCTGATTTTTATGCGAGTGAAAATTATTCGTTTTTAAAATTGTACGAAATGGTTTCTGCGGTTGTGTAACTCTGGTTTCCTTTTTTTCTGTTTAGTTACGATCTTTTGTGTACATTAATTTATTTATTTATTTTATTAAATTTAATTGACGTTAATAAGTTTACGTTAAAAGTGCCCTTAGTTTGAAATTGTTTTCTGGGTCAACCGATTTTAATCGATTTTTGATAACATTGAAAGCTGGAAAGCTTAATTCATAAATTTGTTTAGGTTAACCCAAAATGAAACAAGTCAACAATTTTAGTTGATCTCAGTGATTCTTTTTAAATATTATTGAAATTTCATAAGAATTGGCAAACGTTTTTTGCAAAAGCTTGAAGCACATCGCCTTGCTAATTAATAAAATCGACTTGAAGATTCGAAAGAGCTTTAATTGTGTGGCACTTAAAAGCTTTTTTTCTCTATAAAGTGGAGAATTACAAAAAGTTCAACGTTAAGAAAGCCAACAAAAACTGCGAATCATTTCGTTAGGAATGCAAGGAAAGCAAAAAAATAACAAAGAAACATAAAAAAAAAATAGAAAAAATATGTGAAAATCACGAAAATCATTTGAAGACATTCCGATAGCGCTCAAATGGCAACAACAACAACAACACATCAATAGCGACAACAATAATATTCGCAACAATAAAAAGCAGTCATACAACAAACAATTGCAGGAATTTTGCGCTTAAATTGTGGCATCCATGCGCAAGACATGCCCCGCACGAACAACAACGCTCCGCAAAAAAAGAAATATTGTATATTGAGTTATTTTGAAAACCACTCTAAGTCAAAAAATCATTTCAAATCAAAAAAATAACCGAAAATGCAATCAATCAGATTTAAATCACACTCAAAAAATCAATTACTCAAAAAATAGCGAAAAATCAATAAATCATTTTGTGCCACGCCACTGTGCTAATTGCGTCACTTTGAGTGTAACTGTGCGTTTTTGTGCTTTTGTTTGTTTGTGTGTGTGTGTGTGTGTGTGTGCTGTTGGGTGCAACTTGAGGAATTTCCTGCGACAACACCAACTGTCGCCAATTTCGTTGAACAACAACAACAACAACAACAAAAACACGAACAACAGCGACGACGACGACATCAGCGCAGAGCGACAATATCGAGCGCACCCAACAAATACGCCACAATGTCCTTCGAAAGCACACCACATCGCACCGCACCGCCGCCCCATCATGGCAGAGCGCAGCACCCGGCTGACCCCACTTTCCCCTTTCTATTCGTTGGCGCGTCTTGCCAACGTTTCACGCAAACCAATGCAAAACTGAAATTGAACAAATTCCTGACAAATTGGAATTTGGCGTAGTTTTTTTTTCGTTGTCCCTACACTCTTCTTCTTCTTCTTCTTCTTGTCCGCTTTTATTTTATTTCTTTTTTCTATTCTGTTCTTTCTTTTTTATTGTCGTTTGTGTTTTTTTGGGTTTTCTACACAAAATTGAAAAATGGAACTTTACAACAACTGTAATTTGTTTGCGTGGCTATGTGTGCAAAAGTGTGTGTGCATATGTGTGTGTGTGTGTATGTTTATGTGTTTTTAGTGTTGGCAAGTATCTGGATAAAAGAATAGCAAACAGTTTCTAGAACAGTGAAAAATAGTTTATGCAGAATCATGAAAATTATCAAATGTTAGGCGCGACCACTCTAGCAGAGTGTAGGCCGAGCTTTTACCAAAGCTTTTTTTCAAGACACAGTGCTTTAAAAAAAAAACTGTGTTGCAATACTTTCTGTAAAGTCAATTAAAACAAAGCTCTATCGCGTCCTTTGCAGCTTTGTCGCATCGATCAGTTGGGCCAACACTGACAGTTGCAATAGTGTGGTGGGTGCATGAACTTTTCACTCACTAGATTTGTCGCTGTTGTTGGAACTGAGCTGAGCGCTGAGCTGCTGGAGTTGTTGTAATGATGCATAAGTTAAGCGCTCGAAAATAAAGCTTCGAGACCTCGAACCGGGTGCGATAATGTTGTTGTAAATTGTGGGTGTCGTCTGACAAAGAGCGATGGGGCGTGTTAATGTGTGGGCGTTTGTGGTATTGTCAGCACGGATGCTGCTGCTGCTGCGACTTAAACCAACAACAACAACAACAAACAAAATAGAAAAATATGCAAAAAAAAACGTTTTGGCAAAAACATTGCTACTAGCTAGCAAATGACCTTGACAACATGTCGAAAAGACAAATTACAAGGAAATTGTGCGCGGAATGGGGGAAGCAGAGAAATTTCGATCAGAAATTAGAAAAAAAAATGGTAGAAAAAGGTTTTTCGTATTAAAGATTGATATGACAAATACTTTTTAGGGACATTACGACTTGATTTCAAAAGTTGTTGGTGATTTTAATGACCTTTCTTTGTTTCAAAGTCATTATTTTTTGTTTGTTCTCCATTCTTGCTGAATCTGCTAAAATCCTGTTGGCAAAAACAACTAAAAATTGTGGTTGGGTTTACTACAAAGACAGTCAATAAACAAGATGGTTAAAATATTACTAATAATTTACTATTGGTTATTTTTACTCTATTAACCGGAAATTATTATCCTAACCTAACAAATTTAAACTATACAAAATTGTGCTCAAATCAAAATATTAAAAAAAAAATTTATCACATGTAACTGACTGATTATTTCATTAGTTAAACTGCAAAAATTACTGTTTTTTGCAGTTATTTAATTTTATACAAAAGAAAAATAACAAACCAAAACCTGTTAAAAGAACTGCAAGCGCTGTTTTACTGTACAAAAATGAAACAGCGCAAAATTTAAGAGAAATTAAATTAAATTTTATATATAAAAAAATATATACATATGAAAAACTTTTAAACTGTTATTTGAAAAGCGGGTATTATGCACGTCACGTGACATAATTCAACCATATCGCCTCACAGTCCCATTAAGACTGTCTGTCTGGCTGTCTGCCTGTCTGCACTGGTCATTGCAAATTTTTAGAACATGGCGCAATGAGGCGTAAATGCAACAACAACAAAAAATGCATATGACCAGCAAGTTTAAAAAAAAATACCACCGCATACCGCGTCAGCTGCAGCAAATTACCAAATTGCACACAAACACACACATAGACACACACGCACATACATTCACACTTACTCTTAAGTAAGAGCGATAAAAACGAGCAAACCAAGTGCAACTCTTGTTGGTATAAGCGGTAAAGGCGACCAAATAGACCTACCCCAAGTGTAACTAAAAAGCGGCTATAAAAAACCACCAAGCTTTGCTGGCCAGTGTGCCACAAACGTGCACACTCACTCACACACACACACAAAAACACAAACACAAACACACATAGTCGAACACTCATATGTCATTTTTATGTCATAAACGACGAAGTGTGTCGATCGCAAAAAAATGGCGCATCGCCTAATGACATTTGTTGCCGCCGCTGCACAGTACGTCCAACTTGCTAATAAAGTGAAAAAAAAAGTATTTTAAATAAAAATGACAATTACTTTTTTCTTTTTATATTACAAATAATTATGATTTTTTTCTAAATTTGAATTTGAAAAATCAAGTAAATTTTTTTTTAATTCTAAAAGAATTGACTGAAAATTAAAATTTTCTAATTTGAAACCGTTCATACAAAAACATTTCAGAAATTTTAAATTTTTATATAATAAATACCGTCAAGGCTTTTGTTTTCTAAATGTCTCAAAGTACTGTGCGCCACTGCTGCATTGGCACACAGACGCTTATTGCACTTTGGCAAAAATGTTGCCTGTGCTGCCAGATTCTTTGAATTCGTGCTTTTTTTCGTTTCTTTCTAATAGTCAGTGCAACTCACTGTTGTTGTTGTTGTTAGTGTGCATGTCGCTCGTGCCACTTTTTGGTCATAAACAGCAGCATTTGCCTTTTTGAAGTGGTCTGGGGCGGGCCGGACGACTTAAGTCATAAAACGTTTTGCAGCAGTATCATACTTTTAGGCGCAATAGCTGGAAGAGGAGCCAGCGGCAGGGTTCGGTGTTAAATTGTGGCAGTTTGCATAGCAGTCAAGTATGCTGTTTGTTTTTTCTCGCTCTCTTCTTCTGCTTTTCAGCTGCGCCGCTGTAAATGACACTTAACAAAGGTTTTCTTGCGCCGCTCGCTCGGCAGCCAGATTTACATTTTGGCAATTTTCGTTTTCTTTTTTTTTTGTTGGCAATTGTTATCAAAGAAATTATGCCTGCGGTGGTAACAATTACTTTTTTATTTTTTTTATTTATAGTTTTGCTATTACACAGATTAGGATCAGAGTTGAATTGTTGTAGTTGTATCATTTGCGATAATGAGTGCAGATAATGAAAATGAATTTATGGATTATGTCTGCATAAATATTTTTAATCGAACTTTAGAGCATAACGATACAAATTGAAAAAAAAAGAAGATGCTGTTCCTTTTTTATAAATGAGCAAAATTTAATAAAGAAATGATATTAAGAATGCGGATGTCGTTAACGACCGCTGCTCGGAAAGGTGCTGAATATGTCTGCTGTTGTTATTCCTTTTACTATACATCGAATGGAATGACGTAGAGACATGCAGACAGGACTTTAAGTTGAATAAATTAAGTATTATACGTCAATAGAAAAAATGCCAAAAGTTCCGACTTTAGTAACAAGTTTCTTTGATTGGACGACAGATTTGCATTTGATTTTGACAATTACAATTTATAAATCGCCTTGAAGTATGCAGATAAATAAGCACATAAATTCGAGCTAAATCAATTGAAAGTTAATTTGAAATATATGCAGTAAATAAATGTACTACAAGAATATAAATAAAATATACTTTGTAATTGAATGAACAATATGAAATTTCGAAATAATGAACAAAAAACAACAACAACAACTTCAGGCAAAGATTATCCAATTAAATTGCTTTGACAAAGTGACTTTAGCAAAAATCCCAACAAAAAAAAGAAGAAAACACCACAAACTCAGTTTTAGCTTCACTAACCCGAACTCTTATTATTTAATCAGAAATATTAAGGACAATTTCATAGCTTGGGTTTGAATGCGATTTTAAGCAAAAACAACAAACAACAAACAACAAAACAACAAAAAACAAAACAAAAGTCAAAACGAAATTAATTTCATTTTCAGAAATATTTTTTTGTTTTGCACATAAGCCAAAGGGCTTTTGTTCGAAAAGTTTTGATTCCAACAAATACACCTGCACATACATATATACATACATACATACATACATACATACATACATACATACATACATACACAACTACAAACGTACACATAATAAAAACACTCGAACAGGTATTCAAAAGCTGCTGTCGAATGCAGAAACAATTTCTGCACAAAAAACCGTACTAAATGGGCTAAAAATCTAACCAATTCCGGAGCGTACTAAACCCTTTACATGCAAATTTTACATACACTGTAAAAAATTGAATACTACTAGAAAATATTTTTTGAATTTAAAAATATTAAAAAATTATATTCTTTTAATTAAATTATATCCTCTTTATAATTTTGAAAAATGAGGCTTTTGACTTTTAAATCATTTTTTAAAGGTTCTCTTAGAGCATACAAAAAAGAAGGCTTACAAAATTTAATCCTACAATTTAGAACTAAAACTATGACCGGTAAAATGACAAACAAATTACTGGTGAGTTCTTGAGAGATCATTGAAATTATATAAAAAATAATGACAAAATTTTGAATTATTTTTCGAGTGTAAAAATGTTTTTGATTTCGTAATGGAAATTTCAACTAATTCGTTTCGGGATTATGAGATGCTGTTGAGACATTTAATATTGTTCGGATTAACCTTTGCGTTCGTAGCATGGATTTTTCAGTTTGTTTGTTGTTGTTGTTGTTCTTGTTGTTGTTATTATAGTCGTTTTTGTTGTTGTTGTCGTTGTTGTAACGATTCTCTACCTTGACATGGTATTAGAAAAGGTATATACATATATAAATATAGATGTATATATATAAATGTATTGTAGACTAGTTTAAGCTAAACTGTCGTGTTCTGTTCTCATGCTTCAGCATAGAAATGACAACATTTGTTGTTATTTAAATTTAATTAAGTTGTTTTTATGTATTGCGTAATGATGTTGTTGTTGTGGTTTGTTAGAGACAAGATGTCCAGTTCCAAATATAACGACAGACAGATACTCGTAAAGGGTTATAATTTAAATCTTTGCAAATTAGAGTAAAAATAAAAACTGCAAGAAACTTTCAAAAGACAAAAAGTGATTTTAAGGAAAAAGGTGAAAATTTAGAGAATATTCGGAAAATGCTCAGATGACAAAATATGATTCTGGAAAATGTTTTTTTCTCACTTCAACTGAAAATTAAATTTGTTTTCGCTCGAACCTTAAATTTAATTAAACGCCTGAAAGTATGCAATTTTTTTTGCGCATAACATGTAAAATTGTATTTTGTATTTTCTTCAAAGAAATTACTTCATAATTGATTGATGATTGACATAACAAACTTGCTTCAAGTATATTTTATTCGATCGAACGCAAAAAAAAATAAAAAATGAACATAACAAAATTTTGCAAATGCGACGACGGCAACAACAACGACAGCAACAACATGTTTTGCGGGAAGCCAAGTGTCGCCGCCTGAACTTATGCAACATTTTTTTATATTTATATATTTTTTTCGAAATATTTATTGCTGTCATCTCGCGACGGATGCGTTGTTGCCAATTGAATGAGCGAGTGAGTGGGTGGGTGGGCGGTTGAGTGCAGAAATGAATAAACATACATACAAAAGCACTGCTCAGCCTCTTCACGTTCGTCATCATCATCAGCAGCAACAGCAGTGAGCAGCGTCTTGAGGAGCGTTTGTCGGTTGGTTGTCGTGACAGTGTTGCCAAGCGCAAAATTAAATTTCTTGCGCGTCAAGCAGCAAATGCACAAGATTGATTTATTCGATTTACGCCACAAATCGTAAATATCGTCTAAAGTCTAAAATGTTTGCTTGAGTACAGGAATATAAACAAATCGATTGATTTTGCATAGAAGTTAAAGATTTATTTGCTCCTTAAGGTGTAAGAGACTTTTTAAATTTTAATTTACTAAACTAAAGAAGATATTTGTATATTTTTTAATATTATTATTTAACCTTTATAAAGCCAATAGCTGCAAGCGAGTTAAACCAAATCAAATACGATATCGATATTACGTACCTAATCTTTGCAATCGTTTATCTTTCAAATATATGTATTCCAATCTAATAAGATATAGTACGCACGCAATATCAGATACAAGTGCGGCATACTTTTAGGGGCATTACAACACAAATCGTTCAAAACAAATCCGATTGCCAGCTCATACTCGCACAAGTCGTCGCAAACTAAGTAAGAGTATCTAAATACGACAAGTCTTAAGATTTCGCAACGACGACGACGCATTACACATAATTCAGTGCGTCGCGTTGTCGCTCGATTTACTTTTCTCTCAACTTGCAAAATGTGTTTTCGCATAAACGGCGCAAATCCCTAAAAGTATGCAATGAACTCTGTCGAAGCCAAATCGCGGCAATTTTTTCATCAATTATATGATGCGAAAAATATGAAGTGAATTTTTTCTTTCGGGTCTACTTCAGACTACCAAAGCAGTACAATGTATGTGGATGGGCGGAGGTAGAGAGGGAGGGCCAAAGTGAGCGCAACATATTTACTACTAAATCCATTACAAAGTACTAAATGTAAATGCAGATAAATACATTTTAGCAACGACAACGAAAAAACAAAAAAAAAACAAAAAACAACAAAAACATCGTGAAGCGGTTGGAGGTGGGCGGGTAATTGTGCGTTGCTCCTGAACGGCAGCGACAGCGACAGCGGCGGCAGGCAAATAACAAAATATTAAAATAGATTTCTGTTCAAGAATGTTCAATGCAAGGACATGCTGCTGGCTGCTGGAGGTTGGCAGTAGTGGTAGATATGTACGAGAGTAAATTCCTCCAAGGATTTGACGATGACGGCAAACGAATTATTCATGCGCTGCGATGTAGTACACGGTGAGAAATATATGGTATTTCATTTATGGTCTTTGGCTCTTAAAAAAATCATAATCATTTGTCTAAGCTTTTTTAATAAAAATGTTATCTGAAATCTTTTCTCGCCGTGTACAGAAGTGAATCAACGTGAAAATTGTGCGCTTCTTCTAAGTCGTTGACGACTTGAGACATCATCGCGATTTTCGTCAAGAGACTACGGCAACGTGCGAGCAGGCAGTATGAATGTCGTAGATCCTCTCCTCCTTGCCAGTGGATGGATGACATGACGGGTCTAAAGTGTACCAGCGGAATGCAGCATGTGGATGATGTCGTCGTCGTCGTTGTCTTCTTCGGCGAAATGATTATGATGAGAGTATAATTTTTTTCCTTCGCTGGGCTTGTGTGCTTTTTCGTTTTAGTTTTTGCCTTTCGCTATTCGCTGTTCGCTGTGTGCTGCCGTAGTCCTCAACAATGTTGTCATCGTTTTTCTTTATTCTTTGAGAGCAGGTTCCTTTTTTTTTTGGGAATTCGGGTAGCTTAAGTGATTTTTACTTAACCCGGGAAATATTACGTACTTTGAGCCAAAATAGCGCGAGCGGACGCGCAGAGGGTAAATGTCGCATGTGAGAAATTGTGAGAAATTGCGCGAGCGAATTGAATGCAGGAGCGAAGCGAACATGGTGCAGAAGTCAATAAATAAAAAAAATAATTTGTTTTAAATTTTGGAGCTCTGAAAGCACATTAGCTGTACTCATGTTAACTCGTATTTTTGAATTTCTGTAGCCTTGCAAATTTGGAAAGCACTTTTATGTTTTTCAGTGTAAGACATTTTGAAAAGAAACACAAATTTAAGAGAAAATAAAGAAATCGATTTAAAACTAAAATCGATAAGTTTTAAATATTTTTCAAAATTAAAGAAATTATTTCTAGACTTGTGCCAATGTCTCAAGTAGTTTGCACAAACAATATTTTGCGTATAAAATTATTTTTATTTGGCCTTCTTTGGTTTGCACTAAATCCGCTCCTGCTTCGCTTACTAATATTTAAGCTTTTAACTCCTCTCGTCATTTCTGTTATCAAATAATAAATTTTACTTAAGCTTTTTTGCTAAATTTACCCCTTCTATTTATGCTTCTCATTCAACTGCACCACCTCCTCCTTTCATCCTCTCATCTGCTTGCTTGCACTCATTCGATGCTTTCGCTAGCGCAAAAAAAAAGATAAATTTGTTCGCATCATCAGCGCGAATTGGAGTGAATTTTATTCGACATTTGCTTTCGCTCAATGTGCAGCAGCAACAAAAAAAAAACCCAAACAAATTTTTTTTAACTTATCATGTGAAGTAAATTTTAGTCAAAATAAGAAATAACGAATGAAATTTTAATCATAAAAAAATGTATTATTAAAATTTCACTCGAATAGTGAATATTAAAAATATGAAAAAAAAAACGTTATTAGTTGAGTGAAAATTAGTTTGAAATCATTATTTTGCATTTAATTGCAAAAAGCGTAATGAAAATATTCTATCGAAAATATCAACGATACACATACGAGTACACGCACAGCCATACAAATGCACAAACACATACAAACTGACGATAAATAAACAATTTCCGAAATTGCTTTCATGGTCAATAAAAACTAATTGCCCTGTGTACAAAATGTCAAACAATTTTACATTATTTGCCGAGAATTTGCAGCATTTGAATTAGTTTCTAATGGAAATGTAATTTTAAAGCGAACGAGCGGTGCTTATATCAACATTAATGCAAACACTTTACACCCAAAAGAAACAATTCAAATGATTGTAAGTATTACATACATTTTCTAATTTTAATTGCCGTTGTTTGATTTGCTCTCAAAAATGAAGAGTACGAGATGTAGGAGCGACGAAATGTTCAACAGTTTCTAAAGCACTGAAATTATTTATCTTGAATTTTTGAAGTAAACAGTGAAGGGAAAATAAGAGAAAATACCTTGTGTCAGTGCTCGGAATTTATGCATTTCTCTGAGTGTTTGAGGCTGATATTAAATCACTACCGCCAGTTAAGCACAACGACATACACATACACACACACACACACCTACACACGTAAACACACATACTCACATATATACAGATACTCACATAGACAAACCAATTTCGCGCTGCGTGTGACAAAATAATTGTGTCATGCGATTTTATTGAAAATCGCCAAATCGAATATGGCGAACGGATATCAGTGTTGCCAAACGATTTGCCAATTTGCAAATACACATACTTATATGTACAAACACAACACAGGCGAATACACACAAATACACATGCGCTCTGGTAAAATGGCGTAAATTGCAATTTTATAATTTGCGTATTTGTCTGTAATTGTAAACAAACAATTCGGACAGGCAATTTGCATCAAAATAATAACAAAAACAACAACAGCAACAACAACAGCAACGAGCAGAACAACAAAACCCAACTGACAATATCGTTTTGTTTTTGTTGTTTTTTAATTGTGCGCCCGTCAAGCAGGAGCAACCACAACAACAACAACAATAACAAGTGTATCAACATCCATCGTAAACAATAATAAAAAAAATAGTTACTAACGGAATTGAAAATGCTGTGAATGGCGCAAACAAATCAAAAATAAATAGTTGAACGCTGGAGGAAAAAAAATAAAAACAAAGATGGCGACCGCACGCATAAAACAACAAAACAAAACAACTGTCATTCGCAATGGCCGCCGCCGCCGCGGCCGCGCTTCTAAACAACAACAAAGCACGAGCGCAAGCGGAATGCAGACAAATAAATTACGTATTTGTTATTTGTCTCAATGAGAAAATCCATTCCAACACAAATTTTACAATTGCAGAAAAACTTTACTCTAGAATTGGTGAATTCATGCAAATGAGTTGGAAAAAAATGCACCTGCAAATCGTGCACGAAAAATTGAAGAGAGTAACGATGAAATTTCTCATTAATGCACAACTAAAATTGTTGTAATTAAAGAAAACAGTTTAGAAATCACTTAAGTTTAAATTGCACGATATCGATTATGAAATCGTTAATTTTTAGATAGAAGAAAATGGTTTGAATATGAAACTGACACCAAAACTGGTTCATCAAAATTAAGGAAAAAAACTGGAACAGAAAAAATTAATATATTTAAAAGCTTTGGAAGAACTACTGGACGTTGGTTTCTTGACATCTTTGAAATTATTCCGAAATTGCTTTAAAAATGGCTTATTTAATATTAAAGTAAACGACAGCTAATTAAAAACGCATTGATAAGCAAAAACAAAACAAAACAAAAAAAATGGGAAAGTAAAAGTAAAAACATAAAACAAGTGGCAACACCGTTGTGGCTTAACCCGCCACATTGGCCAGATGGACAGACGGAACACTACACATACTTGGCAAAATGCGCGGAAAATTAATTAAGCGCTCAGCACATGCTTTTGAGTAGCCGGAAAGAACCGAAACAAAATCGAAATCGACGTAAAAAGTGAGAAAAATACAAAACAAAGCAACAACACAATATGGACGCTGATGACAAAATAAAATACCTGCCACTCAGCGTGGCCAATAAAAGAAATAAATAAATGTGCAAAAAGGTGAAACAAAAGCCGAGCCAGAAAAAGAAATGAACAAAATACCAACAAAATCAGCGGAAACAGCAATTTTAATGGTATTAAATACAAAAGACACACAGACAGCGTGTAAAATCATGCACTGCAAAAAATAAAAACAACAACAACAACAAAATAAAAGTATTGCATACAAATAAAATATTTTTTTAATGTTTGACATTACAAGCATGTGAATTTGATACTAACTTATATCGAATTAACATTTTGTGAATAGTTCTTGTAACTTTATTTTTTGGGTGTTGAAAACAAAGTGTAGCGACGAAATGACAACAGGGATAACAACAAAAGCGCACAATCAATTAAAATGCTCAATAATAAAACAAAAAATGCAAAAAAAACGCACACAAAACCCCGCCGAAATCAATCACGACCCCAAATTGTCCGTCCATTGGCAGCGTCAGTTCGGTTCGTTTGACAGTTTCGCATGGCGGCGACAGCACGCAACAAGCCTATTGTCAAAGTGGACGATGACATGCTAACAACAACACCAGCTACAACACGACCACCATCAGCATCACCTGCGCATGATCACGCCCCTTCAGCCCACCATTCGATATAGTAAAAGAAGTAATTAATTAGTAGAAATCAATTAAATCAACAGCGAAAAAAGGCGTTCAAAAGCGTCGGTGAAAAAAATAAATTGTCTTCGTGCCGCCCGCCACGCCCTTACCACTTCAACTGAAATTCTCAAAAGTTGTATGTGCTAAGGGCGCGTGGGTAGAGCGGGCAGAAAGGTGCTTAAGCGGCGATTCAAAACCGGTAATTGAAAAATTGGTAATACGACAACGTAAACGGCGCGGACGGGGGCGGGCGTGGGAGTGGGTGTGTGCAATTGGCATGGTTTATAGTGAAAAGCAATTTCCCCCCTCCCGATCCGCTTCACGCCCCCTAGTAATTTACAGTTTAACAAGTTGATAGCATTGTCACAAGGTACGCGCGATGCGGCTCGACTCGGACTTGGCTCGTGCCCGTCGCATTGTCGTCATTATTGATTGGCAACATTGATTGCATTCATTTCGCGCGGTGGTGTATGGATGTGTGTGAGTGTGTGTGCTTATATGTGCGTACCATAAAAGGCGCAAATTTTTACCCCATTTTTTTGTGTGTGTGTTGTGCTTGTGCGAAATGTAAAAGAAAAAAAAGGACGTGCCTTACAAAGTCGTAAAAATAAAAATGGAAAATAAAAAGCAATTTGCGCGCTTGTAACAGAAATGAAATGAAAAAGGGAACTCGTAAAAGGGTTACGTGGTGTCGGCGTCCGACTACTGCGATGGGGTGCAGGGGCGTACATAAATATATTTTAAATCGACCGAAATAATATTTTGTTATTTTAATATTAAAGTCAACAAAAAAAAATCAAACTTTGAAAATTAAATAAAGGCGTCGTTCATTGATGAAGTGATCGGGGGCGAGGTAGTTATGCTTATGAAAATGGATGGCAGATGGGATGGCATTTTTAATTGTACATATTTTCATATTTTGCTTAAAGAATAGTTTTTGGAGTTTTTTAAATATTTGCTTCCTTATTTTAAAATTAAATAAATTTTCCATACGCCACTGGTTGCCAGTGACTGACTTAAGTTGAAACAGTTGTATTCGAATATTCGAATTGGGTAGGGCGTGCGCTCCCGTCTGATCAACATTCAACACTGGAAAGTGTTGTTCATTTTGGTTAAATTACCAAAAAGGGTTTTGCGGGTGTTAGTTTGTTTTTTTGTTTTTTGCATATGTGTGAGTGTGTGTGTGGTCTTTGTATTGGCCTTCAATTGGGTTTTGTGGTTTTTTAATCAAGTTGTTTTCACAAATGTTGCTGCGGGTGATGGAACAGGAAATATGGTAAATGCGCTTATAAATAACATGCACACATATTCACTCACATATACACATTTACACATATGTATATATATGCAAACATACACACATCCACAGTAGTGTGGGGAAATTGCAAATTTGTGTGCTATTTTATCAAAATAAAATTGCTTCCGATTGGCAGCCAAGTCGTAAAGGGGGAGTGTGGGGGGGGGGTTTGTCATATGTGTCAGCGGCTAAAGGGTCAGGCAGCGGTGCGATGTATTTTCGATTGCGGTTAGTAGCTGGAAATTGCTGGCGATAGTTCAGAGTCTGACAATAATATTTCGCAAATTTGTCGAGATTTATCAAATTTTATTGGCAACCGCAAAAATGAAGAATTCACATAATTTTTATTGCAATTCATTTTCGAATTAAAAATGATTTTATTTCAAAATTAAATTAAAATTTAATAAGTAATGCATTTAAAAAACATAAATAAATTGATTTTGCATTAAAAATTAGAAATTTTAAAAAGTTCAGAAAATTCGTCAGAATTTTATTAATCTTAAACAACCGTCGGAAGCAGCCATATCTCGAACATCACTTCCGTTTCATCGCTGCTGCTGGTGCTGTTCGCTGCAATCTAGCACGCTTCATTAGCGAACTGCCAAAGAAGCTCAGGTGCAGTGCAGTGCGTGCGTCGTGTGCGCGTCTTTGCGCATAAACTTGGCTTTTAACAAAATCATTAGCGCGAAATGCAGAAAGCAGCGCAGCGGATGCAGCTACTCTGACTTCAACCATTTGTCTGCGTGCGCGTGCGTGTGTGTGAGTAAGTATTTGTGTGTGTTTTTAAGTGTCTGCAGTGCACTGCTGCATGCAAATTATTTATTTGACGTGATTGCCGCAGCAGCTCCAAACGCCCACAGCCCCTTTTCAACACAGGCGTAAATCTTCTTAATTTAAGCGTCGCCCTCTACAGCGCTCCACGCGGCAAAACTTCCTAAGGTAAACTTAATTCTAAATTTTACACAATTCTTATAACATTTTTCATTTAAGATAAAATCTTATTTTACCATAAAAGCATTTTAAAACAACATTAAATCATATGAAATTGACATTTAAAATATCAAAATGATATTTCCTTTTTTTCGAGTGTACTCCGCCCTCAACTTAGATAACAGCAAATTTTCGCTATAATTGCTTTTCATGTGCGATAATTAGTTTTGAAAGAGCGCCGCTTTGCGCGCTGCTGCTTTGACATGACGCGCGCAAATGCATGCGCTAATTTTTGGCGCTTGACAGGTGGGGGCATGCCTCTTGCGCTGTTTTTCTTTGATACTTTAGTACGCGTATGCAGCAAAGTTTGTTGTTTAACGTGTTTTTTTTTTGTTTGTTTAGTTTGTTTGCGGCTTTTTAAAAAATATCCGCCAAAGTTGTTAATTTATGAGCTTCACTTGCAGCGCAGGTTGGCCTCCCACTGTCTTCCATTCCATTCCCTTCCCCCAGCCCAGTTCTGCTTGAATACTTTACTGCCTCCTACTCTCGACTTTCGACATTTACGCCATTTTCAAAACAATTTCAAAACATTCCGCCAACATGATCTCTCGCAAACGAAAACAACACAATTCGCCAAGAAATCCCTTCCCGCTATCCGCTTAACCATTCAAGCGTATTTATTTGTGTTTTTCTATTTGTATACGTTTCTTTTTTGTGAATGTGTATTTTACCCTCTAAAATGCCCTCCATTTGTCCCGCACCATTTTTAAGGGTGACCGGTGATTAAAGAGGGGAGTCATGAATTATCGGATTTTTGATCAAATTTTGCATTAAAGATTTTTTAACATAAAATATAAAAAATTATTAAAGTGTTTTTTTAACTATAAAAAAGTGTTTATTTGATATTAATTGATTTTAGGGGTTAGATCATCCCCAACGTTACGCTCAAACTACGACTCTGCTTAAGAAGTGCGCGTATACTCGTAGTAACATAAACGCAAGAAAAAGTAAACATAGTAATAAAAAAGTACAAAAAATATATAAAAACTTAACGCAAAATAAAAGTTATAAACGCAAACTTATAGAATTTATTGCAAATTGTGGGTGGGCGTGTATTTTGGGGGGGGGGTCGTGGGGTAGGGGGAAACGTGAGCTTGGCGTGCGGCGGAGTCTTTCAGAAATTCCTAAAGAAATTAAGCTGCTCTTTGCAGTTGTCGGTTTGTTGTCGGTTGGTATCTATTGTTGTTATTGTTGTTGTTGTTTGTATCGTACTGGTGTGGCGCTCGCGAATTCTTCTCGCTTTATTGAAGTAATGGCAACACTGGAAATAAATAGCCAAAGTTAATGTGGAGTTATGTGCGTTATTGTACTGTTTGTTGCAGTAGCTGGAGCATTTCAACAGCTAAGGTGAGGTATGATTGTTGGGGGGTTGGGTTGGTGGTGTAGTAGAGAGAGAGCGAGTAGAAAGAGTACCGACACTCACAGCTTAATGGACGAAATGCTGCGCATTCTTTAATGGAAATTTATGTTGTAACTTGCTGAGATTTTCAATTTTTCTTCAATTGCTGCTTTCGCGGCTTTCAATTAGTCTCAATTTCGAGGAGCGTTTCTTTCATTAAGTGAAAATTAAATTCGAAAATTTTAAGTTTGGGATACGTATTTTTTTGTATATACATTTTTTCGAAAAAGAATTTATTTTAGCACCGCAAATTCTTTGCAAAACTTCGTAAAACTCGTTAAACTCCGAATATGGCAAATTATTGCAGCAAAACACTAAAGTTGTTTGTTTGTTTTTGATGTTGTCAGTGTTGCCAACGTTGCGAGGGAACGCAACGACGCGTCGCACCCACTCTTCGAAACTCCTTATCGCCGGTTCGGTATCTTAGAGATACGCTGTGGTGCTTGGCATACAGCGACAATTTGTTAAGAACGCGCGCGCAAAAACTTTTTTAGTTATGGCAACAAAAACAGGCGGCGGCAAACAAGTTGCCACCAGTGTTGCCACTTTATTGTTATTGGTAACTTTGATTTTCTATTTAACAGTGGGAGAAATGCAATATTTTGACATTTTGTTTAGCGTTGCAAATTTTGAAAAAAAATCCTTCATGGAAATTTTAAAAGTTTTACTGTTTTTATTTATATCTTCAAAATAAACACTTCCAATAAACAATGGTATTGAAAAATAAACTAAAAATTCCATCAGACACTTCAAAAAAATACAATAACACACAATAAATAACCGAAGACGCCTGCCGGACTTGTTGACAATATTTGCCATAAATGACCATGAACACATCTGCTTCTTCTTCTTCTACTTTTTCTCATTATACTAACAATTGTATTATATTTCTTTGTTTTCGTGTTTTTGATTTTATTTTTGTATTCTTCAGTTTTAATATTCTTTAGAAGCGCAGCAGCAGCATATTGAACAATCAAGAGAAATGTTGCTGCTGCTGAGCTGAGCTGAGCTGTCCAATGTCCACTATAAAACCAATATAACAAAATGGACAAACAATTCGATAATAATGAAAACAATAAAATCCAGCACGCATCACTTTTCAGCATGGACGACGACACTTCCTACTTTATGATATGACGTTTCCTGCTGTCACTCTCTCGAGGTTCACAAAATACACTCAGAGAATTCGAATGCAAACGAAAAGCTTTTTATATATATCGTAAAGAGAACTTGCTAAATTGCCGTTAGTTTAACCGTAATTTTTCTCCCTGTATTATTTCCCGTTCCCCCTTTATTTTTGTTGTCTAAAAGAAATATAAAATCGATTGAAACGGAAATGTGCAACCGCAAGTATCAGCGGCGAGCGAAAATTTAATAATGGCCAACAATTTAGCTGCAAGTGGCCAATGGCCATCACAGCGCAGCGATGTTGTTGTTGCTGTTGTTGTTGAGTATTTATGCGGGACATTATGTTTGTGGCATGTGCCCGTTAGCTGCCATCTTTGTTTATTATTGACAGTTGATGTTTTTATTTTGAACGCGCGAGTGCTGAGTGGGGGTGCTGCCAGATCATTCGAATATGAAATTGCGTCATGCTGCTGTCAAATGAATTCGAAATAGTTGTGGCAATTCAATAATAACACAATAAATACAACAATAACAACAAAACGCTGCTGCTTCTTCTGCTTCTACTCATGCACATGAAAATTGAAGGACCACAACAACAACAACAATAGAAAAACAACAGCGCAATATGACTGACAATTGTCAGCATTTGCGGCATGGCAGTGGCTCGTAAATGTCAAAACTATTTGCGTTGTTGTTGTTTTTTTTTACTCGGAAGCCATTCCGATTTTTTGTTTGTTGATATTTTTTGTTTTTTATAAATTCTACGAATTTATCGCATTTAGGTCAATATTTGCTTGACATGTGCAATAAATTGTTTTCGATTTTGTTGTTGTTGTTGTTGTTTGCCTCTCATGGCCTAAAATTTGTTGTATTTATGATTTTTAATAATAAATACGAATGATATCCGCCCGCGCGCGCACGCTGAAATAATGGTGACTGCCGATTGTTGCGGTCAAGCGCTCAATTGGCCAAGTGAAAAACGGCGTTTTGTTGCATTTTGGTTGCATGCTTTTAGGCGTTATTTAGGCGTGTCATTGCTATTTTTTGTTTTTCGCTAACAATAAAGTTTGCAAAGTCTGCAACTTAAGCTGCTACTAATACGCGAACAATTCAAAAAAATTATTGAAGCGTTTGAAAATATGTCATAAATTGTTTAGTTTGAAAGCAGCCTAGAAATATGCTTATCATTGACAATAATAAAGAAGCAGTTCTACATTAAAGCTACTTAAAGACTTTAGAATTGTATTATTAGTTCTTTGAACTAAATTAAATGCGCCTAAAATTATGCAATAATGAATATATTTAAAATTTAAACATTTGAACTACAGTTACCAAAGCTTTGCAGAGCTTGAGGAGAAAGATGCCGTATCTCAAACTGTTGGGCAAAATCGCAATTTTAATATTTTTCTGATGATGATTTCAAAATTGGTTAGGTATTATGTCTGTTGGCAATAAGTCCAGTTACCTCAGACATCATTAGAGCTACTTTTATGCGAAAAGGAAATGGACAATGGCTTCCTTAATTTGTAAAAGTTTGAATATTGCTGGAGGGGAGCGGCTCAAAATTACATTTGAAAAACTTTCGAAATGTCAGCAGCGCGAGATCATTTGTCAGAAGTATTCACAAAGTACAAATGTATGCGTAAATTGACAGTTGCAGACGACGAGGACGCCGCCGACACTCATTTTAATTTAATATGACATTTGGCATGCGATAAAAAATGCCGTAACTGACACAAAGGGTTCAAATGAAAACGAATTAAAATAGTACAATAACAACAACATAGAGCAAAGGGTGATTTCCACAAAACTCAGCAAAGATTTCTTTAAATGCCGCCCACAGCAAATTCAGCGAAAATCGAAGAAAATCAGCAAAAAACCGAAATTTATTTATTGGCTTCTTGATGGCAGCAACGTCGCCGACGCCGCTGCCGTCGCCATTGTTAAAAAAAGGAAAAAAAAATATTCGAAAAATGACAAAAACGAGACAAGCATACATTTCGCTCACAAACGAGTGGTAGTATTAGTATTTGAGCGCGATTAAAGTCACATCGTTTGCGTCAAAGTAGCTGCCTGCTGCTTCCTTTTTTATGCGCCGTACGCCGTTTGCCGTTTGCAGTCACTGTCTGACGTCACAATGCTTTGACAATGACAGCTGTCAAAGTGCACACGCTCTTTTCTGAATCGAAACGAACGAAACGAAACGAGCGAGCATGACAATAGGTTGACGCTGGCAAAGGCAAAGTATTGTAGTAGCTAAAAGAAAACAAAGAAAAAAAAAACGAATGGAAAAGAAAGAAAAATGGCAGCGAATAATCTACTTTTTTTTCCTCGATTCTTTACGAGCTTGATGCTTGACGCAGCAATACGCTTTTATGGTAAGTGCACAAAAATACTTCCCGACGACTACGATTTTTGTTGTTGTTGTTGTTGTTGTTGGATTTTTAGTTTTTTTTTCCTTTTGTTCTTTGGAGGAACAAAAGCAGAAGCGGCGACATTTGACAAATATTTGCATTGTTCGTTTGCGTGTAAAAATTATCATGAATGCTTTTTATTGATGACGCGTTCGACGCGGACGTCATTGTTCGAGTAGGAGTAAGGCGAGGGTTTTTTTTTATAGAAGTTGAGCGACATTTTTGAAGAGTATTTGCATGTCATTTTAATGATGAAATGACATTTATTCAAAGGGAAATCAAAGCATAGAAAAGATGTAAGAAAGTGAGACATTTTCACATTCACATAAAATATAAACTTTCAAGAAAAAGTTTAGCTTTAAAATGACATTTTATATATTAAAATATAATAAAATACAAATCTTGTTTCAGAAATATATTTCATAATTTATTTAAAATTGTTGGCTTTCTTAAAATCAAAGTGTCGTAAATTAAATGACAAAATTCTCGACTTAATTTACCGAAGAAAATTAAACTTATCGAAGTCATTTGGCACATAATTCTCTGGTAAATACTTTGTAGAACAAGCAGAGCTTAGAGCTTATTTTGCGTTTGACACAAGCATTAAACTTTAATGATTAAAGCTATTCCAGTGATGCTCTTATTTGATTTTCGATAAGAAGACAATTTAATGCCTCAAAGACATTTTGTGCAACTGACAGAAGCAACGCAAAAGAGCGACATATATAATCGGAATAGGAGATAGATAGAGAGAAGGAAACTAAGAAGAAAGACAGTGAGCAAATCAAGCAACTGCACTGAGGGGCAAACGGGTTGCATGCTTGGTCCAAAGTATGGACAGAAAAAGAAATCAAGAGGCAGCAAAAGCAGATAAGAAAGTGCATTCTCACACACACACACATTCATACGCACACGGAAACAAATAAATGAACACAGTAAAGCACACACGCACACACACACCGCTGAACACAATGTGCAAACGGAATGGATATTGTCAAAGGCATGTCAAATGCACATGCCACAGACACGCTCACAGCCCCATGCACAAGCACTGAGAACAATAATTGAAACAAAACAAAAAAACTGAGGAGCATAGCGAAGGTTAACTGACAGCCTAAATCAAATAACAGTGATTAAAAAAAAATGACAATAAATTTTATAATCATAATCGAAATCTATTTTTACACTTGCTTTAATTATTCGAAGGTTTCTCTGAGTGTACACACACACATGGATGCAGACAGTAGCAATAGCAGCAGAAGAAGAAGCAGCAGCAATTGCAGCGACAACTGCAACCGATTACAAGTTCTTCTTCTTATTGTAGTTGTTGTTGTTGTATTTGTGCAGTTGAGTCGTCTTTTGTCTAACTTACAATCTGCCAAAGTAGATGAAAAGGACGAAGAGAAAAAAGAAGCGAGCATAGCATAGCAAAGCAAAACCAAGCGAAAGGATCCGTGTAACGGTTTCTCGCTTCAAGAGTTACAAATTAAAAATTGTGCAACAGTTGAGCGAACGAAGGAAGCGCTGCGAAATGATGAGCAAAGAAAAAAAGCAATTGTCAAAAGCGCAAACAGAAGAGAAGTGATAAAGGCACAGTTTGCCAACGAAGCAAAGTTAGAAGAAAAAAACAACAAATAATAGTGGCAGAATCAGTCAAACACAATTGTTGTTGTTAATTGGTTTTCTGTTGCTGTTGTTATTGTAATTGTGAATGTGCACCATCTCAAGTGGTAAATGCTTAGCGCCGTAATTGATCTCACAAATGAGTGCATCGCTTTATCGGGTTTCGACGCTTGTGGATTTTTCGAAGCTTCTTTTACCGAAGAGGAAGAGGAAGTGGATAAGCAAACGCACTTCAAATAGAGCTTTTAATTGATAATTAATTTTATTTGAAAAGTAAGCTTTGATATACTTTGATGCGCTCCTTGGTAATTTTAAGGAGTGAAACGTAGAGGTGGATTTCATTTGCAAAAGTGTTCTCTGAAGTCAACAATACAATTTTAAGGATTAAATAGCTCTTTTTTGTTTTATATTTTTATAAAAGAGACGAAATGTATTTCAATTCTTAATTTCATATTGTTTATAGGGAACTTCACTTAAAAAAGGTGATCGTGTAAGCCGGAACTCTCCTTTGTTGTTTATGTTTTCTTGATAACGTATTTTGAACTCTAAATAGCGTCTTTTCAAGCTTTAAGTTAATTTCTACTTTAGATAAATTGTTTGCACATTTATGGAGTACTTTCTGAATCATCTCTGAATAAAATTATCACTCGATCAATGGTAATAAAAACTTTAGCGTAACTTCGTTTGCAATTTTCAACAATTCCACATAAAAAATATTTATATCGCATGCGCGAATAAATTACCTGCGATAAAAATCATAATTAAGTGATAAATTTTCGCTCACACCCGCCCACAACTCAACACGAGCCAAAGTTAAAAATCACAATTTTACAACTTCATTACGAGGAAAGAACGAAAAACGATCAACTCCAAAAAAAAATCCAGAAGAGAAGAGAATAACTAAAATATAAAGAAGCATAATAAAAAATATATAAAAAATAGAACTTAACCTCAGCCAAACTTCCGATCAAGATAAAAAATATGTGCAACGTAAATTTATGTCATCAGAAAAAAACCGACACACACACACACTCGCACTCGCACTCATAAAATATGAAAAGAAAGAAAATGTTTGCGGCGCGCTAAAATTTACGTGCAACACTGGCGCACAAGTCAAACGGAAACGGAAGCAGGCGCTAAAAATGCCACACCACAAATGAAAAAGTGTCGCACCGCATCGCACCGTGTGGCACGTTGCACGTCGCGACGCTTGTTGCACGCGACTGAGCACATCGCGTCTCCGCAGGGTCATTCCAAAAATCACAAAGACCATAAAACGCTCAAAGTTAAAGAATAGGTTTCAATTCGCTGGTGTTGTTTTCATTTAGAATGGCCGCACTGCTGCGCGTTGTGCCACTGTCTCTGCATTTCCTAATGTACAATTTTATACGAAGAGGGCGCTGCGAACGCGCCCTTTTGTCATTTGTTCTCGACGGCGACGACTGCGGCGTCGTCATTGTCTGTCGCCAGGCGCGCTTAACTGATGCCACTAAATTAGTTCGTCCTTTCGTCTTTTCGTCGAGCGGTGCCCGCCTTTCTTTCTTCGTACTCGTCTTTTTTTATTTCGCTTTCTGTTTTTATTTCGTTTTTGTTCTTGTGTGTTTCTTTTTAATTTTTTGGGTTGCGAACTTCAAAAGTGCACACAATAAAATTCCAATTTCAAAAGCGACTCTGCGCTTCGCTGCAACCCATCAGCATCAGCATCAGTATCAACTTTAAAAAATAGCAGGAAAAGTACAACAGTGGCGAGAGGCAAGTCTATGCGTTGGCAACCCTGCAAACGGAGCAACACTATCTTCGGTGAAGCCACTATCTTGGCATCATTTGGTGGGTTTGTTTTTTCTTTATATTTTTACGTTAGTGGTCTTGTTGCGCCGGAAAGCGGAAACCAAAAATTTGCTGCTTATTATGTATGTAAGTGTGTTAGGGTGTCCCACAATTTACAGTTTAATGAAGCACTTGTGTTGTGAATCGTTTACATAAGCGATAGCCTTACTCTTTCAACTCGTCGTTTGGCTATCGTTTTCTTAAGTATTTATATTAAAACATAACAATAATCAAATTCAAGAGGCACCCTAATGTACGGGTCCGTGCGTTTGTTTGCGATATTTGTGCAGTGAGTGAGTTGTTGTAGTTGTTAGTGCGATAATCTTTGTTTTGTTGAAATGAAATTGTCGGTGGCACGGCAAGCAAATTACTCCTTTTATGCATTCGCTCTGAAATTTGTACTTCATACGAAATTTGTTGTACCAACACACACACACACACGAGTGTGTAAGATTTTTTGTATGAACTGTTTGAACAGTGATAAAATATACAGTGATATAAATTTAAAACACAAAGTAGCTTCAACTAACTCCGATAGGACCTAACAAATTCGTTTAAAGGTGAAATTTTTTGTTTAAACCAGTCGAAAGTTGCCATGCAACTAACTTATTGTAATAAGAAGTTAAGTTCCATTTTTAACATTTACCTCTACAGCCAAAATACACCAATTTAACCACAAAATACAACCGTGTATTTGGGCGAACTGCAAAACTACTGCCAAACAGTTGAGTCTTAAAAGTTTACTAAGCAACCAGCAAACAAACAAAAAAACAAAAACAGAGGCAAAAATCTAGTAAAACAAATAAAACGCGTAAAGTTGAAAATTAAGGCATAAACGGATTGTTGCAACTCAAAAACTAACTTACACTAAAATACATTAACCAAGAAGTTCAACGGTAGTTGTCAAAGTTGCAAAAGACATAACGAAGCAGCTAACAGAGGGAGAAAGAGCGCAAAGCGAGTGTGCCAGGAAAAAGAAAAAAAAACCATTTGGCGTAATTTCACGCTAATGAAAAAATATTTTATTAAAACTTTGCTAACTTAAAAGAAAACATAAAAAAGCGAAGCAACATCAAAGTGAAAGGTTTAAGAGTGCCACTCAAACTGTAGTGAAACAGTGAGATAGCTGGCAACAAGGAGGAGCAAGTGTTGCTGTTCTTCTTGTTGTTGTTGTTGTTCTTCTTGTTGTTGTTGTTAAAAGACAGTTTATAGCAGTTGAATTGGCGCACAAGTGACAGTTGGCGATTTTTAATAAGCGTGTGCAGCATTTAGCAAACGTTAAGCGTAAGTGCAACATTTTGACAACTTCAAACGACAGCGAAGGGTTTTAACTAACTGTTATTTATTGAGTTTATTGAGTGAGGAGCATTACGCAGTTTGATATTTATTGCAACATGTCGGCTTAAATGTCAGTGTAGCTTGGCTGTGATATTAAAAATTCCAAGCGAGAATTTAGTTTTTCCTTTACAAATAGTTGAACTGTCAAATAAAACTCTTTTATTTGTTAATTTTATTATTTTTAAATTATTTTTTTCCACAATTTTACTGAGACTTCTTCGTTTTACTCTCCTGCTCCTTCTGCATCTCATAAACTTTCTCACATCCAAACTGACGTTTCTCGAATTTGTTCCGCTCATTCAATTGTTATTGCGTGGTGCCTTCGGCTGAAACGCCGCACATAGTTGTAAGTTTTAATTTTATGACATTTTCCATTTTAAATGGCTCACATACGAAAAATCTGACAGGGTAAAACATTTTCCTTTGCCCGGAAATACAATCCCGTTAAACGGAAGTCATTTTCCCGTATGGCGAAATGATGACATTTAATTAAGTGAGTCTGTACGACCCGAAGTTTCCAACCGAAGCTTAACCGGTCCTTGGGCCTTTTCGCGTACACTTTACCTTTTTCTCAGGCGGCAGCATGTGAGAACGTCGAGTAGTTGTCATTAAGAAAAATGACATGTTCGAGCCGACTTAAATGTAATTAAATGCGTCTGTCTGTCGGACGGACGGTCGGTTGGTTTGTTTGTTTGTTTGTCTGTCTGTCTGTCGACACTGGTAATGAGTTTAAACACGGTCAGAAATAGACGAAGGCATTTGTCTGTCTGTCTGTCGCGTATCGTTAAGGTTAAGTGACAGTTTAAACATCACTAATGCTAACTTTTTAATTGGCGCGTTTCTTGAATGTGATGTGTTTGCAGACAACTTTAACAAGTTTACAAGCGATTTAAAATTAAATATTTTAAGTTGACTTTTAAACGATCATCGCCGAACTTTTTGAACTTGAACTAATTAAAGCACAAAAGTTTGTTGATTTTTTAAATAAATCGAAAATAGAAAAAGCTGATAAAATTACTTTGTGAATATTTTAAACATAAATAACTCCATTTTCGGAGTATTCAAGTGAATTTTTTAAAAACTGCTTCAAAATTCAAGATACAAGAAAATTGACAACTTGGCAGCCCTTCATTAGAATGAATGCTTTGAAACGGTGCGCGCCAATCTTTTAACACATCCCGTCCTTCGGCTTTCAACTTAAGTTATACAATTTCCCTTTCACTTCTAATTACCCTAATTGATACACATTTACCATAAAAATTGTAAAGAACCCGGCAGAAGAAAACGGAAAACGGAAAACAGAAAAAAAACAGAAAACATAAATCCCTTCAATTGAAAAATACAAACACACTTCGACAAGCACACACAAACAAACACACAGCATACATATGTATGCTCGCACACTCACGCTTAAACATTGGTAGCCAAACAGGCAAACAGCATTGAAAGGCAACTGCACTCGAGACTCGAGCACACTCGACGACAGCGTATGACGCCGACCGATACACATGCTCCGATGTGTTTGTGTGCAGTGCGCACACACTCGTTCGAATGTGTGTATTAACAGTGTATTGCGTAAAGGGCTACCAACGGTTAATTGAAATGAATAAACTTTAACTCGTTTTTTGTAATTTTTTCCAGTGAAAATTTAATTCTCACTGAGTTCATATGAAATTAACCTTAGAAAAAAAGTTTTTGAATTTCAACATCTTATGAATTTAATAAAAAAATTTAATATAAATGTCGCTGTTGGTAGTTTCAACCACGCACACACGTACAAATTCTTAAAATTGCAACAGAAGAACTAAGAACGCAGGAGAGGGCAGCAACGGTGTCGATCGGCACAAAAGGAAGCAACAGAAACAAATAAGGCAGTGTTTACACTTTACAAAGTGTAAACACTGCGCAAATAAAATCCCTTTAGGCGATTTTTTCAATGGAGGCACATGTAAAAAGGTTAAAAAAAAAAAATACGGCATGTGGCAGGCGTCACTGTTGCATGGGCGACTGGTCTCTTAATTTGCAAATACACTTAAATCCACACAAACACACTTACCTTTTTTATAAGTACAATTGTGTGAGTGTGCGTTGACGTTAATTTGAGCGTACAGCATAATAGCAATGCAAATATTTTGACAGCTCTTAAATCGGAAAAGTGTTGCATGTGACATTCTTAAGTTTTGACAATTTGCATAAAAAACGTGGGTCGAAATTATAAAACAACACAAAATTTTTTATTTATTTTCTTTTCAAAACTTATTAAAAAAGTACAATTTCTATTTGAAAAAAAGAGAAAAATAGAATCAGCTTAATCGATTTTTTAATGTCGAAAGACAATATTTTAAAATCCAGGAACAGTGTAAAATTTTTAACTAGTAGGAATATCGACCTATATCCAGTGATACGTTGTGTTTTGTTGTAATTCTTTGTTGATTTAAAATTGTCTACAACGTTTATGCTTTATTTCGTTTTTTATTTCATTTTATTCTATTTCTTGTGATTTTCTTCGTTTCATTTATTTCCGTCAGAAGGCGCAAAAGGCATTGTTGTCGGCAACACTGATTTGTTTTGTTGTTGTTTATATTCTTGTTGCCCGATCGACTGCTTTGGAAACATTTATGACAGTCGAGTGCTTATGGCTTTGCACATCTGCAAAAATCTGAAAATTTTAAATTTTTTATTTGTTAAGCTTTTTACTACTTGCCACAAATGAATTTTTTTCTATGCTGATCGACACCTGAACTCATCGAATATTTTTATTCGAAATAAAAACATACTTTCCGCATAATTTTGTGACTCACTGTTGTACCCAAACATTTCGTATGCTCCGTTTGTTTAACGTAAATATTGTCTAATTGCCTGTAAATAATTTTGTTGTTTACCTTGTGTCAATAAACACACACACACACACAAATGTGACATTTTTGGCATTTTAGCTTCACATCCGCATCATTTAGAAATTGTCAACTTTTTATTGCCAAATGTAAAATTTTGTTTTTTCAAAGAATTTAAACCACTGTAAGACAAAAAAAAGGAAAAAATCAAATTATTTCATATCGAATTTGCAATGCAAATTTTCCTTCAATTTTAAGAGATAAATTTCCAATATACCGCGCTAAACTTGATTTATATAAATTTTTTTTGTTATCTAAAAATGGCTGCCAATTTAAAGAACGTTTGGCAACAGTTTGATATGTCTGCGCTCTTTCGCAGCCCGTCGCCCGATTTGTGAAGCTCGCATATTCAAAGTGCCATTTCGCAATGTCGCAAATCGAAAATCGCAAATCTATGACTGCGGTGCGGCAAAGGTGCGCCGCCACTCAATTGATTAAGATGCTGCAATGGCGAGCGACAGTTTGCAGTTAGGTGGATGGACATGAAACCAAAAGCGATTTAGTTTTACATTTCGGGATTAGAGAATAAAAAGCTCGACTTGAAGCTATATCCTGACTTCAGATATTTTATTATTTTAGCTCATAGTAGTTATAAATTTTGTAGCATAATTTTAGGCTTTAATCTTTCATTAATGTAGTATAACGCGTATTAACTTTTTTGCTGTTGATTTAGCGCTTTAAAGCTTTTGAAAATAAGTTATTGCTATCTTGATCATTTAATTAAGATTTAACATTTAAAGCTTTAAATAACGATAAAATCCCGTAAGCTTAAAGTTTTTCTGATTTAAAACTAAGCAAACGCTTAATAAACCACCTAATAAAATATATTCTTAAAACTTAAAAGTTTTTGGTCTACACATCTCTTGGTATTACGCACATGCACCATTGAACATATACAAGCAAAAAAATAAAACAAGAAAGCAGCAGCACTGCATGGACCAAAAGTCACAAATTGCAGCATTACACAAAGGGACATTCACACAGGAACCCACATGCATGCAAACACACACACCCACACACATGCACTCAACCACATTATTTTTCTAATGCGGTTACATGCATTTCAGTTTTAGTGTAAAAAGGATCTTTAGAAATGTCTTTCTGGGGATTTATTAGGTTGACCAAGGTGTAATAGCGACGACGACGGCGACGAGGACGACCACTGGCAGTGTTGCCGGTGATGCAGCAATTATAGGGTTAAAATTAAAATTTATTGCATGCCAGCTGACAGTCGCAGAAATGTGTCGTGTCTGTGTTTCGTTGTTAGGGGGGTGCAAAATTCGATTTGGTGCGTTTATCAGATAGGGACATCTTCTTTCAAGACATATTTTAATAGGGTTAAATAGATTCTGCCAACTTTAGGTCAATATTAAAATTAATTTCAATTTTAAGTATGCACTTAAGATAAAATTGAAATTTGCCGAATGCTGCGTCATGGCATTGAGACACCGAATATTCCAACCAGACTGTTGAAAAATAAATCAAAACTTAGTTAAGGTATCAATATTTCATTAAGTTTGTATATTGAAATTTAAACTATGTAGTTTACATACAATACTTTGTTCACCATAGTAATTTTTTTTTAATTTCAAAAATTTCTCTGAAATTTTAGTAAGCAAAGTATTATGTATACAATACTTAAAATGACATTTAATATAGCTTGAAGACACGGCAAAGGAGCAAAGGACTACGTGAGCGCTCAATATCACATAAAATTTAGCTAACATCAGCATATTCGATTTGGGCCAATATATTTCATTATCTGATATGGTATGGTATGGTATGGTATGGTATGGTATGGTATGTAAGTAGATCTTGGTCGCCATGACAAACAACTTTAGCGATGAAATTAATCGTGAGAAATCTTAGAAGCAGCAGCGGCAGTGGCAACAACGGTTAGGATGCCGTCAATACGTAACACCACTCGACGACGAGGCGGAGGAGCAACTTGCACAAAATACTCGATAAATTTTATTGCTTTGCCGACACACAAGAAAATTATATAAATTTATGTGTTGGCATGAAGCGATGACGACAACAACAACGACGACGGAGACGACAATTACACATGCTGTGCCGCTACTGCTGCTGAAAGGCGTCACGTGACGCTACGTAAATCGCACAAGGTAGTCGAAGCAAATCAGGAGCAGCTCCTAACTCCAAGACTAGATTTACAAAATTTGATTGCTTAATCGTGTTGCGCAAGTATTTTGGTTTGCAGAGTTGGGCAGGCTGTGTACTCGATTACTCATCGTCGGTGTGTGTGTGTGTGTGTATATTTGGATGCGTGTATGTGTGTATATGGCAACAAACAAGATGAATGTGTGTATGACCAAGTAAGTACGAGTATGTGTGGTTCAGTTGAATTTGAATGTGTAGTTTGTTCTATTTGCGCTTTGATTGCCTTTTGATTTATATTTATTAAAGTTGAATTTATGGATGTATGAGTAAGTGGGTTAATACAGTTTGGAGATATTGCCCTGAAATTATAGTATTGGAAAAAAAAAATACAACAAAAATAATAACAATGTGATTTACTGTATTTTCAAACATACATTAAATTAAATTTCACTTAAAGTTATGCTATGAAGTATGGACATTCGCACCATTGAGGGTGCCTCTGTTGTTTGCTGTTACTAAATAACTGATTTAATTTGTTGTAGTTCAATTAAAAACAAATTTAGTTTTCGTAAATGTTAGCCCTAATGGTTTGTTTTAATTAATGAAATGTGACCATTTTTATATCTTAATAGCCTGCAAGCAGATCAATTAAACAAGTTGCCCTTTAAGTAGTTCCATTTTCTTAATAGCTTTAATCAAAAATTGAAACTGAACTAATAGTAATTGTCTTCGGTCAGTAATATAAATTCAATTCATAAATGTGTAAATTTAGCAAAGTAGTTATTTATGTACAAGTATTTGTGTTGTAGAGTTCAAAACCAAATACCGCATTAGCTACTAAATACGAAAATTAATTTAATAATCACATACACACACACACATATGAATATAAAATAACCACAAGAAAATTGCAAATAATTATGGCACAAACAATAAATTGAAAACGGAGCAAGGATGCTACTTGCACCCCATTTGCCCCACCCCTCAGACACACCTCATCTTTACCACAAAATAGACCACACAAAGACCACGATTAAAGCTTGGCGCTGCAACAAAAACCCGCAATCAGTAATCATCGTCGCACACATACATGCAAACGCATAACGAAATGTCACTGACAGTATGTGTGTGTGTGTGTGCGTTATACTTCAAAGGAGACACACACAAACACAAACAAGCTAAAACAAGTCATTGAGCAGACATCAGGATATGCCTGCTTCATTAAGCACCACTGCTACGACAACTAAACGCATACACACATAAATGTATATATATATAAAACGAGGGACCAGCAGCATCAGCAAGACATATCCTTATACATCCTTACATTCTGAAATCAGGCCAAGCCAAGCTAGGCCAGGATAGGACAGGCATCAACGTCGGATATTGCCGCATACACATACAAAACACGATGACAAACATTTCATTCGCTCATTATTATTACGTTTGATTTAACTGCCAGGATGCGACAATACGCATCTATGCATTAGAGTGGTTTTGAGAAAATATTGGTCGAAACGTATTGACAAATTTTCATTTAAGAAAACAAAAACACAAATCATTAAAATGAAAAAATAATCGATGCGATGAATTAATCAATGCTTAAATAAATTATATATACAGTAAATACCTTTAAACAACCAGTCTAATACGTTATGTGTGAGTGCTGTGCATACTTCATATTTATTTGCAGTTGATTGCTTATGTGCGTGTGGTGTGTGTTGTGTGTTCATCTCCTTGCATATGTATTATTTTCTTAGCTTTACTTGAGCTAAACGAACGGCGTGTTTGTAGTCTGATTACTCGTCTCGCCTATTACCACTACAATGATACATCTATTTGACTACTATTTGCTAGATTGTAGCACTGGCACTCGCACTGGCAGTAGTAGTGGTAGTAGTAGTAGTAAAAGTAGCAATAGCCAGAGCAGCTATGACAGCTAATTAAAAGCACACACAGCTTCATAACCACACGCACACTCACACACTTCATGGCTACATGCACACGCACACACACATTCGTACATTGGCAATTAAATATATTTGCGTGTAATTGCTGTTGTAAGGGAAAATTACTTTATTTTACATCCTGGCAGCAAATAATTATTTTGATATAAATTGGTGCAACTTACTTTTGTATAAAATAAACACTTACTTTAAAATGGATAAATTATATGATGAAAAATAATTCTAAATAATATTAGTATTTAAAATTATAAGGATATTATTTATAAACTTTATAACCAAAATTATCTAAACTAATGAGCGATTGTAAACAACCCATTCAGTTGAATAAAAACTTAAACAACTTTAAATCATATGGGGGACCAAATATTCTTATTTGATTATATTTCTTTAATATAATTTAATTTAATTTAAAGTGCAAATTAAAGATAAAATTATCCGAATTTAATGTTTAATTAGGATGCAGCTGACGGTGAAAATTTGCTGCATCTGCAATTTTCACCGTACAACGCAAGCTGACAACGAACACGCTCTCTACAATATTTACAGTGTGACAGTGCAGGCACTTCAACGCTGCTGCTTCTGCTGTTTCTGCTGCTGTGGCTGCTGCATTCCCAGTAGCATTTCCTGCACGACGTGCGTTGTCATATGTCAGTGTGCTCAATGCTCGGCAGCTTTTATGACAGCACCAGCTAGCTAGCGCCAGCACAAATGCAATCCGGGATTAGTAAGAATTATCCTTGTTAGTTTAAATGTTGTAATAAGGATGTAATTATTACCATCAAATGACATTTTCGTTTGCCAGCAAAGTGAAGAAAAGGAGACGAAGGACGAAGCAATTAAATTCGAAATGTGACTACTTAGTTTACGGGCGCCTAAAAGTGTGCAATCAATGCAACTCATGTAAAAGTAATTAAAATAATTGAAATTAGAGATACTTCTCTTAAATTTTACACTTTTTTCTTTGGCATAATTTTTGGCTGACTCTTTAAATTTACTTTTTTGTGGCTCCAGTTTTTCGTTTGTATTCGCAAGGCAATACATACCAACTTCCGGTACAATTTTGGCATTTTCGATTTTGTGACAGGTTTCTTCTAAGCTTTTGTTCATTCAATTTGCGTTGTTGTAATTTGAATGTTTCTCTTTAATGTCGTAATTGACTTTGGCGCCGAAAAGTATATAAAAGGTGCAAAAATATATATGTATGTATGTATGTATGTATAAAGTATGTCTGATGTTGCTAATTCCAATCGTATTAAAAAGTTAAGCAGTTTAAAAAGAAAAAAGGGCGGTACACAAACGTGCAGACAATATGAAATAATGTAGACGATTTTGTAATTGTTTAATTATTATGCAAGAGACCGGAAATGAGTTTTGTTTTTGTTAAACAAATTATTAACCTCTTTAATGTTAATTGGTTTTGATTAAAACTTTTTTTCACTACGAAATTTGTTTACAAAAATGTCTTTAAAAATCAAATATTTCTGATAATGTACATATTTAAAATATAAAAGCATATTTTAAGGTAACTGCGGTTTATAATTCCACGCACATTTTTGATCAATCTCAATCATTAACAACATTGGTAAAGAGTACTGAGCGAGTGTTTTGTCTAAAAGAGTTAGAATAGAATTACTAAAACTTGGAATAAATTAAATTTTACTTTTTATTACAAATTTTAATTAACACTACTTCCACAAATATGACTACAGCTACTACAAATTTTCACTGCTACTACTGTAACTATTACTACTCTCCTAATGACTGCAAAATAAACTTCAGCCACAAGAGGATCGCTTTGGTTTAACTCATAAATTACCAATGTAGACGCAAAAAATACCACTATAAAATTTAAACACAATGCCGGAATTTCAGCCTTCAACACACGGCAACGCCGGTTTCCGTTTCCGCTTTTGGGACATAAAGACGCTTGTTTTAAGCTCACAAAAAATATACTAACAAATATATACAAAATCCAGTAAACAAGAAAACGATGGGCATAGCAGCTTAAAGAAAGTCTTTACGCAAAAAACAACCAGGCAGAAAATGGTGGGCGGGGAGATAAGAGCACAGAGGCGGTAAAAACGTATAAACCGGAAAACGGAAATGCGCGCGCGGTGCGTTTTATATTTTTCCATAATTTATATTAACATTGCAGAAATTACAAAAACGATGACATGCGAAAAAAGCCGCGAAAAATATAAATTAAGTGAAAAGAATAGAGAAAAAACCGAAAACAGTTGGCAGCACTGTTAGACAGCAAGCAACGGCACAAAGGCCAGCGTTGCCATGCCAGGCTAATAACAATAAAATGAAAATGATTATAATGAAGAATTTCGCAGGGTATGTACGAGTCAGTTTATGCGTTTTTATTAGCCCAGAAAGTTGAAGGGGCGCGCGCTGCGTTAGTTAGGGTCTAAGACGCGATGTAGGCACACCTAATGAAATTTATTACTTTGTCTGCGCAAGGGTTGCCTTTTTAAATGTATTTATTTAGAGTTGTTTTTTGCTCCATTGTATCTGGCGCGAAATAACAAAAGTTGAAGTTAAGAAAAAGGATTTTTTGCCGCTGCTTTATAACATTTTAAAGCATCTTTTTAGGCGCAGAAACACAATAAAAATGACGTAATGCGAGCAGGGGCCAAGCCAAGCCGTATTGTTTAAGCATAAATAAACTGCGCGTTAAATAGTGGCAACAAAAGGCGCGTTTATTGTTTATTTATCTATTTTATGGACATTTTAAAAAGCACGCGGGATAAAAAACAATCGCACCAACAAAGCGCCAGAAAATTAAAAGCTTTTGTGTGCGCGGCGCGCGCTCCTTTTAAAAGCTCCGCTTAATGGACAGGATAATAAAGTTGAATGTGTTTGTGGGACAAAGGACGCGGCAACGCAAACATATTGCGATTTATTAGTTTGTTTATTTTTGCGGTTCATTGCAAAATGATTTATTAATATTGGGCACAGCTTAAATCCTGTTAAAGTATGAAAACACAATAAGAGCTTTCTTTGGCCTCCCTCGCTTTATGTGTATGTAGTGCAGTGCGAATCGCTTTTGTTTTACGCAAATTGATTCGATAGAAACAATTCACAATATGCAGCATTAAAATCACTTTTGCATCCATTTTTTGTTATATAGTAATTATATGATTGAAAATATATTTAGAAAATAGTTTAAAACAAGTTATATTATTATATTATACTACATAAATTACATTTAAGAGACTTTGCCTTCACTTGAAATATAAAATACCAATTCGAAGAGCTGTGAACAATGGCACATCATTCATAGTTAAAATAAATGCATAAACAAACAGACATATATACTTACAAACCAGTAAGCGCAAACGCAGCAGATTAAAGTCATTCTAAACTCATTCATCGAAAATCAAATTGCACAGAAAGGGAACTCCCCTGATTGATAGTCGTTAAGTATACTCAGCAAAATTTTATACTTTTTGTTACTCACATATGTATAAGCATGTACATACATACGTACATATGTATGTACAAACTAAAAAATTATCAGTTGATTATTTTGCGAATATTTTTGTTTATGCAGTTAGTTGCAAAGTTTGTAAATATTTTCACATGAGTTGACAGCTTATGTCGAATTAAGCTGTTTTCGAGATAATGTAATGTGTGTGTGTGTGTGCAGATATATTTTCTAATTGTTTACTTAAAGCTTTATTTTTAAACTTTCTTATAATAAAAAATATAATCACTTAATTATTTTTCTTTATTAAATTTGAGCACCTTTAAAATTTAATGAACAAAAGTCAGACTTATTATATCAACAGCTCAATTACCATTACAATTACAGGTTAAACAATTTCTAAATTACCATTACAGTCATGAAACGGTAATTGTAATTGAAATGCACGGTTCCATTACCCATTGCAAAGAAAATTTCATTCAGTGGAAATGGTAATGAAGTAATGAAATTTGCATTTTTCAATTACCTCTTTTTTTAATTTACGTTTCTGTAGAACAATTTCCGTCAGAGATTCCGAGAGTTCACTTAAAAAACAAAGCTTGGGTTAAAAACGGGTAAATATATTTTCTTAATTAGTCATTATTTATAGTTAAGTTGTTTAATATGATATGATTAATAATATATTTAAATGATTGCTTTTTTTAAATAGCTGGCAACGCTGCATCTAAAATTTACACAAAATTACGAACAGGTTAAATGACATTTACAAACGGCAACAGCTAAAAAGCTTTTTTTTATGTTATAGAAGACAAGCAGAGGAAGTCAAGCAAAAAACAAATTAAACAATAAATAAAAGTGGGTCTGAACGATATTATAAATGCACCACATAATGATAACTTTAAATCAAAAGACGCGTCTATTTACTCTGTGTAATTATGTACTGAATATACTGATAATTTTCCAGTATTTTTTTTATGGTGGGCGTGTTTATATCAAAGTTTTATGATTATAATTTTAGCTTAGTATCTCCAATAATTTTTTAGTTATCGTGTTAATAGAAAATATACATACATATATTTTTAATGCATTTTGTTTTTGACTAAATAACTCGAAATAAAATCGTGTCAGTTAGTCAAAGTTATAGAATCTAAGAGTTTTTAAAATTCAGCTCAATATCTCTAATGATTTGCATGCAGACAGACAGACAGACAGAGTGGCATCTAGACAAACAAGAATACACATGTACTTATGTATATATACATATATCTATTAATATCTATTTTGAGAAGTTATCTGCGTTACAAACTTCTACCTAAACACGATGTGCCCACTGAGTGCTGCACAAAAATGCTATTTGGCTGCGCTTTAGTTTTTGTTTCGCTTTATTTGGAATTTTTCTCGCTTTTCTAACAAATGTATTATCTGACACACACACACATATATATAACCGGCGGAATGCAGAGCGATTCTTAACGTGGGATTCCCCTTTTTCATAGTAGCGTTCGATATTCTCGGCTTTTCCATAAGACAACCGGCTGATTACTTTGCTGATTATTTAGCTGATGTTGACTAATTTGCAATAGAGAATTGCTGCTGAATTGAATCGATAAATTTCAAAGTTTGTCTCATTGTTTATTTGGGTATTTATTTTGTATTTTCTAAACTAAAGAGCAGAAATAATAATTGGTAAACATTTTATTTAAAGAATCAAAGATATTATAGATGAAAGATATATGAACAAGTTTTAATTATTTTGTTAGGGTATATTTTTTCAACTGTATATTGGAATGTACATATATACATGAATTATAAATATAAGATGGGTTCTACAATTTTTTTTAACCCAATATCTTTAAAAACAGTGAAAGTTTCGGAATCTAAATTCAGGTACTTTATATCTAATTAAATCGTTGTGTTGTAATATCTCTTAAAACTTTTTACAAAAAAGTCAACACAAATATGAACTTGTTGAAGACGGGTGTACTCGCTTAGTTTTGCTATAAAATGCGATGCATTGTGGTTTCTGTTCAGTATTAAAAGCAGCGTTGCAAAACAACTTTTAACTTACATACTTTATATCGATTGAAAAAAAAAACTTTAAGTCTCTTAAAAATGGATTCCAAAGGATCAGCCAACAGGACCAACCAATGCAATCCGACCCATACACCAACGGGTCCTGGTCGTTCCTCAAATTACAGTGGAACCGGAACGAAAGCCGACCTGAACAATCACAGCAACCAAAGTAACCCAACATCGACGGCGTACTCTTCCTCGCGAAAGTAGCGGACGCCGGTGGATTGATGGAGTTGGAGCAGTTTTTACAAGGACTTTGAGTCCAATTCCAAATAAAGAAAATACAAAATGTGAAAAAGAATTGTGTTATTGTTTGTTTTTGAGTGAACATTTTTTCAATCCTACAGAGATTATTGAGGAAGAAAGTAAAACAAAAAATTATGAAGGTTTCTAGTTTCAGCATTTAAAAAAATACTATTTTGGAAATGAATTGTTTTGGTTTTTTTGAATTTATCAAATCTGCGGATTTTTTGCAATACATTAAGAAACTGAGTTTAAAGAGTTAACGTAAAAATGAAGAATCATTCATTTTAAGAACCTGAACCTTTTAAGCTTTAAGAAATAAACACTTCTGAATATTTGTACTATTGGCCGTTTTTTTATATTCCAAAGGAACCGTCATTGTGAACTAAATCTGTTTTAGAATTTCAAAGATAGAATAATCAGAAAATTCATTGTATGAGTGTATGTAACAAAATATGCCAGGCAAAACATTTTCCATGTGGTTCAAAAAATGTTTAATTTTTTTTTTAACATTTTCAGTTATTTCAATACTTCATGGCTTAAAGAATTATTTGGCAATAAAGTAGTTCTGTCATAATTTAAAAGCTGTTTTGTTAATACGAATATTAAATAAACACTTTTAGCAAATATTAAAAGTTAGATACGATAAATTGAAAAGATTTTTAAATTGGTGTGCCTTCTATTGCAAATTATCTTCTTTTCATTGTTGACACGATATTTTGCGAACCATTGGAGATATTGAGTTATATTATTTTTTAGTTTTTGTTATGCTTGAGACGAGAACAAAAATACATACATAAATACATACATACATAAATTCATACATATGCACATATATATATATACAATAGTATATTGTGTCGCTTACTCGGGAAACTCCAAATTTGCATTTTAGAATTAGGTTAATTTTAAAGCTTTTCAATTTAAAGCTCTTTCGAATTATTCACTTTAAAAGCTCTTGCATTACTTTTACTTTATAGTAATCTACTTTTAGGGTGTTTGAAAATATGCTCAAATTTTTGTTGTTTTTGTTTTAAAATGCTTTGCTTCTCATAGTTCAAATCAAAATAAATCTTTTTAATGTGCTGCATACTTTTAGCATAAAAATATTTGCGAATAAAAAAGTTTTAAAACTTCCAGTTTTTTTTATTGTAAATCAATTGGTCAAACTTTCTTATAAACTCTTTTGTATAAAATCTTTGCACTTTTTCGCCACTTTATCAATCTGATGTGGCCAATTAATTCGTTTTGTCTTTTGTTGCTTTTTGTCTTCGTATTGACCACAACTCGCCACATCAGAATTCATCTTCATTAGGCTTAATCGAAGACGAAATACTCAAGCATTTATAATTCTTCGTTTGTAGGCTTCTGCCCTGTAAAGGCGACAACACTGGTGCATACACAGACACACATACACACACTTACATTTATACCAACTCACAAGCAGAGTTCTTGGTAGCCGGCGGCGGCGCCACGGGCGCTTAAAATCCAATAGCGGAAAGGGAAAGATGTTGAGAGGGGGAAAAGCTTGACGCGCTGGGCGGCTAATTTGATAAATGCGCGCGCGTTCAATCAAATCAATCAGCGCCAAACGGACGGATAAGGCGAAGAAGGGCAACAGCTCAGCTCACTACACGTGCGCGTCAAAGGAAATCGGAAGTCGTTGGTGTTGGTTTTGGTATTTTCTGATTTATTAAACTACCGACTGGGTGGTAAGGCAGTTCAGACAAAGAAGAAGAAGGAGATGGAAGGCACAGGAGGACACATGTGCGCCTGTGAATGCTTCTGCGGTTAGCATAAATATTAATTCGAAACGGAAGGGGTGCAGCAGGCATCGTGGCAAGCCACAAGGGCGAAAGTAGTTTTGCGCAGGCAGCAGCGGCTCAGTCGACGCCTTATCAAACCGGAAGGAAAGGGAAATAGTAGCAGTGTTAGTTATTTCCCTGTCTGTAAGTGTTTGCATCAGTGTGGGTGAGTGGGAAAAAATTACGAAATCAAGTGAATTGATTTGTTGCGGTGCGAGATAAATAGAAAACGTTGCAAAATGGATTAAAAATTTATACATACCAAAGCTGCGCTCAGGCAGCAACAGCAAAGGATTTCGATAGTAAAGATTGTTAAGTTAACATTGCCAAGTACGCCCACAAAATTCAAATTCGGGTATTAAAGAAAACAAGCGCTCGTGTCGATAGTAAATTATTTTTGTTGTTGTATGGCTTAACTTTAAACTCTTGTAAAACAACCAACAAGAAAATGAAATTACAAGAATTCAATTAAATCATAAATAGCGGCTTAAGCATGAAAACCCTAGCATACTTACGAGCGTAAGAGCAACAAATGAATGGAAATTTTGAACAAAACAGTCAAAGCTTTTAATTTCATATTTTGTGCATTGCAAACGAGAAACACAAGAGAACGTGGGAGAGGCAGACAGACTGGGGGAGCGAGCGGGTTGCACATAATCCGCTAAAGAAACACTGCTTGAAATTCTGCAAGTCCACAAATACATATCCACACACACTCAGACAATCATTTCAATACATTGCTCAAAAATGGCTGATTTCCTCTTGAGCGCTGATTTAGCTAAAATTGAGTTTGCTGTGCGCGCTCGGCTTAAATTGAAATTAAACAAAAAAAACGAGAGAAAAAGAAAAGGATTTCATCTTTTAACTCTGACGAAATTGCTGCCGCTGCTCCTGCTACTGCTTACTGTTATGATGATAAGTACAAATGTCATACGCCTACATATATGCTATGAAGAACAAACTGAAGCAAGCACAAGCGACGCAAGTCGCTTTTAGGCGCTTTGACATTTGTTTTGCGTTTTTTCTTTTTAATTTTTTGTTGATTTTATTTGTGAAAATTTCTTACGAAATGTCTTCCAACTAAATAGCAAAGCAAAGCGTTCCCTTTGCACTGCCGCTTAAAGGCCATTTCCACTTTGCTATTTGAGTCATTTTATGTCTAAAGTTATAAGTAACCAAAATTTTTTCGATCAATTAATGATTTAAAGTGAAAATTTCTCCATTCATTTTAATGTTTGAATATTAATTTGAAAATTGTTTAATAAATATTTTTTTTTTATTAAAAAAATTTACTAATCTTACATGAAATTATCCATTTACATTTTCCTTTTGCTTTTTTTGCTCAAATTTTAATTTTGACATTTTTCGTAGATGTCATTTTCTCGGTTGCGTGTGTTGTTTTCCTATTTGTACATATGTATGTGCGTTTGTGCGGCGCGTGTTTGTGTGTGTGTGTGTTTGTTCAGGCAATGAAAGAAAAAATCTGTTGCTGTCAGATAACAAAGGCAAATGAATTTTCTTCCTTCTTCGCTCTATGCGAACATATGCCACATCTTATTTATTTGTTGTATTTTTTGTATTTACTTCATCCTCTGCAGCAAAAAGAGATTCTGCGGTGGGCTTAGGCAGTTACTCTTGTTTATTATCCCTTTGGGTTATTTGGCTTTCATTTCAAATTTTCAAATTTTCCAAAAAATCTTCTTTCTGTTATTTTGTTGTTGTACTATATGTATATGTATATGTTGTTGTTGTTGCTTTCTTAATTTCTCTTCTACAACTGCTGGTTATCGCAGAGCATTGTCATTTAAATTGAAAGCAACGCGTCAACACAATATTTTGTGTTTAGTGTCTTGTGTGCCATCAAGAAGCGTTTTCTTTTTAATTTATTTTGTTCTTTTGTAGTTGTTGTTGTTTTTTTTTCCAAAGAAATCTTTTGCTCCTTTTGCAAATGTATTTGAGTTATGTGCAGACTTCCTTTTGCATGAGATAAGACATGTTGAAAAGGATTAAAAGAGAATTTAGTCGACGATTTTTCAAAATCTTCATCGTCATAAATTTGTGGTTTATTTCGGTTTTTCGAAAAATTCACAGAATTTTAAAATTTGGTGAAGTATTTAAAAAAGAAATGTTATTAATTCGTTTTTGAAAATTAAAGAGTAATGCAGAATTCAATATGAGCAACAGCAAATTTAAATTACTCATACGCACTGAAGTTTGAGTCAAAGGTCCACTTGAAATGAAAAGAGTTTAATAAAATATTTAAGTATACGCTTTACTTTAAATATAAAGATTTTATAAATTTATTCGCAAAAAAAAATTATTTAAATGATGTCCGGCAAACCGAAGTTATAAACTAAAGAGTACTGGAACACGTGAATTAATATTACTAATACGCAGCGTTGACAATGCATAAATATGAGAATTTTATTAACATTTCTTTATTGCTTCGCTACAATCAATATGCAGAACGCATCCTCATGCCAAACTTAATCAAAATTAAGTATTTAATTTTACCAAACAAAAAAAAAAAAAAAATAACATCAAATATACAAATACAACAAAGTAAAATCAACTTAACAAATTTGTTTCGCTTAAGCCATGAAAATTACTGAACATATGTCGCTCATTTTTGGATTTTTTGCATCCATTTTTTTTTTGCAGCACTCCAACTGAGCTCTTCACTCATCTGCTTCGTTCACATGATGTTCACATGTTGGACATGCAATAAACAGGCAAAAGGATACTGTGCTAAAATAACAACAAAAACAACATCAAGCAAGCGAGTAAGCTCACACAAACCACAAATAGTACAACTGCGGCGATGGACGAACGCCAACGCCGATGCCAATGCCGACGCCGACGCCGCTCGCTCACTCGCTGCTTGCATGTTAACATGCCTGCCTACACATGTCATAATATTACTAAAACAAAAGCAAACAAAAAAACAAAAACAAAAAATCGGAAGGAAAAAATAGAGACAAAAAATCTTATCTGTTTCCTAACTAAACGTTCTCCATGTACGAGTACACATTGAATTTTTGCTACTGATTGCGAGTGGCTGGCCGATTCCCATATGTGGTCTGCTGTTCCGCCCGCCCTGGTCCAGTTCAGTGTGACCGTTTTATGAGAAATAGTTTTAGTCTCATAAACAAACTAAAATCTCAAATCAGATCTTTATTAAACTAAGAAAATTGATTTCAAATATCTAAACCAAATTTCCTTTCTCAAAATTATCAATTTGGGTTACACTGCTTGTGGTTGCTAGCACTGCTGCTCCGACAAACCTTTCCCTTGTGCCTTCTTAGGTTTGTTATTTTTTTTTCGACATCCCTTCGCTCAACTCTTGCCGCAATTTTTCGTATTTTTCTATTATGCCAGTTTGTGTCCTTTCCATGTCCGCTTCATCGGTTGCGTTTTGAATCTTAATAGTCTGCTTGATGGCAGCAGGCATTGCTTCAGTTGGTGCTGCTGCTTCTGCTGCTGTTGTCGTTGTATTTGATGTTGCTGATGAACGTGTGTCCAACATTGCAATCATTATGCCATGTCAGCTATGTGCGTGCATTTGTGTGTGTGTGTGAGTGTTTAGCAAGTGGTATGCGCAGCTGTTCGGACACATGTCATTTTTCTGTTTCTGCTACTTTGGCTCTTTTAAAATATTCCTACTCGAGTGCGCTTGTCATTCTTTCGTTTGTTTATATTTAAGCGCCAAAAAGTATGCAATACAATTATTTTAATTAGGAGAATATTTATTTATTTTTTGAAATAATATACAAATTTAATTTTCAAGTTAGTTTACTTAACAAAAGTTTTTACAAAATCTTAAATTAATTGTTCTTCTTGCTTTTGTACTTTTGACATTTAACAACTTTTACGAAATTGAAATTAATATGGCTAAAAGGATAAATATTTGTTAGCACCTAGCAGTGCGTATGAGTGATATTAATTCACCCAACTTAAATTAGTTTTTCAAGCAGCTTTTCGAATATTCCCTCACCAACTTGTGCTTTAAAATTATTATATTAAATATATTACAATTACAATTTCAAAAAAAATTGTTTCAATTGAAATTGGTTTTAAATCAAAAAAATCCACAACTTTCAATTTAATAATTTTTAGTTTTTTGCTGACGATTTTTCAAGCACTTACTTATACATATACGAAAGATCTTAACATAAGCACAAAAGCCTGAGAAACCTTCGACTAATGCGCTGCTTAATTTTCAATTTAAATCCAATTTGTTCAGGCATGAAGTACAGCTTCTTCTCCTTTCTCCTCTTCTGCTGCTTCTTCTTGTTTATCTTTTTTCTTCGACTTGTGCCATTGTTGCTTTACAATTTCTTCTTCTTCTTTTTCTTCTGATGCTGCTGCTACTCTGTGCGCACTCATTCGAATATTCTTCGTGTGTGTGTGTGCGTGTAGTGTGAGCCACGTGTATATGTGTCAACATTGTTTTTTAATAAAGCATTCAGCTTATGTCAGTTGATTGTCAAAGTCGAAAAGTAGTCAAAATAACCCAAAATAAGAAAAAAAACAGTATGAAAAAATTTTGAATTCAAATTCAAACTGAAGCGCCAAAAAAATTATAAATGTATATAAAAATGCAGATGAGCACTTGTGCTTGTATTGTTCGCCATTGTCGTCGTCATCATCGTCGACATTGTTGTTGTGGTAGTGCAAGTGTCTGTCCGTCTGCAGTTCATTCATCTCAGCTGTGTGGTGTGTGTGTGTGTGTGTTTTTCTTAAATTTGCATATGAATTGTATTTGTGTGCGGCATTATTGAGCGATCTGCTTCTCAGCGTTTTCTCTTTGCACTTTGGAATTAGTAGAATAAATTCACGCATATTTGGCACTTATTTTATTTATTCAAAACTTTTATTTTTTCTAAAAAGACAAATCAATTGCAAAAATCACGCCAACAACTTTATATATATATATATAATCGTTTACCATTTGTAAGCTGTTAGACAATAAATTAGCTTTATTTCCTATAAACCGTTTTTATGTTTTTAATGTGTGAGTGACAAGTGAACCCAGTTCACCCTACAAACTTCATGTGAAATTAAATATTTTTTATGTGAATATTTTATATATTTTTATTCAATTAGTTTTACGAGAATTGCGTTTTATGGCGAGCAGTACTTATACAGAGCAGAGAAGAGTGAGGGAAGGGCAGGGCAGGGCAATACAGTCTCCACTGCTTGAAAAGGGAAAATTGAATTTCTGTGTGTTTTTAATTTTCCGATTAGAAATCGCTTCGTATGCTGGGCTGCGATGCTGTCGTTTGGTCCTGACTGGAGATCTGCTCTCCAGTGTGAACGTGGATTTAAATTAATTAGAATTTATAGCAAGCATATAGCAAAACTTGTGATTGCAGTCGTGAGTGTTATTAATTAAAAATGTTCAACTTAAACAGAGACAGGCAGATAGACAGACAGACGAGCATATTTTATTTAAAAGCAATCAAAGTTCTTTTATTATGGATTCATTCGTTAGATTAGAGTGATCGAAGAGAAAATTGATTTGCTTATAAAAAGTAAAGATTTGGTAAAAAATCGAAATTATTTCTTTAAAGAATTATACATATTTTGAAAAGCGGGCGTATTTTAAACCGATTCTACAAAGTGTCAAATTTTTTTAATTACAAACTTTACCTAAGTATGAAAGTATGTAAACCAACGCACTAATTAATTTTTTAGGCATGACACTTTTGACACCACAACAACAACAACAACAACAACAACAACAACAACAACAACAAAAAGCGCTAAACTACTGCAAACTCCTTCAACCCAAAAAGAAGAAAGAAAAAAACAAACGCTTTAGTATGTGTGTAAGTGGCATGATGATTATTTTGAGTCACTAATTTCATTTCATACAAATTTAAATGAGACTCTTTGAGGCGTGTATGTGTCTGTGGGTGTGTGCGTGAGCGTTGTGATGTGTTTGTGTGTACAGCACAAAAAGCGAGCTGGAAAAAACTTTATCCTGCGACAAAAGTTTTGTTGTTGTTGTTGTTATTGCAACTAGCAGCAACAACATGAACAACAGCGGCAGCAGCAGCCGCAGTTTATGCCTGAGCATAATAAAGTCATCGTATCATCGTATTTCTGTGTGAGCGTGTGTTTATGTGTCTCTATGTGTATGTCTGTTTGTCTGTCTCGTTGTTGTTGTGTAAGTGTTTGTATGTGTGTGTGTGTGTGTGTTTATGTGTAAATTACCAACACTTGAAATTATTTGCAAATTATCACGAAACCACTTGGCATATCCTTTCACAAGAAATACGACAATCCACACGGCCATTCTAAAAGTGTTATACTTCGATTATGAAAATTTAAAAGAAATTTAAAGCGAAAGATTAAGAACAAATTAATATGATAAAATAATTGATTTTTGTTTAAAAATTAACATGTTAATTTATAAAAAGTAAAAATTAAATAGAATACAAATTATTATTAAATTTAAAATTGTTTATTTCTGCTCGTGAGATTTGAATGGCTCAACTACAATACAAAGAAGGCAAAAAAAGCACGAACAAAAGACAACTGCGTGAAAAGTGCAAAAATTAGCATACTCACGCGCGCTGAGCGTTATTTTTGTGTTTGTGTTTGTGCATAATTTGTGTGAGTGGTATTTTGATTTGGATTTCTGAGCGTATCTCAGTGCTTCGTTGTCGCTCTACAACTTCGTCAGTTTGTGAGTGCGTGTGTGCGTGTGTGTGTGCAGTGATTTCTGTTTGTGGTTTTGTTATGCAAAAATCCTTTAGCTGAAATTGTTTTTTGGTGTCGTGTTGTTTTGCTAGAACAAAATAAAAACAAAAACAAAAACGAAAACAAAACAAACCACAAATTATAAAACAGAAGAAGCGAAGAAGTGCAAAAAACATTTCCGAGCGCTCGCGCGTTCAAGTGTTGCCAAGCTCGCAAAGTTTTATTGTGTAAAATGCTAATTGAGTTATTTTTATATATCGCTCTTGCGCCCGCATTTCGAATGTGACGAGGGGGAAAATTAAGCGAAGCCGAAGAAAAAGCAGCAGAAGTTTTCGGCGTCAATTCAGTGTATTGACAGGTGGTGTGTGCGTGTGCGGAAGCGTGTCCTTGTCGCTGTATTTGTTTTTCTATTTGATTTACAATTAACTCAATTATTTTTGACTTTAATTTTATTTTTAACTATTAAGTCGTAAATTATGAACCTGTTTTGGGAATAATGAGAATTTTTCTTTTGGATTTACAATGAAAGTAAAAAAGTACCGGATTGTAATTTAAGAAATAATGCATGTTTCGCCATAATCCCATTGGAAAGCAGCCTTTGCCTTTGCCCTTGCCTCAAGAGAGGCTACAGCCCGCGCACACAAAGCTGTAACTGTGAAAAATAATTATTTTTCATAATTTAAAGCATGCTTCTGTGCGTTCCGTGTGATTTTTTTTTCGCCTTCCAAGAACCGGAGCGAACATGCGCCTAATTCATCTTTTATTTGTGTTGGTGGCTCGCGAGCGTAGCACCTTTCGGCCTCTGCCCACACCTGCTGTTGTACAGCGCACCTTTGCGGGTTGCCAATGCTGGTGGTTTTTTCCTCCTCTTCTTTGCATTTAAATTTACGACTGTTATTAAAAAAAACAACAAGAAAAAAAGTAGCGGAAATAAAAGCAAACAGAGAAAAGGCAAAAAAGATTAAAAAATAACAAACCGCATTTTCCATTATTTTTACGTGGAAAATTCATTCACACATTTTCGCTTTGAAAGAAAAAAATGAAGCCAAAAAAAAAAAAAAATAATAATAAAATATAAAGGAAAATTTAAAAGCGAACCGAAAAAGTGGCAACCAAAGCTGCTGCACTGCACACAGCGCCAAAAAGTATGCAATGATTATAATAAACATAATCATAAAAATAATTTCGGTTTTTGCGTCTTACTCACTTTTTTCTTTCTTTATACTTTTTTTTTAGTAATTTTTTAGTTTCTGTTTTTATTGCTGCAAATGAGTTGAAAGGCCACACCGAGCAGAACCGACGCAGTGTTGCATTTTCACATAGTGTGGCGTTTTTGTTGTTGTTGCTTGCTGCTGCCACTGCTGTTGTTGTAATTTTAAGCTACGCAAAGAGTAATAACATTTTTCTTGCGTTTGCCAAGATTTATTTAAATTTTAATATTTTGTGTTATATTCAAATAACCGAAGCAGGAGGAGCAGCAACAGCAGTTGCCGCTGCAAAGTACTCAATCGCAGTACTCAAATACAATAAAAACGAAAGTCAATTAAGGCTATATTAATTAAATAAATCGATTAGAAGTGGATGTGGAGCAGAGATGGGAACAGATAATTAATTTGTTCAATGTATTTCATTAGCATTTAAAAAAAGTCATGACAATGAAATGAATATTTCATTATATGTTAAAAAGTAATGATAATGAAATGAAAATTTCAATGGTAAACAGTTAATTTTTCATCAAGACGGAAAAAAATTTAAATTTGCGTTAACTTTTTTAAAATGAATTTTTAAATATGAATTTTATTTTTGTTGTGGTTTTTTGTTATGTTAACGCATTAAAGTACTGTGCGAAGGTATGAAAAGGTCGAAAAGCCGCAAAGGTCCTTTGCAATTGCGCAGTTTTTCATTTGCCGTCTGTTTGTTTGTTTGTTTGCTCGCTTGTGACTTGGATACCTGTGTGCGTATATATATGTGTGTGTGTGTGTTTGTGTGTGTAAGTTAGCGACAGCTGCTGCGCGCTGCTTTTTGTATGGCCCTCTGCGAATTTATATGAAAAACTTAAAATTCAAACGAAATTTTCAATTGAAATTGCAATTTTTACACTGCTGCCACCGCTGCTCGGAAATTTCTTTTAATAAAATTGCCAAGGTTGTAAAAAAAAAAAAAAAAAATAGTAGCTGCAAAATTGCAAATGTATGCGTGGCGTAGTGCGGTGGTATTGGCCACAGTTGACGTAAGCGTGGTAATATTTGAATTTATGTTGGGAGTTTGTGTAGGGATTAAATTATCGCTACGCTCGGAAATGTTAAATCGCATTTGTAACGGTAAAAATTTGGACTTAAATTTTACTCAATGTGACGTGAAAGAATATTTTGGAAGTCGGCTAAAACGAATTAGTACGAAATGGGTGTTTTTTTCTTAGGAAAAACTTATCAGCAGAATTCTCTTAAAATTTAAAAAGAAGTTATGTTAAATAAATTCGTTACACTGAAAGACACAAGAAAGCTCCTCACCTCCTCTCATAGATATGTGGTGCCATCTAGCAATGCCATCTAGCAATGCAATACAACCAATCTAAATAAATGTTGTCAGCAGCGACACCTAACCATGAATAGCATGATTGAAATATATGCTATTGACCATATCTGACTTACCACATTACCGAGTAAGAAAAACCTCGTTGAAGTTTAAAAAAGAAAAGAATATCCTTGCGAAGAGCGTTTTAATTTTTCGCTAACGTGTTTATTTTGCGCTCGATCCTTTTTTGCGCGAAATTGATTTAAATATTATTTCTGCCCAGCCCCCATTATTAACCCAATTCATCCATTTGGCATGCCACAGACGGACCAAACTTTTTGTTATTTTAATTACCACCCCACGGCATGACTCTGTGCTATATTTAACTGTTTTTCTCCTCTTGCCCACCCACCTTTTTAACAGTCTTTTGTGTGTGTGTTTTTTTTTTTACTCTTCGCGAAGTGATTTCAACGCAGCATAATAATTTTGTGTTTTATGATTTTTTAATGAAAAGGTTGCGGCTTTTTTGTTGCGTTATTTATTGCGTTTGTGGGTTGCATATTAATTTATTTATTTATATACGCCAGGCGGACAGACGCATGGACGGACGACGTCGCTTCATCGGAATAAAAAAGGGATAACGAAATAAATGTGTAAACAAAAACAAAAGCAAAAGCAAAAATAAAAGAGTAATTTTCTTTGAAAATGTTTGCATGTTGTATTTATTATTATTTTTGCTTTCATTGCATTTGCATAATGACGTAAATAATTAGGCGGATACTGTTGCGGGCGTTGTTGCGGTCTTATGGGCGGTTGTGTTCTTTTCTTCTTTTTTTTGTATAAATTTAACTTTTGGCGTTGTTGGCGGTTGTAAGGTGATAATTAAAATCAAACTGCTTTTACAAGTTGTCTGAATTTATTAACGTATTGTGGATAGTCTAGGCTGAAAGTAGCCTAAGTGGTAAATTACTCTTTTGACAGTTTGGACTGAATTTTGGTGGATCTTTAAAGTGGTAAAGGAAACAAACTTTGTAGGAAATATTTTAACTTGAATAGGAATGCCAATATGGGTATCAAATTAAGGTATTAAAAAATGTATAAGAAATTCTTCTTAAAATTTAAAAATGATCATGAATTATTTAGAATTATAATTTCTTACATATTGCATATTCAAAATAATCGATTTTACTCAACTTTAAAATCCTTTTTAGCTTTCTATCAATTTCATTCTAAAACTCATTAAATAAAAAGATTAAGCAAATAAATCAGTTTTCGAGCACAGAAACATTGACCAGCGTTATTTCAAATTATAAACAAATTTCAAATAATTTGTTCACTTCGGCAAACAATTCTAGGCGGGGGGGGGCGCGCGTATCCGGGACAACATCAAAAAGCGCCCGCAGCTAATTGCGAAAATTTATTAAAATTAAAAGCATTTTTCTTGTTTTTTCTTTCGTTTGTGTGTCCATAAGAAACGACGGCTGCGAATGATGCCAATTGCCGGCCTTCATATCCTATTCGTCATTTACACTGATGAAGTGAAGGGTGCTGCTTCCCTCTTCACCCAGCTACAATTTATTAGCAATGCGTGAAGAAATCGACGAAAACTTTTTGATTTCAATTTCACTTAAGCAAAAAGCCGAAAGAAAAACGCAAAGCTTGGCGCACTCGCTTCGCTTTTGGCGATTTAGGTGTAAAGTGGCGCTAAAAACTGAAAACTTTTTGATTTTCTTTTCAATGCGCTAATTTTGTATACAATTTTGGAATTAATTAAATTTCAATGTAAAATCTTAAGATTTGTGCTTGAGCTGAGCGCTGGAGAACTCAACTGAGCTAAGCTGAGCAGAGCAGAGCAGAGCTGGTTATTTTAATGCTTGCACTGAGTGGCATCAAAAGAAAAACGAGTTAAGTGATGCCAACTTTTTGTACTTTTTTTCTGATTGCTTTTTGTATTTGGCATTAAACGAAAAAAAAAGAAATAAATATTTTTGGATTTGGGTTTGGGTTCAAGTGGGATTTGTAATGAATTGTGGAGGAGATGCGATTTCAATTTGTTAATGGAAAAATCACTTCAGACAAGAATTGAATTTGTTGAATTTGTTGGATTTGGCACGTTTGAATGGCTTTTGTTTAAAGTTTTCATTTTGGCATTTATTTCTCAGAAAGATTTTAAGAAAATTTACATTTTCTTAGAAACTGGGCCGAGCTTCAGTTTGGAGTATGGTTAGCAAGGGCAAAGAAAAGAACCTTTAGATAATATCAAATTTCATCTTTGAGGTTGATTCGCCATCGAATAAAACTTATGTAGACAATGTTTATTTATTAATAATTGAAATTTTTGCAAAACTTAAAATTTGCTTTGTTCAAGTTTTACGCATATAACAGCCAAAAGGATCGGGATAATTCGTATAAATTTCGCAACTTTTTCAATTTGCTCAGCATTTTCGTCTTGCAACATTTTATTATTTTAAGTTGCCTGCTTTGCGGCCTGCTGCCGTGCAACATATAAACTGGCAATTTTCATAACTTTTCGCTGTCATTTATTTCAATTTCTTTGCGTACACAAACCACGACCGCGTTCCTTCCGCCCCCTCCCCCCAACCACTCAATAAGTGTCAGGACAAGCTTTGTCGCACGAACAACAAAAGCGTATCTTAACTTATTTTTTTCTCGCCTTTAGTTGTTGTTGATGTTGTTGTTGTCGGAGAGACAAACGAGCGCAACGAACGAGTGGACACACATTAATAGTTTTAATGCCGCAAGTAACGATGTCACGCAGTTTTGCACGAACAACAACAGCAACAACAATAACAACTACAAAGAACGAGAATTGGTGCTGGTGCAAAACCCCGAAAAATAAAAATGAAATTTTTGGATATTTTCAAGACTAATTTAATTTGGACTTTAAAAGTCATCTTGAATTTGCCAAAAAAAATTTCCATTTTGTTTAAAAATAAATTCCTGTTGTAATGGACCAACAACAAATCTGCAAGTATTAAGCTTACTAGACTCCGTAAATTGTGTACTCGACTTAAGCATTTAAAATAGGATGCAGATCTAAATTCCTGTTTCAATACCTAATATACAAAAAAAAAAAACACCGGAAGGACATTAGCCCGAATTAAACATTTGGTATCTCGTCATGTCACCGCCTAAAATGTAGTCGCAACTTCCGGTTGTTGTAGTTATTGTTGTTGCTGCTGCTGGTGTTGTCGTGTGCAACATTATTACACACCAAATAAAAGCCATTAGGATCCATTTCAACTTTTGGCGCAAGTTTCTCTTTGCCGTTTGCTATTTTTTCGTTATTTCTTTTGTTGTTGCTGTTGTTGTTGTTGCTACAAAGGAAAAGGGTCAATTTTCGTAAGGACGAAATAAAGTTTTCCGCGTAAGAAAATTTATTGCACACGCGAAGGAGTAACTTTTTTTTCGCCGCATTTGCTAAAGCGTGCAACATTTGCAGCAAAGCGTTAAAATGATGATGAGATTTCTTCTTCTTTTTCTTCACGTGTTTTCTTTGCTGCGAAAAAAATCACCATTTTAATGTCCTTGGAAAGTGCTGATAAAATTCTGAGTCAAACACCTTTCAATCAATCAAGTAAACAAACTTAAAAGCCAGGCTTACTACGACCACGAAGAAAATATTTACCATACTTATTAATATGGCAAGGGTGCCATTGCCGCCCTTCGTCGTCCTGGCAGCTCCTTATGTGCCGCGGTTGCTGGCGTTGCTTCACCGTGCGGCACACAACTCGAAGTAAACTTTACTTTTCGCTGGCGCGCGCGGCGTAAACAGCTTCGAATCGTGGCTACTCCACTCAAGTGTCAGCAGCGGCTAAAAGTTTTCACCTTCAGGGTGCTGCATGCGGTTTTATTATTGTTGCCCCTGTGATGCACAGTATTCTGTTGTAATAAAAAAAGTATTTCTTTCTTCGAAGCTTTTCAAAGCTAATAAATCGTTCCGAAATATTTCATTCATTCATATTTTTAAGCATTTTTTAACGAAGTTTTTGTAAATTTTTTTGTTATTTATTTTGTATCGAGATTTTGAACAACTCCTCAGTACTGTGGATGTACAGTTTCGCTGGCGACTGCATCTATCGTGCGTCAACATTGAAAAATGGCGTCCAAATGCAAACTTCACTTTGGACGAACTTCGATTTTTTTTTTGTTGTTTCTACTTTCTTTTTCTTTGTTGCTTTTCTGTGGCAATATTTTTGCTTTGTGTAGCTTTTGTTTCGAAGGTGTTTTGTATTGCAAAATATTTTGATAGTAAAGTTTTTCCCATTCTTTCTTCTTCTTCTTGCTCGAGTGGAAAAAGTTTTATGTCCATGCTGCTGTGCAGCGTGCACTGAAGTGAAGTGGTCCGCAGAAGAGTGCAGGACAACCAGTGTTGCCGTGTTGCGCGTCAGTTGCTTTTGAAATGTTTGCGTGTCGTTAGCTGAATTTATAGTCTGCCATTTTTTATTTATTTATAAATTAAACAAAAAAGCAACAACAACGAACAAAAAATTAAAAGTTATAAATTTCTGCTCAAAATTGAATTAACGACCGATGGCAGTAAAAAGTTCGTTAACGAGTTCGCTAACGAAGCGGAATTATCGAAATGAATGCGAACAAGTTCAAGAACGTTTTTCAATGTCGTTCTCTTTCAAGAAGCCAACAGTCAAGCATGACTAAAAAATGTATCTGCCGTAAATCATTTTACATTAAATATAAAATTTAAATTTTCACACTCACAGACACATTTACGCCGCAGCGTCTTACACCTTTTACGGAAGATGTCCTTGACGAATTGCTTTATGTAATCCTTTTTGCTCGGTACTCAAACGGAAATGTCTGCTTTGATGGGAAAGCGCAAAAATTGCGTCATTTTCATTTGAAGGGAGTTATGGTAATTTGTTGTTGTTGTTGTGTTGTTAAATATTGTTGTTCTGTTGTTGCTGTGTTGCTGTTGTTGCGCGGTTGCTATTCACATTCGAATTATCCTTTGATTGGCATTACAATGCAGATTAGATTTCAACACTTACCTCATTCTCAATTCTCACCCTCACTCTCACACTTAATACCAGTCAGCACAGACAGACAGACAGACAGACAGACAGACAGATAGACAGACACACACAGAGACGCACCGGAGCATTGATTTTCAAGAGTTATTGTATGCCTGCCTGTGTGGGTTTTGTGCAAATGTTTGAGTGTAAATGAGAAATACGTGTGCCAACTTTGTTGGAAATTTGAATGTCAAGTGTCAAAGATTACAAAAGGTGCTTCATTCGTTCGTTCGTCGTTTTGAGGATTTTGGATTCTGGATTTTTGCATTTTGTGGTTAACAATGGGAAGCTGCTTGATTCAGCCGATGGTATTCGAAATTGGAAATTTAGTTTGAGTAAAAACTTGAAGTCGAAACTTTTGAACTTTTTTACGAGAATCATTTCTGTACTTTAAAATGAAGTCTAATTTAGATTAAAAATAAAAATGACAAAGAATGTATAAATTCATATATAAAATATTTAAATAAAATTATTTTGCTGCTTCATAGAAGTGAGCTTTGTTTCAAAGCGTCATACGAATTAAAACTCGTTTTATTTATTCTTCCTATCCGATTTGAATGAAAATTTAACAAAACTAAATTACAAAAATATTAAAAGTATTTTTGTAGCAGACTTTTCCAAACTGTCAATTTCGAAACGCTGCCAAGCGTCAATCTATAAAAGCGGAATTTTAAATGCGCACAAACACAGGCAAACACTCACATAAAAGTACATTTATAAAATGGCGCTTAATTTACGATTTTCGAGCACAAGGAAGAAGACGAAGAAGAAATAAAATGGATAGGAAGCCATTAAATACGATTTTACAACTACAGATAAAATATGTGTTTGGTTGTGGCAAGGACCTATACACTGACATACAGACAGACAGACGGACACCGACAAGGGCAACTAATTTCTCTTAATGCAAACACATATACAGGGGCAAACTCACACACGCTCAAACAGAGAGAGAATACATTTGACACGCGAATGAAACTAATAAAATTTACGCATATCCTGGCAGTGAAATGCGAGCGTTCTGCCCAGCTCAGCTTAGCCCAGCCCAGCGCTGCCAAAAAATACCACAAAACACATGCCAACTTGACACCAATACACATGCAAAGGCGCACACATACTCAAATGCATATATATGGTACTCACACACAGTCAAACGAACATGCCATTGAAATTCAATTCAATTTTAAAATACCGCTGAAATGTACGTCGAGGCGATTGCGGCGCTCATACATGTACACGTGTATGTGTTGGTGTTTGTGTTGATGTGTTTTTATTTGAAGCACGCAAATTACGTTATGCAAGGATACGCCGCGCGCGCGCCGACAACAAAGTATGTGTAAAAAATAAAACAAGGATACGAAAAAAATAAAAGGAAATGAAAGGAAAAAAAATGGTAAAAATGTAAAAATGCTTTTAAGAAAAGTCGATTCACGCTTGAATAGGCGCGCGCTGCTTTAAAATTAAGCTTTAGCATTGTAAGTTCTTACAACAAGAACAGCAACAACATTAGCAGCAACAAAAAGGATATTCTCTGCGTCAGCCGAAAAAAAATAAGGATCAGCGAAATTTAAAGCCATGCCATATCAACTTATTTTCAGCTTTTCCTTTATTTTTGTTGCATTTTTTTTTGTTAGTGGAAGAGAGTACTTTGGCAGCTGACATGTAAGGCCATATTCGCACAGTACTTAGAAAGCGTACATAAATTTATTAAAAGTAAAACTGATGGAATAAAATAGAAATAATAAAAAATTGGAGATCTGCGTTTTTAAACGGGATAAAATGTCTGTCAACTTATAAAATTGGTTAATTTTTTTTACATTTCACTAAAGTTTTCATATGTTAAAATACCTATTTTTATTTTATAAATAAATCTTACCTGCCAAAATAAATTTTTGATTTTTGTTGCCTAAAAGCTTACAATGAAAAATTAATTTAATTAAAGTAAAAAATCTGTTTTAAAGTACTGTGTGCACCGCGACACCCCGCCAGCAAGGATAACACAATTTATTGAAAAGGAATCCTTTCGTCTAATGCCGGGGATTCTTAAGATTTTCTACCCAAAGCAAGCAGACACCTTCAAAACTTTTGCTGGATTTCTTTCGTGAGTTTTCACTTTTTTTTCTTTCGCTCGCTCGTTCGTTCGCTCGTTCGCTTCATACATTTTTTATTATATCACGTTGCAAACATAAACGCGTTAAGGATTCGCGGCGCTCATACATACAAACAAACTCACGTGAACCTACACATGCACACATGAAAGGATATTCTTCTTATTTTCATTTGAAAAGCGCTTAAATTCACTTTTTCGCATTGAATTCGGTGTTGCTTTTTTTTGTTGGTAAACCCTCGCACACACACACACACACACTTACACACATATTTATTGAAAAAAGGCTCACCCTTGATAAATATATATGTATCTATATCCCTCGCATTAAGGACCTCTTATAAAAAACAAACCAACACACACACATACAAACTCATATCACTTGCCGCAGAAGCAGCGGAATTTATTTGCTTATCCTGGCGTTATCCTGTAGTTTATATTATTAGCTCATATTGTGTGGTGTGTGTATCTATATACACACACACACACTCATACGTGTAGTGTGTTTGTGTGCGGAGAAGGGCCTTAATAGAGACATCTGGCATTTTTTATTAACACCTAAGAGCATTTATTATTTTGTATTTTTTTTCTTGTTTTTGGTTTTCTGTGGGAGTGTGTGTGTGCTTACATGTAACCAGTCGGCTTGGCAATTTTAAGCCACTTAAGTGGGCTTTTTCTCTCGACCTTTCTTTTCGATATCGTTGTCTAATTCCTGCAGGATAATTTGATCTTAAAATTGTCAAATTTAAAAAATTAAATTATTAAAATTTAAAAATTTGCGATTTTTAAAAATATATTTTCAAAGCTATAAACGATTGAAAATGTATTTAAAACGTTTGTTAAAAATTACAAAATTAAAGACAAATTTAATTATTAGGCTCGTTTTGTTAAAACAAATTATTGTCAAAGTTGGTCCCCTTCTGTACTAAGCAATTTTAGTGTTGAGCTATTTTTTGATTCTTTTTTTATAATTGCGCTTTCGACCATGCTAAGCAAATTTTCCTACCAATTTAAGTTTTTATCATTTATTAACTTTTCTTTTAAAATTTCCACCTTAAACCTAAAAGTGTGCTAGACACATTTTCATTTTATTTTTTCGAATATTTATTGTTAATAAATATCCGCTCATATTCTTATTACTTATTCAGCGAATATAATTTTATTTTATGTCAACGTATTTACAAGAAACTGCTGTACAATATTAAAGCTCATCTCCATTTTTTGTATTGCTTAATCGGACAAAAGGAGTCCCTTTGGCAATTTTGACTGCATAACACACACACGTAGTGTCTCCCTAATCTCGCACTTCATAATTCAAAACCTATGCCTGAGGACGAAAAAAATAACAAAAAAAAAAAACGAAGCACAAACAACAACAAACAGTAAGGACAACAACAAATGTGAAAAAAATAAACAAACACGGGCCAGCAAAAATATCACCTCAAAAATGTGCGATAAAGCCTCGTGGCCAATGCGGCACAGCACTTATATGCGCCCATCCTAAACCTCTTCCTCGACCAACAACAAGCAAAACTTTGTTTGTTTTTTTTTTGGACAAAGGAACGTCGTGCGTCGCAAATGAAGTTATATCGTTCCGCTGCTCCTTCAATGTTGTCCTTTGTTAAAAACGGTAGAGATGCGAATAAAAAGTCGTAAGCGGGTTTCAAACGGCGACGGTTATGTATGTATGTGTATGCTTGTGTGTGTACGTTGTAGGATGTGTACTTTTTGGTGCGTCGTGCGTGACTTCGCCGTGTGTTAATAGAGTCGCCTGCCAGCGCCGCTCATAGGATTATCACAATGCGAAGGACTTTGCATGTCCTTTGTATGGTGTTGCCTCTACTATTGCTTTGGCTGCTGGCTGCTACCCTTTTGGCACTTCATAAAGTGTGATGACGACTATCGCGAGTCGGGAGCAGATAATATCATTTTTTCTCTTTCTATCAACTTCAGCTTGAGTTGATAGTTGCGAGAGTTCATTTGGCGTTTTATTTACGTAGCTTAAATTGAAAAAAAATATTTAGTTAGATTCGATTTCGTCTAAATTGAGAGTAAATTAAATTTAACTTTGTTAATAATTTAAAATTGAAAGCAGAAATAGAGAACGCTATTTTACTTACTTTTTTTTCTATGGTAGATTAGTTAATCGATGAGTTTAGCTAGAACGCTTAAACCCGCCTATCCCTTACTCAATTGTGTACCTTTTATAATACCACCTGTAATGTTTTTCTTTTATCTCCATCGATTTATGTATCGACTAATGTATTAAGTTAAGCAGGGCTGCTTCAAAAGCACTTCACACATACATACATACATACATACATACATACATACATACATACATACATACATACATACATATGAGTGCATGCACTCTTTCGCGCATTATTTGCGTATTAGCGGCGTAGTTTATGCCTCACTGATTTCCCTCAATGAATGATGATGTTCCTTTTTACACAAACACATTTTGCCCCACCCGCCCACCTCCGACTACTTATATCGACTATAAATTTTCACATCACGTGCCGCTTTGCCATTGTCCTGTCTCCAGCTCCGCTCAAGTGTTCACTGAAGGAGTGTGTAGGAGCATCCTTTGTATGTATTCCTTTTGTAGCTGTTTGTGCTGCCGCTTCGGTCGTTCATCTCGTTCTTTTGCGTGGTCCATCAGAGCGCCCAACTACTTTGAATAGCTTGGCTTGGCTTGGTTTGTTGGCTGGCTATGATGATGTATAATCTTGTGTTTTGCCCAAGTATTGCCACTTAATAGCCTACTTTCCGCCATTTTTTCTGGTTTTGTTGTAACCTCATCTTAGCAACGCTTTTACTTTCTATTGAAAGTTTTCTCTTCGTTCGTTCGTTCGTTCGTACGTTCGTCCGTTCGCCTTTTCATTGACTTCTTATCTTTCTTTATTGTGTGTTTTGTAGCCGAAGCAGATGCGATAAAGTGCGTCGCATCGTACCGCAGAATTCAAATTCAATTTCGATTATTCTTTTCTTTTTCCCCTCCATACAATTCGATTCGATGCCATTCGATTTCATTCAGTTGCCTCTGCTGTTATGTCTTCGTCTTCGTCCTCGTCCTCGTCTTCGTCCCATCCACTTAGGTTCAATTCAAGTCGTTTTCAATTGATAAGTTGAGCATGATTGAACGTGAATTGTTCGTCCGCTTTTCATTGACTTTATTCTTGGCTTTCTTCGGCATCTTCATCTTGCTCGTCCTCTTCGGGTAGTTCTTTATGTTGTAGCTCTGTTGTTGTCATTTTTATATTGAAACATTTATAGTGATTTATTGCTGGACATTATTGTATGTTTTTATCAGTTTATGTGACGATTTTTTTATGGCAGTACAAATGGATAAAATTAAATAAAAAAAAGAATTCACAAAATATAGCATGCATAATATTTCAAAAGTCCTTTTGATAAAACCATTATTTCGGCAATTCCTTTTCTTATCAATGTTCATTTCGTGTCCATTTTAAAACTAAATTTTGGTTATTTGACAAGCTTAGCAAAATGTTTAGTTCAATTAAAATGTAAAGTGACGCTTGAATTAATATTTTGAAGCAATTTTTATATGACTTTGGTATTAACTTGGTAAACTTCGATACTGTTTGGTGTTTCATTTTAATAAAGTTATCATGTTTATCAAACATTTTGCATCGTTAAAGTAATTGTTAATTATTTTCTGCAACTTTTTTGAAAATGTCTTTGGAAAACAAATTTATGAAAAATTTGCAATGGTTAAAAATGTTTAACAAACCATTTGGAATGTTTGATTTGATGTCGTATAATTACGATGTCCACTTTACTGGAAAAACGAAGTAAAAAGAAAGAAAAAAACCAACAGAAAATGTGCATCAAAATGTAGCAATAGTAAGTTTTTGAAAAAAAAAAAATTATTAAAATGAAAACAAAATTCAGCATAAACAGCCAAGAAGAAACGAAAAAAAAAGTCAACAAGAGAGTGAGAGAGAAACAATTGCGAGTACGCAGCGTAATGGTGCTTGAGTTCGGCCTAAGCTCGCCGGGCAAACGAAACACTGACACACCGACAGTTAGACAAACGAACGAATGAACGGACGAAGGAACGAACATATGGACGGGCAAGCGGACAGACACAGGGACGTGAGGCAGACAGACAATGGACTAGCAGCAGCAGCCATTACTGTTATTTGCGAAGCTGTCAAAAAGCAAATAGAAGTATGCAAGTGTGTGTGGGTGAGTGAATGCGTACATGTATGCACTTATGTATGTATGCATGCAAGAGTGTTGTTGCAAGTGTGTGTGTGTGTGTGTAAGTACACACATCCTCAGGAAACTTTAAAATTCGGAAAAATTCAAATAACGAGCAAAACAACAACAACAACAAAAACACATACAGACATGAACAATTTTTTTATGGAAATAATTGCAGCACTGCCACACAAACAAATTCAAATGCAGACTGCCAAAACATACCCGTGTACATATGTATAAGTAAAAATAAAAAACAAAAATTCAAAATCAACAACAACGACAACGACAGCAACAGCAACAGTAATGAGTACAACGTTGCAGCGAGCGTTTTTCGAGTGCGTGCCAGGCAGGACACTGTTGAAGCATGCTTCAGCTTAGTTTCGTTTAGAGGCACTTCACTAGTTTTGTGCAGCTTTTTCCATTTTTGGGTGTAAAATAATTTGTTCACAGCTTTTCGAAATTTCAGGAGCTGTAAAATTTTAATGAAACATTGTTTCAATTAAATCAAAGCGTATTAAAAAATGCTTCGAAATTTAAATTTTATGTTTATGTTTTTTTTATGTGTACAAAAATAGAATACCAACGTTTTTTTTGTGAAGAATTTCATAGCACTTAAACTCGTATTTAAAAAAATATTTAACTGCATATTTTAAGGTGTTAAATGTTTTAATTTTTTTTAATTTATCTACATATGTAAAAAAATAAAATCTAGCGGGCTTAAATTTACATATCTCATGTGCACAATTTCGTTGCATACTTTTGTGCTGTTCTATTCAATTCAGTCTACTTTCATTGATTTTTATAAGCATTAATCGTAACGCTTCACTGCGAAACTACTCTAAAACCGTTCTAAATAATGTTTATTTTATATGAAAGCCTACGAAAATCCAGCTTTGCAACTAAAATATGCGCCTAAATGTAGGCAACAAAACTGTGCATAAACATTTGGTTTACTGCGCCATAGCTTAAAACTTAATTTTACTCTAGTCGGCCATTGTTAACAATTTCGGTAAAGTTCTTGCTCACGCGCTCGCACTCAACTCTAGCAACAACAAAAACAATAACAACAGCACGAAACAAAGATCAATGCCTACTTTCAGGCTGCCAACACAAAAATAAAGCAGCGGCAGCAACCCAAAAAACAAGCGCTCGCAAATCGCTGCCAAATTGTGCAAATGGACGCTTTAATGGAAATTGTATTAGTCACTGGGGGCTAATATGATGGCAGCCACGATGCCTAGACCGGGTTATTATTAATGCTGGCGAAAAATTGATTTTTCCGCATGCTGCCCAAAAATTTATCGGCAGACTTTAAGGCTTACGAAAGTTGGCCAAAAATTATATACAAAAAAAAAAAAAAAAACATCATACCAAATATTGGTCGGTATATATAAATAAGTATCGTGCTAATGAGTCGCGCGCGAGTCATTTCATTCAGTTGCGCCGCGTTTAATTTCAATATGAACGCTAATGGCAGTGATTTCGACACGACGCGAAAGCGCTTCTAAATCCCTGCGGTAAGCTGCTGCTGCTGCAAATACGAGCACATGACAGCGCTTGCTGGTGTTAATATTCTGTTGAGTGGAACGCTGACCGGCGTTTGTTGTTATTGTTGTTGGTGCTAAATTTTGATTGTATTTGTGCTGTCAGACGCTTTGAGTGTCGGTTGAGGGGTTGTTTTTTTTTTGGATGTCCCCTGAGGTAAAAAGCTTTATTCGCTTATAATTAAAAGTGGCGAAATCCGGCGATTTTGATTACTTTATTGTGTACTTTTAGGCGAAAGGAAATGTTTTTCACTTCAATTTTAAATTGCCTATTTTAAGTTAAATTTTCTTTTTGTTTAAAGTTAGAAGAATAAATTATTCAAAAACAATTGAAGGCAAATCATTTAATTTTCTACATTTAACCTATTTAAGTTCTAAAATTTCATGAATTTATTAAAAATATTATCGATAATTTTTTATTGCATATTTCTAAGGCATCTGGTCATTGCTCTCTGTCTACCAACAAAGTCAATAAAATTTCGAAAAAATAAAGAATACCACGCCTTCCCAAAAAAACTGTGCAGCCAAATGCAGTTAAAACAGTATTGCCTTTTTTTGTGCGCCTAAAAATCCGGCGGAGCGTAAAATGTCGCGTCGACTTCTAAAATAGCAGAAAATTTCATTACGTTTCGGCGGCACTTTTGTTGGGCGCTTTGTTGTCAATTTTGTTGTTGTTGCTATTGTTGTTTCAGTTGTTGCCGCCAAACAGTAATGGATCATAAATTTATGCTGCATACTCACTCACACACATGCATGCAGACACACAAATGGTCAGAAATGTACAACATACAAAATTCGTAAAACCAGGCCAATGCATTCGCACTTTTAGGCTTTTTTTTTGCTTAGACTCGGAAATCATTTTTATTACACTGAAAATATTCTTAACAGATTTATTTTGTTTTAAAATGTTCTTTATCAAATAACGGGAACCCGACTTTGCTTTCGTGTCTAATTAAAAATTAAATAAAGGTCGCATTAATTTTTTTGTTAATAATATTTCAAAAGCCTTTTTTGTTAGTGCATTTCATGTGTTGAAATATTGTTTTTGTTGTTATTGTTGTTGTTGTTGAATTGTTAAAATATGGTTTGGCCAAAGTAGTTTCATGTCGCAGGCGCATAAATACTATCAGCGCCAAAAGTCCATAATATACTAACACACATACGTACACACATTGCATACTACTACTACTACTACTACGAGGAAGTAGTCGAGAGAGAGAGAGAGTGTGTGAAGTTATGTTATATGAGGCGTTATTTTGATATTTATGCGTTCGAAATGGTCAAAATAACAACCGAAACAGGCCCATTTTGGCCAAGAGCAACAGCAACAACAAACGACGACAACAAAAACAACGGTAACAACATACAATAAACAATCAATTGCTAATTGTAATTTGCAACATAAAACGAGCAGTAGCAGCGGCAGCAGTAGCAACAACAATAAACATTTCAGTATCCGCCGTTACATCGTTACATTGCAATCAAAATCATAGATCAAACTCGCATAAATAATGGCAGGGCATACTTTTAGGAGTTAACAGCATTAGTGTTGTTGGTCTCGTTCTTGTTTTTGTTGGTAGTATTTCTTATTGGCTTGTTTGTTATGGTGTACAATTTCTGTAAAAATCTGTTGTTTTTGTTTTTGGATCTGCGCTTATTTATTGAAGTAACCGTAAATTGGCAGAAAATATGAAGCATATTTTTAGGCGCCTTTTGGTAAGGTCGTGTAGTCGAAGTTATTAGGTCGTAAAGCGTGGCACTACTTATTATTTTCTTGCAAAGTAAGTAAGTGATTTTTTATGTGCTATATCGGAAAAGTTTTTGCATAATAAAGTGTCGAAAGTTTTTGCATATATTTTGAACAATTTTATAAAGTACGCCTAAAAGCATGTTATGAAAAAAAAATTATAGTGCTTTTGAGTTGAAAGTGCTCAAAGGTTTCAATTTAACAAAGGGAATTATTACTTAGAGTACATAGGCATATATATTTTTATATATATATTTTATTTACACACATCTTGACTTATTGCCTCAATGGCATTTCCCAAGTTAACTACAAAAACAATTTAGCAATTTCACAGTACTTCACATCCACTTTCGAAAATATTTTTAGTTGCTATTTTTTTGATTAAAGAAACCTGAACCTCTCTTTCAATACCATTTGCTGGTTTCTTCAACCATTGCTTACCCATACCAGTCGCATCACACACTTCCGGCGGCGGAACCAGAAACGGAAATGTCCCGTATCAGTACATTTCCGTATACACAGCCATCTATACAAATATACATACATACACACACATACAATCCAATACACACACAAACAAACAACAGCAATAATAATTATTTTGTTAAAAATAAATGGGCAAAACGTCAGCAACAACAATAAAACAAAGCACTGCGCGAATATCCTTTCCTCGTTCTTATTTTTGATACTCTTCGTTTTTGTTGTTGTTTGTTTTTGCACATTTTTACCCTTTTTGCACGAACCTTTTCGTGTATCTTGTTTGTGCTGTGGGAAAATCGCTGCGGTTATGTCTTCGCACTCTTTTGTTGTATTTTGAGCGAGTGTGTTTGTTTCTGTAATAGACTGGTTTTGAGTTGTTTTAATTGGAAGAATACATTTACTTATTCTACAATTTAGTAAAATTAGTTGCACAAACAAACTATTTCGAATAAAAGAACAAAAAAAATTGTTCTATGACACAAATTTAAAATGACTAAAGTAAAATTAATTTTGTTATTTTAAGGCTGAAGTTGTTCATTTAAATCTGTATTAATAATAATTTTATCTGAGCCAGTCTATGTATTATTCCTGTCCAAGGAACTGACCTCGAGAGTCACACTGGAGTCGTTGTTCTGAACTGCTGGCATCCGGTGTGTCCTGGGCTGGAAGAGCGAGGCTAGACGAGGCTGTCTGACCGACGGTGTTTTTGTTTTCCTGGTGTTAATTCATTATCCTGGCGTTTATCACATGCTTTTTAGCGCAAGCACACATACATAAGTACACTCATGCACACATATAAATTTAACATAAAGGCTGGCCGGCAGGTCACCATGTCCAGATGTTAGTCCTGCATCTGCAGAATGGGCGCTTAATGTACACACTCAACTGTCTGCGCGGCTAGTTGAATTCTTGTTTGTGTTGGTATTTTTGTCGCCGTATGTTTGTGTGTGTGTGCGCGTTTGTGTAAATTGTAAATTGTTTCCAGTTAATGTTTGTTGTAAGTAGCTGCATGAGCTTATTTTTTCATCAACTGATTTGGAAGGGGTTCCCAGTTGTTCACCTTTGGCTCCAGTCGCAAATGTCCTTCGTTGAGAGTTTTTTTTATAATTGTGAGATTATTTATGAAGTGTATTATTAAAATTCTTGTGGGCGGCTACTAAGCGAAATTTATATTTACAACAGGATAATAAAGGATAATACGAAAGGCCAATGAACTTGATGAATTTTCCATGTTTAAAGATAAGGATTTTAAGTACAGGACAAAATAATTTAAGACATTCACACGTTTTATGAGACCAAAGTTTTATAGTTAAAAAGTCAACTCGAGGACAAACCCAACAAATTGCATTGTCGTTTACTACTTTAAATTTAACTACTTATTGCAGTGAATTTTTTTTACTAATTTTTTCTGCTGACCAATATAAAAATTCGTGTGCAGTGAATGCAATAAAGAAAATTTTTTCTGTTGTTGTTGCTGCTGCTTTTGGATGGTTGCTGCATTTCAGGCGAAGTTATGGTTTTGGTCACATTGTGCAGACAGGTCGGATAACCTCCATCGGGACGCTTTGTCTTATTGTCTCTGTGCTCCGTATGTGCTGCCAACCGCACAAATAAAGGCACAAATGCAATACATACAAAAAGAAATGAATATATATTTTACAAAGAGTTTTTTTAACTCTTTTAAGAGTTCAAATTATTAATATTTAATACTTAAATTAACAGAAAATATTTATTTAAGTTTAGAAAAATAAATAAAATTATTCCATTATTTCTGCGAGTGTATAAGTAGAAAAACGAAACAACAATAGAGAAAAGGAAGTTATCAGCTAAAAGAAAAGAAAAAATAAAGCAAATGGAAAAGCGAAGAATGCCAAGTGAAAAAAGTAACAACGGCAACACTGAGGCAGGATAAATTTTGACCAATGTTTGTGGGTGGCTTAATGGTCGGCAATAAATGTCTTGAGTTGATTAAATTAACGAGCGACAGACCGAGCAAAGCATGAGGCGCACAAAAAAACCGAAAAGGGAGAATATTAATAAAAAGGGGTGACATTGTTTTGTTACATTTTTGTTGTTTTGCTTTTCTTTTCTTTGACTGCGTGCGAAATTATTTCAACGAAAAACAGAGGGAGAACATTTCGCGCGAAATTGAAAAGACAGATCAGAAAACGTTTTTAATTAAATATGGAACGCAAAAAGGGGAGACACTGTTTTTTAAATGTCGTGCACACTTTTTTTTACATTTCGTAATATATCTATTTTAATTTTCCGATACATTCATGCGACATGTTTTGTTCTGTCGACGCCATTAAATGCACAAAATAAAATCATATACACGCGGGACATGACAGACAGACAGACTGACAGACAGACACTTCATCACTTTATGCTTTTGCATACAATTTCCTTAGTCGTTTTTTGGCTTGATAAAATACATTTTAAAAAATATTCCCGTGCGGCGCAAAATTCCCAAATTGATTAAAACTTCATAAATTTGCATTTAAACCGCACACTCAAACACACACACACACATGCACAGGAACATACACAAACGCAACACGTACACTCTTATGAATATTTACACATGCAAAGCGTCGGAGTTTACATGTGTTGGGGGTTAATATAAACGCACCCGCGCGCGCTCCTTATTTATACCCCAAACCTGGTCTTTTGTGTGTTCCCCTCCCTTTGAGCGATATTTTTTATTATATTTAATTTTTTTTTGCGTTATTCCCCAAATGAATATAAACGTAAATTCACATCATCACAAATATTATCAAGCAATCAACAAATATTGCGCCAAGAAGGGGAGCATAAGTGCGCTCGCTCCCTTTTGTTTGTTAAAGCTGCAGCTCTGTTGCTTTTTAAGTGCTTCTTCAAGTTCTGCAAGGAGGCATAGTTTGCGCGGTTTATCAACAAAAAACAAAAAATGTCAATTTCTTGGCAAAAAATTTGTGTAGCTTTTTTTCACGGCCTCCTCCGATAGAACGTGCCTCTGCCATTATTCACGTTTAACCCTCCTTAATAATTTTATATACCTAGCAGTGCCAAATTTCTTATCAATATTTTTTATTTTATTGTTGTATAGCTTGGGGGAACTGTTTTTGCCGTCGTTGTGCTTTTTGTTGTTGTTGTTGTTATTGTTGATGGTTTAAGGCTGCCAATGCTTTGAAAATATTTTTCAATATTATTGATGTGTATTTTGGTTTGATAAGCTGAAAAATTGGCTGCACTATGCAAATTATTTGCACAGGTATGCGGGCATACGGGGTGACTTTTTACTCCTTTTTTGTTAGTATTATTTTGGGTGTAACCACTGTTTTTGCAAGAGTAAAGTTAATATTTGTCTTGTGGTTTATGTTCTGGTTTTTTTGATTTTCATTATTAAATTATGCACTTTTTATTGTTATATCAACAGTGAGTGCTATACTCTTTAGCTTATGCATAAAATGTAGCATACATTTTGGCTGTTGAATATTTTAACTGTTTGTGTTTGAGATCCTCGTATGCCGTTGCATAATTGTGGCCAAATACAATTTTTTTAATTTATTTTAACCAGTTTTATTTAACAGAAAACGATTAAACAAAAAAGTGTTGCATATTTTTAGGTGCTATAAAGTTATATCAAGGTTTTGTCAATTTTAAGGTAGTTTCGTATGTGTTCGCTTGTGAGTATTTAACTAAACTTATTTCCTGATTGCGTGTGATATAAACATTTTTTTTACAAATTAGTAATATGCAAGTTAAGAGAATAAATCTTAAAGAAATTGCCTACTTTTGTGTAATCATACCCGAACAACGGGATCTTTAAATAACTCTATTAAGAAAATGCTACCAAAAATAAAACCAATTCCGGTAATTACTAATTAAATCAACGTTTTGCGCAAAGGTCAAAGAACCAAAACAAAAAGCAAATAGGCAGACAGACAGGCATACCGACGAACAAGCTTCAAATTGATGAAAGGAGAAAAACAAAATTGTTGTCTACTTTTAGGCGAAAAATGCGACAAAGAGATTTGCTGAAGAAAAAAGTTTTCTCTCTTTCAATTAGAGATAAAAAGCAGCACGTGCGTAAGAATACAAAACAAAACTAAATAAACAACAATAAGAAGAAAAGTAACACAGAAAAGAGGAAAACAAGAGCACACCTTAAGGCTATAGTGCTTTCCGCGCTTTGTTGTAGAACTTTTTAAAGCTCAAAGAAATCGTTTCTTTATTGTGCTAAATTATATTCCCATCGAATTGAAGTTTAAGCTGAAATTTTGGCTTTGAATTTTAAACTTCGGGAGTGTTGCATTTAAATTTGCTCATATTTTGAAGTCATTTTTGTTGAATTTATTTTTAGAGTTTAGCCCGAATAAGAATGAAACATAAAAAATTCAGTTAACATAATTAAAAGAGTAAGAAATTTTCTTGACACTAAAATTACAAAACTGTTTTGCATCCTTTCGCCAGTTGGTCTCACTTTTTCGCAACATCTAAATTTAGCAAATTGTTGTAATTGTTGTTGTTGGTTTTTTATCTAATGGCTTTTAAGCAAGACACACACATATACACACACACACAAAGTGAAAGAGCGAACTTTTGCGTACTTAGTCCGAGTACAAAAGCGCAAAAAGAGCACACAATCAAGTCAAGGTGCCAAAAAGTATGCTTCACTTTGCAGCGCCACTCAATCACAGATGCAAAACTTTGCTTTTTTAATGTTTAAAGACTTTACAGATAATTTTATTTTCTTTTTTTTATATTTGTTCACACACACACACACACACGCATTTGCGTTGCAATATCGTAAAATACAAATTTTTTCTCTAACTGCGAAAGTCGTTTTAAGGCAAAGTTTTGCGCTGCTCGCTTTCGATGCTGGCGTGTGTTATCTTTGCGCTGCAGCGAGAAACGAAAAGCGGGCTATTGGAATAAGCAGCAGCAGCGCGTTTAAGGTGACCAGCTGAAAGAAATGTTTGAAATTCTTGAATGAAATGGAAAATTTGAAATACTTAAGTTTTTCAAGTAATAATCTAACTCTAAAAGCTTTTGAAAATAATAACAATACTTTTGCAAAAGCTTGAAAGTTATTATAAAATTAAAAATAGTATTTAAAATAAGTATATATTTTTATACTATTTATTAAAATAAGAATTGTTAACGTGAAAATTTAGTATTGGTCACCCAGAGGCAGTTTGTTATGCCAAAAAGTGCGAAATGCGCTTGTTAAGTGCAGTTTTCCCCTTAAATCTATCTGAAGAAAATATAACAAAAAATACAACAACAAAAATAACAAAAACAAATAATTTAAAGAAAAGCGTAGTAAGTCGAAAAATGGGAGTAAGTAAGTAAAATATTGCAAAAGTATAAATTTACTTTAGTAAGTGCTTAAAGCAAATATGAAAGAAAGTTTTGGCGAGCTTTCGCAGCGAATTATACATTACGCGCACTGATAACATTAGACACAGACGGACAGACAACTCGAGCGGAAGAAATGTTGTTCGCAAGTTGATGGATATTTTAGTTTTCATCTTTTTTTGTTTGCTTTGTTTCTTGCGAGCATTTTACGATTTATTTATTTTTTAAGCGCACTGCAGAATATTCAAAAGTGCAAAATGTCAGTTAGTTAGTTTGATGCTGGTTGAGCGTTTGAAGTTAACGAGCTAAAGCTGTATGCGTGTGCTGAAGCGTCAGGTAGCGAGCTTCCGTTCAGCAGCACATTTTGTTGTTTTCAGTTTGGAGTTGGGCAAGCCGCGATGGCGCTTGCATTGCAAGTTGTGCAGAGTAACACAGACGCTAAAGACGATTGTGAGTTTTGAAGTTTATTAGAAGCTTTATGTTCGGTTAAAAGCTTTAAAGTTCACCAAAAGTTTATCCGTGACATGAAAGCCCACTTAAATTTTTCCACGTACAATAAATATTTTGTAGTTTTACTGAAAGCCATTAAAAGCACTTAGTAATGCTAACGTTTTCTTTAGCTTCCCAGATAATTAAAAGCTTGAAAGCTCGTGTAAAGACAATGGACTAAAATTGTTAAAAGTCAAGAAAGTTAAAGCTTGTTAATGAACTGTCAAATAATGAAGCTTTGCTAGGCTTAAATATATTTGTTGTTGATCTTTTCCTTTGGCATCACTATCGTGAGCGCTTCTCCTGTATTGACCACACTTGTGTATGCATGTGTGCTTGTAAGTATGTGTAAACTGAAACCTCAAAGCACTGTGTGTCTGTATGTGTGTGTGTGTACTTTTCCGCTCCCACATGCCCAACACAACTCAAACACGAACATTTTCAAAAATGGCGAAGCGAAAAAAAAAGTTTGTAAAATATTTCTTGCCACACAAAAGCAGCAAAAAAAAAGAAGAAAATCGCAAATGAAAACTTTGCTGCAGGTAAGCGAGCGAAACAAGCGAGCAGCTGAACTTTTTAAACATTGCACTACGCTACGCATACAGACGCTCACAAACTAACCAACCACCCACATACACCGCCCTGTGCTGACAGAACGTTCAACTGTGCATCGAGGAGGATAGGGGGCGGGCAGGTGCTACCGAAAACGTCACATTAATGTCAAAGCGATGCCAATTGCAGCTAATGTGTGCGATAGAGTGGTTTTAAATAAAAAATTATCAAACTTTATATGTCTATGAACGTTAAATGTAAAATTTGTTTAAAATAAGCTTTTTTAAAACAAATTAAAGATATTAAAAAAATATTACTAGAGGGTGGAACGATTGATTAATAAACGTTCCTTAAATAAAACCGATCTAGTCGCTTTAGTGGATAAGCTTAAAGCGATGATGCACTTTCGGTGTCAGTGAACATGCACATGTGTATAGTATGTGTCTCGGTGTACGTATGGCAAGTATTTTGTGCGTATGTGTGTGTGGGTATGTGCATTTCCGTACGCTGAGGCATTTGAGCCCGCCTGTGAGAGCAGCGCAGCATTAAAAGGCTTTTAATGAAATTAAAATGCGCTACTTAGCTTAGCAGCGCTTTCACGTCTTCGTCTCTTCTTCTACTTCTTCTTGTTAGTCTGCTTCTTCTTTTCAACTTTTTCTTCGTATTTTTAAACTTTGCTCAACCGGAAGGAAGTGCTTCAGCGGATGTTGTTGCACTTCCAGGCGTGGAAGTCGTTCTCGTTCGTTGCTACGCATTGTTGGTGTTCTTGTTGTTGTAGTTTTTATTGTGGCGCTTTACTTTTTATTTATTTTAGCTTATTTTTTGCGCTCAATGTTAAATTTTTCTTTAATTTATTTATTTTTCTTGATAATTTTTCTTGAGAAATTTCCCGCACTTCCGTTTCAGTCAGTTTTACGTTGTGCCGCGTCCGGAAGTTGAAAGATGGCGCACCGGATCTGTTTGTTAAATATCAAATAATTGTTTACGCGTGTGCCGACCTTGCTTTAATGGTTGTTACGTTTGCAAGTTTTTCGCTGGAATTTTTTCTATTTTCGCAGATTAAGAATATTTTTTTAATTGATTTGACTCTCGCTTTCAATTGTCGCACGTGGCGACAACAAAAATTTAAAATTTATTTTAATTAAAAACTAAAATTCATTTTTATGTTTATAAATATTTTGTATATTGTATTAAATTTTATAAATTTTAGTTTGACTCTCACATTATTTTTTTGTTTATTCAAATTCTTCTCTTTTTCTCAGTATTCTCAATTGCAATTTAAAAAAATATAACAACAACTTTGAGTCACCCTTTATAATAAGTCTCCAAGTTGAGCAAGTTGTGAGAATAATTGAGAATAATTGAGAATAATTTTGGGATATTTGCTCTGCTCTTTGTTTAATTTCCCCATTATTTTCACTTTAGAGTAGACAAATTGCACGAAAGAGCGTGTTGCCTTGAAAAGAGCTTAGGGAAGCTTTTACGGTCAATTACAACATTTTAAAATTCTAAATGTACATTTAAGAAAATGTTAAACTAAAATTTAAGATATTAAAAATTTTAGTTAACAATTAGTTAAAAAAAAATCTCTTGCCGTGAGATTTTATTTTCCGTGTTCTAATTGGGATTTGTAGGAAAATTTAAAAATTAATCATGTTGTTTTTTTAATTTTTGTCAAAAAATTCGTTTGGGTGTAAGATTTTCCAAAACATTGCACACAAATCCTAATTGACCTTTGACACCAAAAATTGTTAACAGCAAATATACAGCACACCCACAAGTGATTTGCCGCTCTTTGTGCCAACTGGAAATCGGTCTCTTAAAGCCGCGCGTTATTCCAGCACAAACTTATACAGTTTTCCTCAACTTTCAATAAGAATGCCGACCTACAACACTAAACTTCGGCAAGCCAAAGGAAATTCCTTTTTGCAACCTCACTGATAAGAGCATCCATCCTGCCTACAATAAATTCCAGCGCACAAAAGTACCGTGCAAAAATCCAGAGAGAAAGAGAAAATTTATTCCGGACATTTGTTAGAATTTTTGCTCGCATTCTTCTTTGGTCCATGAGCGCAACAAACTTCCAATGCACAATGGCCGACGACGATGGTGCGCTGCTGCGTTCGTGCCGAAATTTGAGGTGCGCGGCGGTGGTTGGCTCTCTTCGTGCGCTCCTTCGTGCAACTCGTTGAAAATCAGTTCAGTTGCTTTGATAACGCGTAGCGCATTGGATCCGTGCGGAGATTTTTGCACATTTTTACGCGCAGAAAAGTGTTTTTCGTTCGTTTGCAGACGGACAGAGTTTTACGTACTGCATAGCCTCGTTGTTGTTGTTGGTTTCGTTAGTCCATTGACGTAAAGTGTTGTTGTTTGCATTTTTAATACATAAATTCGGTAAATTGTTTCGGTTTGTGGTGGCGCCGTGGTTTTGTCTTCTTTCCAACTCACATTTTTGTTTTTTTTTGGCGTAGTGTGGCTCTGTGTGTGTGTGCTTGTCGATGTGCACAGCATGTGGCACAAATGTGTTTGTTGCATGTCATCGCCTAAAGTCGTCGTCCGTCGTTGCAACGTGTTGCCTGTCAGTCTGCCCGCCCGCCCGCTCGCATTTGGTTAAAAATTATATCCGTTATTTGTTTTAATTGAAAAATTGTCAAATTACAAAAACGTGCGCGAAATTTTTAATTGTCACTTAAAAGAGAGAAATTTTTGAATTTTATTTAAATCGTCGGATGTGCTCTCGTGTTCGTTTGAGATATTAACGCATCATTAGGGTGATACATTGTTGCATATGGTAAGTCGGACTTTTTATATATTTTATTTATTGTTTCAAAAAAAAATAACATTCCCATTAAATTTTTTTTGGTGTCCAATAATCTTTAGAAAATTATATAAATTTTAAAGAAGTTTATATTTTTTTTCGTCTTACTATTTTACAGGCGGACATCGAAAATTATGTATACCAATTGTTAATACCAATTCCGATCTTACCAAATATCAAAAAAGCTCTATTTGAATTTTGTACTTAAGTTTTTTTGTGATTTTCATTTTCATTGTTCATTGTTTTCATGTTCATTTTAGAAAAAAGTGGGCGTGGTTCATCATTTCGATGCTTATTAATAAATATGTAACTGCCTACATTTTTAAAACTTTAGATGCTATGTTGATGTTTTTTTGGGGTAAGGATATCTTAGTTACCATTTCTACTGTTTTAAAATAGTGTATGAGAGGAGTGGCACACCCACTTAAATTATAACAGTACTACAATGTAATCTACATTGCTTCGTTGATAATAATTGGGGTGTAGGCATCTATCTGGTAAACATCTGACCTTTGGGGAAGTACTTTACAAATGTAAGGCAATATTTATTTCGTCTTAAAAACAGTGAGCCACATCGGGTACATAACCCGACCTGAGAAGGTAATAACGAATTCCCCAAATATTGTTTTCAAAAATTTAAATACAATAAATATCTGCGTTTAATGAAAGGTTTTTTTCACATGCCTTGAATTCTCAGCTGTTTAAAATAATGAGAAGATCTTTGCTGGAAGCATAAAGAAAAGAAAGCTACCAATTAATTCTAATGAGAAATGTTAACGTTAAAAACTAAAACTATAAATCATTCCGAAAAAGAATACCTTGCTAAAGTTAAAATAAAAAAGTATAAAAAAATTAAAGGAGTTAAAATAAAAAAGTATTATTAACGCTTTCTCATTTGTTGGTAAATTATGTGTGCGGCTAATTAAATTATACTTGAACTCGTTGAAAGTTTCAAAATCAGAATTTACGACTTTAACACATGCCATAAAAGTCACTTCACAAGGGTGAGCGTAAAAACGACCGGAAAATCTGGGTCAACACCGGCTAAAAAAAAGCATAAAAGCATAAAACATAAAATAGTAAAAACAAAATAAAAGACTAACAAATTAGCATAAACTGGAATAAGCAGGCAAGTAACCAAGCAAGCTTACAGGCCATTCCACATACAAGTGTAGAACATAAATACAAGCGCACATCGTCCCAACCGGGCATAAACTGGCGCGCAGCTCATTAACTGCTGTCAACTGATGTTAAAAATGCCAAAAATTAGAAGGCAGGCAGAAGGGCAGCAAAAGGAGGCGACAACGATGACGACGACGACGACACACCACACCACACCAACTGTGGACGACCCACTGCGACCGCGTCCGTCACGTTCACAAAATATTCAAATTTCAGCTACCAAGCAACAATAACGAGCAGCAACAAAAATAAAAACAACAAGAACAACACACACAAATAAAGTGGTCGAGGTGGTTTTTGGGCAAAGCAAAGCAAAAACTAAAAACCCGTTGAAAAATGCTTTACCAAAATTCCGTAAATCCTGTTGTTGCAATTCAAAACAAAAAAAATAGAGGAAGAAAAAGGATAACAACTACATGATCCTTCAGTAGTGCCAAACAAACAACCAGGCCAACTAAATAGAAACAAAAAAAAAAAACAACTACAAAAAAGGGTTGCCATATGAAAAATAAGCTAATATGGTAAGCGCTTTCCATAAGAGGGCGAGAAACGCAATGAAGCCGAAAGGGTTTAAGCCGTCGCACAGTACTTGCGAGTAATTCCTAAAGAGAATCCTGTGGAAATGTAAAATTTTAGTTACTTTTTCAACAATTAAATATAGAAGATTTATAAGTTGTATCTTACGAGTACGTGTGATAATTTTATATGCGAGAATTGTTACTAAAAATTCTAAATTATGCAATTAAGCCAGATTATCACATGAAGTAAACGTCAAATTTTATTTCGTTTTTTTCGAGTGACAATTCTCGCATGATAAATTATCGAAGGAATTTAGTTGAGGTTGTGAAGGTTCACTAGTAGAACTAGTTTTAATTTTATCTTACATTTTTCTATTGACTTCAAGTACTGTCAGCACATACGACCGCACGCTGATGTTTTATATTAAATTAGCTGTGCTTCGTTTAGTTGGTTCTGGTGCGCTCGCTCGAGGGCTGCCGAGTACGTCGCTAATTTTTTTCTCGCTTTTTCGTTCGTGCTAAAAGGATAACACCCCAAGTTTTTAAATTTAATTATCAACATTGACAATGTGCTTTGCTTGGCGGTTGGCTGTTGTGTCTGTGAGCGCGCACTCGATTTAACAACGTTTAAAGTTAAATTAAGCTGTTTAGCATGCTTTCAGGCGTTTTGTCGCCTCCTGCCGTAATTGTGCTTAATGATTTTATATGCGAGCATATTGGATTTTTCCGGCATTGAAGCCGATCTTATGTGTCACATAAAAAGTGCGTAATTTGGGAATCTTTTAACGTTCGATTTAAGCTTGGAGAATTTTTGAGTATTTAGAAGAACTTCGCTTGGCCCATTTCTCAAAGCTTTGCTTTATTATAAACTCAACTTAAGCGTGACCAGTAATTGCAGCCACGTCAAGATTCATCAAGCAGGACAGGCCGCCTTGTATTACATGTACTCGTATATATATTTTTTTAATTATATGTGTGTAACTACACTCATACGTCCTCATTACAAGCGAGCATTAACGGTCGGTCCACATATGTGTGTGGTATGTGGAAACGTTCTCATTTGAAATTTAACCCATTTTTGCAGCTTCACAATTTCATGCCACATTCAGCACTCAATCCTTTCTCGCATACCCTACAGCTGGTCGTTTGAAAAATAAATGTCAGAAATTTTAACAGGAACATTTTTTTTAATAATTACAAATCTTATTAAAATTATTATTTCTCCAACAATTTTTATATAATTTTTGGCACAATCATTTGCATCTGACACATAGAAAAGCCATTCCATTGTAGCGCACTTGTGAAATTGTTCATGCCGCCTGCGAATGACTTCCTTTGCACTTTATTTTTTGTGCATTTATATTTTGCGCTTAAGAGCTCGCATTACGCTTTAATTAAGCATGTGTGCAATGTGATGCGCTCGCGTGTGTGTGTATGTGTGCCTGTTCGTATGCATTTCACTGTTTGTGTGTGTGCTTTATTCCAATTAAATGACGAAATGATAACAACAATAACAATAAAACTCTTATTTTTTGTTTTTGCGCTCGCGTAGCATTTGGGCTAAATTTTTTGTATATCTTTTGAATTGTTTTTTTTTTTTGTTCGAGGCGGGTGCTCTCTAGCAGATCGGGGTAATCTCGCAGTTACCCACAATTTTCCGCCCCTTTATGTGTGCGCAATTTTTTTGTCTGTTTTTTGCTTTGTGCGCTTGCCTGAGTTTTCCAATTTTCTGGCAAATTTTTGAAAGTTTTTTCAGAAAATTACGAGAGCAACAGCAAAAAAGAAAAAAACGAAACGAAACGTAAAAGTACCAAGTAAACGCTTTTATTTCGGTGCTTTTACGTTGGAATATATTCGTTTGTGTGTGTGTGTGAGTGTGTGCGCCAGAGTGCAAAAAACAACATGCAACACTGACATCCACTTTAGTGTCACCCACCCACCGAAATGTGCGTTTTATTGTCGCTGCATGCTGTGATGTGGTTGTTGTTTCTGTTGTTGTTGTTGCTGCTGTTGTAGTTGTACTTTTGCAACTCACAGAGGCGACAGTAATCCGCTTTTGAGTACATTTCAATAAACGCGCGAGGCGATCGGTTGCAGTTTAAGCCCTCGCATTGCAATTGTTGCTTGCTGTCCGCTCCGCTCCGCTCCTCTCCACTTCGCTTCTCTCCTCTTATCTCCTCTTCCCTTTATTGCATTTTTTATTTTGTGCAACATTTTTTCTCGGTATTTTGGCGATTTATTTATTTTTTTACATTGTATTTTTTTACTTTGTGTATTTTTTTAATGTTTGCTTTATTTGTTGTTGTTTAATCTTTTTTGAATGCAAAATACAATTTATTTAAAGAATTGTTTATTTTTTATTATTATTTTGTACTCAAATCTGTTTTCGTTTAATAAATCAGAGCTTTATAATGCAACTGAAAAACAAAACAATAATTATGTTTGGATATTTATAAAAAAAGTTACTAAATTTTTTTTAAACATTTCTATAAAAGTTTTAAACATTTTTAAATTGAAAATTCAAAAAATACTTTTAAAAATGTTAGTTCAAAATTCTAACTTGGCTTTGGTGGTCATAAAAAGTTATAAATTAATGTTATGTTAACAACAACATTAAAAATAAAATGAAAACTTATTATTAATATAAGTTCTCTTGTTTTGTTGTACAAAGGATTTCAAGGACTCCAAATCAAACTTCTGAATAATTTTTTCTTCAAAATGAGATTTTGGTAATACATTTTCGAAAAAGGGAAATTAGGGATTTCAAATAAATATTAATTTCATATCCTTGGAAGTCTTTGAATTCAATCTGTTCCTCAAAATTTATTTATATTATTGTGATTTTGAAAATGAAGATATCACGGATTTTAAAAAAATCTGTTTTGTATATAAAATATATATAAAGGATATAAAAAACTCCAATTATATTGCTTTCATCTCTTAAATTAATTGTATTTTATCTGTTATTAAAAATCAATTCTAGTTATTTTCAAATTAAATCTTCATTAAAATCAATTTTGAAAACAAAATCGGCGATCAAATAATTTTTAAGTGCATTTTTGTCCAACTACCGCTTAAAAACTCATTAGCGCCTCAAAGCAATACACAAACACGAATGCAAACATACAAACAAACAGACAGATAGACAGACAAACATTCATATATGAATATACCGAAGGATTCCCGGTGTGCATGTGCGCACGCTAACACCGGCAATTAGTAGCGCAAAATCGCACAACAAATCTCTTGTATTTGCACAACACATGGCATAGAAACAACAACAACAACAACAACAACAACGACGACAACAAAAATATGCAGTGCAGCATATCAACCCACTTCTTTCAGTTGTTGTTATTCTTTGTTGTTTTTCTTTTGCAACACGATGCTATCTTATATCCGACGAATACATTTCAACAACAACAAGAAAGTAGAAAAAAATAAAAAAGAAAGAAAAAATAAAAAAGAGTAGAAAAGCATTTCCGTGCCGTTGCGCGTGTTTCCTGCCACCGTGCTGCATGCTTCACGCTGTTGCAAGGTGTGAAAATGCGCCCGTGCAGCACAACTCTTAAGCACAACGCCAGCGAAGGACTTAATAGCGGGCGGGTGGGCGCCGTGTGAGGGCATCATACGCGCAAAGGAAATTAGAAAAGTAAAGTGGCCCGAGCAGGGTTGACGCAGAAGGCGGAAGGCACAGGAAAGGCTGGCGGGCGGTCGTGCGGCGACGTCAGAAAGTGTGCACCTGGTAATTGCATTTTAACGCCATTCATCTTGCGCTGTTTTGCTTGTTGCATGCGCTCAAGCACAAAACGACTGTCATGTGCCTAAAAGTATGCTTGAATTTGTTTTGTTTTTTCTATCTTATTGTTGTTTTTGAATTCGTAATTGAATTAAGCGTTTCTGTGTAGGTGTTTTAAGCAAGATTTATATATTTTTTAAATGTTTTAAGGCAGAAAATGTTTATTCGAACATTTTCAGCTCGCGCCTAAAAATAAGCAACGAAATTGCTTTAAAGGGCAGCAGTTAATAAACTAGTAAAGGTCGTTATAGCACCAGAATACATGATAACCAATTTTTGAAGTTTAAATGAAGTATTGTGACTTCTTTAAAAATTTATTCAAAACCCTTTAAAAAACATCTTTGTTAAATACTGTTAAAGGGAACTTTTGCACAGACAAACTTGTTTATATTTACTTTGTCATTTACTATTTCGGCTATATTTAATGTCTGCAATACAATCATGTTTACTCAGCCAATGACTGCTTTGTTGTGTTTTGTGCTCTGTGTATATGCGGCAGTTAACTTATTTTTAGGGAATACATATTTTTGGGGGTTAACGCAAAAGCAATCGTCAATAGACTAGACTGGCAGACGACGCCACCAAAAGCGGCTTACTATGTATTTGGAAAATTTGTTTACATTTTTGTGTTGTTGTGTAAGTGTGTCATTGCAAGGGCATAACAAAGAAAAAGAGATATCACTTGAACACTCCGAATCAATACAAAAAAACAACCTTGCTTAAGTTCTTAAACTAACAAGGTTCTTGGCAGTAATCCTTAAGCGCCTAAAAATAGACAATATATTTTGATTTTATGCAATCGAAAACATTTTTTCTTCCTAATAGTTGTTAATGCTATTATTCATTTTCGCCTGACTGCGCATAAATATCATCATCGGCTTAATTAAAATTTCGCATCGATGGAGTGTAAAAAAATAAAGAAGAACAACTCAAAATAAACCCCAAAAAAAAAAAAGGCGAAATTAACATTATTATCAACTTTATCGACTGCCAAATCAGCGTAATAACTTCATTAACATTTTGACGCTGCGGCAGCATCAGCAGGAGTAGGAGCAGATCAATCGAAGCAGCAGTCAAGAAATTCAATATTTAAATTATTGCGAATGTGCGACGCTGAAATGAAAAATTCAATTTGTAAATCGATATTTTCGCGCGCGTTGTTTTTCCGCACCAATGCGCCTTTGACTTTCGCCTGGAATTTTCGTACTCGCGGGGGTTATGATTTAATATTCTGCCATACTTGGCGTGTAGCATGCTGCATGTCTGCTCGGGTCCTGATACTGTGTTATCATTTTAAATGTGGATGTCTTTTATTAACTCGCGCTGGAAAATACTTGTTCTTGAGTTTACTGCAGATAAATAATATATTTTGTGTGTCATTATTATATATATATTTAAAATATATAGAACTTGATTAAGTGAGAATTTAAATTAATGCAACAAAGGATTCATTCAGAAAAGAAAATATTCTCTTCCAGTTACTTTGTTGTTTAAACTGACGACGTTGGTCCGTATCAAATTACTTGACGAACTGGTAAAGGAATAATAATACTTTTAGCTGAAGTCAAGGTTTACTTCTTTTATTCCTATTTTAAATATAAAATTTTTATAAACTGAAACATTCATTAAATCCACATTATATCATTGTTAATCATTTCCAACTTAAAGCGTTCGCATTTAATTTTGCATACCTCAATGATTTCCACTACCTAGAAGTGATGTCAGGAATGAAAACAGAAAATTTCCATTTCCCAAATATGCCGCACCGATTACATCCGTCCCTACTTATGCTTATCGTACAAGGGACTTAACAATTCCTACGCATATTTATCATATTTCCACGCTTTGTTAACATTCAATTTTTGCTCCAGCACAGCTGTTTGCTTAGCACAAGAAGTCAGACAAGAGCAGGAAAAAACAGAAGAAACAGAAAAAATAACAAACTAAATCAAGCCGCAACAAAAAAATGTGTGACTTACATTTTCTGCAAGAATTTTTGCGAAATAAAGAAGCTTCCAAAAAAAAAACAACAAAAAGAAAAAAAACCCAAGGAAGAAATATGAAAAAATATTGAATTTACGCAAAGTGGTTTAGCACCCGAGACACACACAAACACAGCCAAATCGACAGGCCAAAGAGCGTTTGACGAGCTGGAGTGAGTAAGTACAAGTTGAGAAGGAGAAAAATCATAATAAAAAAAAAATTGTGTTGTCGCTGCATTATTATCGCAAATCAACAAAAAGTGCGCGCGCCGCTCACCGTTGTCAGTCTGGCGCGTACAGTCTCAGCGTTATCATGAGGCGAGGGGCGAGGAGCGCAGGCGGGCGGTCGGGCGAACTGCCAAAAAATGTCAAAAATAAAAAAGAAATAAAAAGAAAAGAAAAAATCACACAAAAAAAAAAAAAAACGAAGCAGTCGAAAGAAGAAACACATGCAAACAAGCTGAAAGAATAAAGTTGAAGCGCTCGAAAGGAAGGAAGGAAACAGCTGGAAAGCGCACTCGGAAGAGCTCGTCGTCGTCGTCGTTGTTGTTGTCGTCAGTGTCGGCTGTGCAAGTGTGTAAGGCACTCACATACTCAGTAGCAGCATAAGCGGAAAAAGAAAAAGAAGAAGAAGAGGGCGCAGTATGAAAAAAGAAAACACAAATCGAATCGTGTGGATGAGCAGGAAGAAGTAAAAAAAAGCAGGCGAAAAAAATAGGAAAAATTATTCACTCACTCAGCGTTTGTTAGCAACAGACGACGATGCTGACGACGAGAGTGACGACGGCCAAAGCTGAAGACGACAGCAGCGACGATGGCAAAAATGTTGGGGCGACATTTTTGTATTGTTCCTTGGCGGCGACGTCGGCGGCGGTTGCGTTTGCTTTTGCCACTTCCTTTGACTGCCAATGTACTTCCTGTCAGCTGCTGCTATTGCTGCTGGGAGCATTTCGTTTCTGGTGGTATAACGAATTATGTTATTCCAACCGACACGCGGGTGGGCGAATTACATTTTTGTTCAAGCTGGATGTTATTTATATTTTCTCTATGACGTTTTTTTTTTGCTTGAGCACAAATATTTAACGTATTCGAAGTTTTGATTATATATTGAAATATTTTAGAAATTCAATCAAATGTTTTTTGTTGGTTTTTGGCACAAATACATGATTATGACACTATTTAAATTGAGGTTATTGCACTTAGAAATATTCGATTGAAAAGACAGTTATTAAATTTTTTTTAAAGCAATGTTAAGAATATTTATTTAAAAGTTATTGTAAGCGTCTCAGTTCGCAATTTATTAAATTATTAAATCCTTGTTAAGGTTTTAAATTTTTAGCAACTTTAACTCTCCTCACTTAAACTGTCAAACTTTTTTAAACCTATAAAAACTTATGAACTTTAAATTTAATTTTGAATTTTCAAACAAAATTTCGCAATTTTCTGGCGTACAACTTTAAAATCCCTTAAACATTTAAGCCCGCTCACCACCCAAAAAGTTTCTGCCAAACTTCACAAGCACAAAAGCGGCAGCAAAATAAAAAAATTAATTCGTTCCTTCCCCTCCAAATAAATAAGCGCATTTCGGTCAAGTAATTTCGCAAAAAAAAGGGTCCTTTTGCACCTTTCCACAGACCAAGCTCATTAAATCCCCGCAAAAAAATAATCTCCAAAAGAAAAGAAGAACGCCAAATTAATTTTATTCAAGGTGAAAGCAATCAATCAATATTCATGAAATCAGATTTAATTTAAACACGCTTAAGTGGCAGCGATGGTTTTCCCCATCCCCCTCAAAAGCTTTTTGCACCCAAACTTTTCTTTTCTCCGCGATGCTTTTTTTCGGCTGGAATACGAACCAGCCAGCCAGCCAACCCCCAAAGCAAAAATTTAATTTGCTGCGTGGGCACCAAAATCGCCAGCAAAATTTAAAAGTGTTCTGTTGTTGTTTTTGTTGTTGCTGTTGTTGTTGTTGTTGGCAGCTCAAATGCGCGCTAATTGTGTGCGAAAGAATGCCTGTAGGCGCTTAGTGGCCGCCATTTTTTTCGCCAGCGTGCCACCACCTCCTCCCTCGCAGGTGTTTTCGCAGTTGCTAAGGTAGCTGTTTAAAATAAGAAGGAGCAAGCGGGCGCGACGGTTCATTCGATAAAATAAGCTGCCAATTCAATTTTCGATTTAAAAGTAGATGTGAAAAAAATTAAAAATGAAAGCGCAGCGCTGAGGCAAACAGAAAAAAAAATACCCGAAACGCAAATTGAATAAATTTTTGGCGCGTCCCTAATTTGTGTAAGCAGCTCTGCCTCTCACTCCCTTCCGACCAGCAACACCGTCGCCTCCAAATTGACCTCAATTGTTGTTGTTGGTCTGTGGGCGGGGGCATGTTGTTCAACCACCTCGATGTGGCTGCTGATGTTTTGTGTTCGCAGGCTGAAGCATTAAGGATGGGCGGCAATGTGGTCGTTTTTTAAATTGTGCACAACATTAGCGGGAGGCTTTTTGTTGTTGTTGTTGTTTCTTTTTTTAATTTAAATTTGGGCATTGAAACTTTAGCGCGCTCATTAAAATTTGTAGAACCCTTGCTTGTCGTTATTGTGCGAAAAGAATCGATATTTTTTTCCAAGTTTTTCAAAGTGCATTTAATTAAGCTTAAAGAAGCGTTCAAAGACTTAAGCAGATTATTAAGAAAGGTTGAAGTTACTTTAAGCAAGGACAAAGTTTTTTAGTGGTTAGGGTAGTATTGAATTTTTTAATTAATGTTTCATATTTAATGAACAGTTTCCTTTGCATCATGGAAAAAAAAATTAAGTTTACTTTCCGTAAAGGATTTTCGAGGTTTTTAAAAACTTAAAAAAAGTTTTGAAAAAATAAACTCTTGAGTGTACTTTTTATGTACCATTTAATCACAAATATTTAAAGTGATTACAAAAAGCTGAAATGATGAATTTCAAGATACATTGTAATATCTTAAAAATCATCATCCGAGGTACTTAAGAAATTTAAAAATCAAAGATTTGTATTAAAAATTCTGCATAGTTAATAGAAAACTTCGTAAGAATAATTTTCTTTTCCGTTTAAAAGTATAATTCCCCTCCAGATTTTCCGTAATCCTTTTCAAAATCTTTTGAGTTGAAATTTCTGTGCTGTTGCAATGAAAGCATGACTTTTTAATGGCGTGCCCCTGATACTATTTGCGTATTCGTTAACCCAGTTCTTTTTGCAACACACTAACACTTGCAATTACAGCAACAACAACAACAAAAATACAGTAGAACAACATCGGCAAAGACAGAAAAAAATATGCGAAAAAAGTTCAAGTGAATAGGCGCACACATCGCCACATGCAAAACTACACCGTAGACTCACTCACATACATATGTACATATACGCATCTATGCATACATTCATACACATGCATGACACATACACACACACACACTTACAATAATCAAATGCAAACACAAATGAAAGTTACGCTAACAAAAACGTAGCCCAGCCCCTCGGTGAGCGAACGGAAAATAAAAAGCAGCCAAATCACACTCAAACTGAAATGGATTTGATGTCGTAAACTGTCGGAAAATTTATAAGATCACCTAATTATTGTTTTAAAGTTGTGGTTAATTACTTGAAATGGCAAATAAAATGGTTAAAATAAAGAAATTTTTTTTATTAGACTTCTACTAAATTTATAATTTTTAAAATTTTGTTTACGACAGGTGACAATATAATTCCTCGTTGTGCCGTTGCATATTTTAAGGCGAAAGTTTCAATGGGAATATTTTTGCAATGCGCATTCGCATTGTGATTTCCAAACAACTTCACTTTTACTTTGCTTTGCTTAGCTCTGGCTTGGTTTGGTTTAGTTTCAGATCGGTTTTTTTTTGCTTTGCGTTGACTTTTTTGGGGCGTGCAAAATTAATGCAAAAAACACATGTGTATGTGTGCGTGTATGAGTATGTGTGTGTGCTTTTGTCATGTTTGTATGCGTGCTGGTTTAAATGTGTCAAAAGTTGCAAATGTATTTGTGCAGCATTCATCGTTGTCGCAGTCGCTGTCGTCGTCGTCGTTGGTTTTTCTTTTGGCCTCTGCATCTCGAGTTGACGAAGTATTATGCGTGTTTTCGCTGTCTCTTTGTGTGTGTGTGTAAGCAGGTGTAATTGCGTGTATGTGTGGCATATGAAAGTACGACGTGAAAAGTTTTGATTTGGCTCATGGTCAGATTTTTCGAAAAACGTCCAAACTTTGCGACAAACCAAACTGAAACGAAAAGCAATAATTTACAGCATTGCTTGACGTATGAGTAATATTAATTTTGTTTTGATTCCATTGCTGAAATATGTGAATTATTTTCGAAGTTCGAAATTTGACATTTAATGCTGTAAAAGTAATAAATGCTACTTTGTGTGCTTTTAATAAATGTGTCGTATTTTTAAAGAGTCATAAAATAAAACAAATCTTAAAACGCGTAAATTAAAATACAATTTCATGGGAAAATATTTATTTTTCTGTTACATATCAATATGTTAAATAAATAAGTATTTTGCTGTGTTGATTTTAACTTAACTACTAAATTTAATATATGTTTAGTAAGTCTTATCCATTATCAACTTCTAAAATAAGTTTAAACTTAAAATTTTTGTTTAAAAATAATCGAACCTCATAAGAATCTCACAATCTGACCACAAAATACCAAAAAACAATTAAGTCCGAAACTTGCCTAAAATAAACTTCGATTATGCTTAAACACTTTACCGATAAACCCATTAAAAGCCATAAGTTAATATAAACTGCTGCCGCTGCCACTCCCACTGCTGCTTCTGCTGCCTTTCGCTCTGTTCACACATTTAGTATTTGGAAAATTTCGCTTGTAGCCTTCGACATGCATGCAAGTGCATAAGGTCGTTTTACTTGGCCACTACCTAGTCACAAGTATATTGATCCGGAACATGTCATTGTGACCGAATTGTGACCGAAACCTCAAAATTGGCCTTTTTGCATATGACAACAGAGACCGAGGCCGAGACAGAGACAGAGACTTAAGAGACTGCTACATAAAACACTTAAAAGCCAAAAGCCTCAATGTAAAGCAAGACAAAATCAATAGCATTAGGGCACTTAAGACATCGAGAAGGACATTTCTCTAAAGTTTCTTTTATAAAGAACTATACACTAAAAAAAAATGAATAAAATTTATTTGATATTCAAATTTATAATTTTGTATTGACATGTACACTTATTAATAAATAATTAATAGTGGCCTACTCTTACCCGCCCACTGTTTGGTTGAATTTCTAAAGTCAAATTACCGATGCATGATGCTTTAAGTGTTGCTTTTAATTGTTTGTTGGTATATTATATTTTTGTGGATGTAGCAGGTAGGCGTGGCAATTTTTTTAATTACAACTGACATTTTCCAGTGTTCATAAATTCGTGTATCAATATACATTACTTTAATATTAATTTTTACACTTGATAAAACTAATAAAATATCTCTCAGTGTATGCATCCAAAGTGAACAGCCTTTTAAAAAACGATTAGGCAGAAGGCAAACGTTTTGCTATTTTCTTTCTTTCATTCTTTCTTTTACAACTTAACTCAAAATTAACTATTGAAAAACACTTAAGCCGGATGCGCAAAAGTTTATGGCCAAATGCATCCCATATCCTCGTAGTAGCCCAGTTAAGAAAGAGTTCAGAGCGACGTACAAGTGCAAAAGTTATGGCATTGATGACACGTTGTTTGACAGTATAATGCGACAATTTGTGGGGTAGGGGTGGAGGGCCGCACGGGGGAGTTATGTGAAAGTGTGATATTAAATAAGGATGTGACTGTTGAAACTTTTTGCCAAATATTTTTGCAAACGTGTGTGCGTCTGTGTGTGTATGTGTCTGTGTAAGAGCAGTGTTTAGTAGGTGATAAGGATTAGCTGGGATTTAATGTGCAAATGTGTTTGTCTGTGTGGCTGTGTGAAGTGCGCCTGTGTGCAAAACTAAACTAGGGTAAACGTAAATATTTGCACTGAAAATATTGTCCTTAAAGATTACAAGTTTACTATAGTTGAGCTAGTTAAGAGAGGCTGGGCTAAGCTGGAGTGGGGTGGAGTGGGGTTTGGAAAAAGTGAACAAGTTGTGTTTTAGAAATGAAAATGTGCAAATGAATGCTACGAAAAGGTTCGTTGGCATTCCGAGGCACCGTTTCTTAAGTCTTCTTTTGCCAAGAAAATTGATACTTTTTGTTTGTAATCATTTAAGGAGGCATAGTGTTTATTTTTCGAATTTTCTTTTCTTTTTTTGGAAAATCTTTTTATAATATAATAAAAATTAAATTTTAAAATGTTTAAAATTGATTTAAATTTCACTAAATTTAAAAGTTTTCTTTTCCTTAAATTAAGATTTCAGAGTTTATCTTGTACCTTCATAAAAATTCATAAAACATCTCAACTTCACTTAAAAAATTAAAAAAAAAAACACAAATCAGCGCGCGTTTATATATCATACATACACACATACACACTCATTCGAAAAAATCATTCACCGAAGCACACTCTTGCAGTATATTAACCCTTTTGTCGCTAATAGGGTTGAACTTCTACTTTGGTAGCTCCGAAATATTCCATCCCACTGCGTTAATCCTCACTGTCACACACACATACACGAACACACATAAACACACTCATACACACACATATATCGAATCAGTGTCACTTAAGCAGCGCTCAAAAAATATTCGAGTATATTTTTCAATAAACTAAACGAAAACTGTTTGGAAAATTGAAGTTTATCTCAATTGTGCAGCTGCTTTTGACGGCGACGACAATGCGAACAGAACTGAACTGAAAAGAACAGAACGTTGCTGCCAACGACAACAACATTTTGTCGTCAACACATTTCGACATAGCGACTTAAAATTCAATTTAGAAAATATTTGTATTGGGGGCAAACAGAGCTGGGGTGTAGGTGGCCACGGCGACAATGATTTCACCATATATCCCCCAACCAGTTGGAGTTTTTAAAAGGCATACAAATTGGAAGTGAACAATTTTATAATAACTTTCATTTCACAAACTATAAAATATATTTAAAAAATCGGAAACTGCAAAATTTCGCCTAGAGATCGTTGTAAAATCGATATTTCTATATAAATTTCTTGCTAAAAGAATTTTAACAGCTTTAATAAAATATGTTAAAACTTTGAATCTTTTAAATTTTCTAGTAACTTAAAATCATTTTTATTTTTTTTATAATAAAAATGTTTTTCCTTAAAATATAAAAAACTGCCATTGATGACTTTTGATTTATATACCCACATATATGCGACATAGTATCGCCTCCCGATAGCTGCTCTATTGGTCAAGCTGGCATGCGTGGATAAAACCCTTTTAGCACAATTGCAATAAATTCATGTCGCCAATATTGCCGCACACAAAAGAACAAAAAAAAAAAAGAACAACAAAAAATACTAAAAATTTTACATTGCATCGAAGATAGGGTAAATTGTTCGATGAGGGAGGAAAACGAGGTTCAAACCCAATTGAATTGATGAAAGCTTATTTTAATCTCATTTGGCAGCACGAGCACTCTTTCAACATCGCCAAGCGAGAAGAGTTGTCCAAGCACAAAATAAGCTTAAAAAGAACATCAGCAAAAATTATTGTCCAGCTGCTGCTGCTGCTGTTACTGTCCGAAAAGTGATGAATGAACCAGAAGAGAGAACCAAGTGGCTGCTGCGGCGGCATACCAAAAGCGCACCCCATTCACTTCAATTCAATTTTCGATTTCAATTCGATTTTACTGCAGGATGACCCCTAAATTTGCATCATAAAAGCAAAGCGAACGAAGGCTGCCCCAATGCCACTTGCCTTGCCTTTATTCTTTTCGATAAATTTTTTGTTTTGTCTATTTTTTTTCGAGGAGTTATGCGCCCACTTTGGACCTGCCTGCTTGCCTGCCTGCTTGCCTGCCTGACACAATAAAAGCAACATTGACACTTTTGCTATATATAAGCCTGCATGTGTGTTTGTTTGCTGGTCTCTGTGTGAAGTGATGCTGTAGCAAATGTCTGTCTGTCTGTTTGTCTGTCTGTGTGTCATTATTGTCCTTTTTCGTTTGCCACATATGAGCCGCTTGGGTGCCTGCCTTTGCCGCCGCCGACGACGACGCCGTCCTGAGTGCCTTTTGATGATTGACCAAAAGTGTCATTGAGTTTTATTTAATATTGATCCCTTTTTTTCGGTAGAAAACGGGGCGGGTGGGGGGTAAATGTGGTGTTCGATGTGGAGGACGGACAAGTGTGCGTTGCGCGCAAGTGTTGAAAAGTGAATTGGGAATTTTTGTGTGTGCGGGCATTGCGCATTTGGGGAATTTATGCGTTGATGATGGTTTCGTGGTGGCCTTTTTTTTTTTTTTTGTTTTAGTAGCGTCAATGATTTTTAAATGCGGAAGTCGTTTCGAAAATGACCATTAAAATTTATTTCTGCTCTGCAATTATTTAGCAGCGTAAAAGTTTATTTAGAGCAGTAAAAAAAATTAATTTTAAAATGTGTGTGTGGTTTAAATGAACACTTTAGTTCGAGCGATTATTAGAAATATAGAAAATTTATTAATGGACAAACTTCCAAAATCGTTATGCATATATTTTAAATATATCATTAATAGATATAATATTAATAGATAATAATAATATCTATAGTAAAAGTTATAGTTTGGAATATGTGACATAATTTGTCAATGTAAAAATTTAAATCTCAGCCTTGGAATTCATTTACTACCCTACAAAATGCGTTGCGTCTAATTCCAAGAGGTCAAAAGACGATTTATATACACATTAACAGAGTTCAAAACTTTTGCAAAATTGTCTTTAATACAAGAAACCAAAACTATAAAAAATTAGAAATAAAAAATTGCAATTCCATGACAAGCAGAAATACTAAAAATGCATTTTTGTGACTTTGAGCAGCTATTAATTTGTTACGGTTTAGTTATTTTCAGGATTTTTCCAAATCAATATTCTCCATTTAACTATGCTCCTATGTCATGGTTTCAAATCCTGTTAGTTAATATTTTTAAAGTTTGAACTTAAAATGTGAAACCTCAAAAAATAAATTAGTTTTCATATTTTTAGTATAATTGTTTAAAAATATCATTTTTATATATTGAACTTAAAAGCAACAAATTTAAAATATGTTTAATTTATATTGATTTCAAAAAACTTCCTTATTTTGCATTTTACCAAAACTTTATGGCAAATAAAAATTGCAAATTACTCATACGCCTGCGGGCAACGCAACGCAACTCAACGCAACGTAACTTTAAGCCGACAACAGATTTTGCGTAATTCCGAAATTCAACGAAAATTTGCTGACACATTTCAATTTGTTTTCAATTTCATCAATATTCCATCAATATTTCATAATTTAGCCACACGCTGTCGTGGTGCTGTCTTGTCCGCCTGTCCGCCCTTCGCCGCTGGTGATTTATTATTACACGCTATGCTTCTCAATCAAAGCGTAAAGCGGCAACGGCTACGGCGACGACGACCGATGACGACGCCGATGCTTAGTCCTAAAAATATATACATATATATGTATATATAAATTTTTGCTATTATTATTGAGCTGTCATGGTTGCGCACGCAAAAATGAAAATCGACAAAAGTTGAAGCAGCAAAGGAAAGCAAAGAAAAAGAAAAAAGAAAGATGGAGAAGAAAAAGTTAAAATCAATAAAGACAAGGCATGACTAGTGCAAATTGAAAAATATTTATTTTTACAAAAGTTTTTGACAATTTTTTTCTCACAATTTTTGTTGTTTTTTTTCAATTTTATTTTTGCAAAAGTTTTGCTAGGGCGCCAAAAATGACGTTTTTAAGTTTTGCCGAGAATGATTCACGCGTATCAAAATATACAACAACAACAGAAATAACAATAGTAAAAAACCTAGCAAAAAAAAAAAGTGAAAAACTTTTGTTGGCGCAAAAGTTTTCTGTTGTTCGGTTTTGTTTGGCATGGGCTGCTGTTGCTATAAATTTTGCTGTTTGTATGTGTTTGTATACAGGCTTGTGTGTGTGTTTGTGTGTGTGCTGGTGTGTGTTGCTGCCAATGTTAAGGGACAAATTACAAATTGATTACACTATCAACAAATGTGTTAATATGCGGTTGTCGGTTGTTGTTGTCGTTGTTATTCCGTCCGTGGGGCGCCTGCATGTGGCATGAATTATGAAAGCGATTCATATGTGAAAAGTGAAAGTTTTTATCTTTTTCCCCCAAAAAAGCGCTGCTGGCGAAGTTTTTTCTGTTGCTGCTTTTGCTGCTGCTGTTGCTGCATTGTCGTTTGTACGCCGTCGGTCAAAGTTCAAGTTTAATATATTTTGTAGTGAGTTTCGGTTTAGTTTGGTTTGTGTTTATGTTTATGTTTCTGTAGGGCGCAAAATAATGTGCGACTAGATTAAGGTCAGCCGGAAATTATGCTCTTGAAATGCTAACAAAAAGTTTAAAGCTTAAATTTGACAATAAATAAATTTTCAACTTATTGTTTCAATAAAATTTATGTTTTTTTCTCAAGATTCAGTTTTTGTTTTGAAAATTTAAAAACTCGTTCTTTTTATGTACGGAAATTCTATAAAGTATATTTTTTAATAAACCCTTTCTATAATATTTTTGATGATTAGTCAAATGAAAAGTCTTTAGTCCCCTTTTACATTAAGAAATTTTGTGTGTATAATCCGTAGCAAACTTTACGCTTCGAAAACAGAAACTAAATTGCTAGTTCAGATAAGCCTCTTTCCTTCATCTCAGCTTAACTCGATAGCTGCTCAAGATTAATTGCCTAGTATAAAAGGTGACTACGATATTTAAAATTTATTATTATTCAAGAGTGAAAACAGATTGTATGATTTAATGCATTTATTGAATTAACTTAAGGCGTTAAGCAACAAGTTTTATGTAAATATCCCATTAAATTTTCTAATTACCAATTGATTTTAAATTGATATTCCGACATTTTTGTCCCGTCACTTAGACGATTTAAAGTTCCCATTAAATTATTTTTTTCATCGTCATGAAAGTCACAAGCGAACGTTCGCTGCCACACAGAAAACATTAATTCACAACTCGCGTTCATTACAATTCAATCAGCATGCCACAAAGTGGACATTAATAATAAAATAGAAGAAGACAGAAAAGAAAAGAAAAACAAAAAGCACAGCAAAAGCAGGAGAAGTCATTCACGCAAGGAGTCAAGCAGTCTAACACGTATTAATCAAAACAGCAAATGTCCTTTGGCGCTTAGTGGTGATAAAAAGTAGAGTAAAGTAAAAATAATAAAGGAGAGAAAAAGCAGCAAAGCACCAAAAAAAGCGTCATACGTAAAATACAATAAAAAAGGACATACAGGACACACACTCAGTGAGCAAAAAAAATACATATATACTCGTATATAGACATTAAAGTGTATAAGCTTCAGAGGCAGGCAGGCGGGCAGAAAGGCAAGCAAAAAAGCATAAATTAGGCAGTTTAGTTGCTTTGATGGCCTTGCCCACTTGTGGTTTTGCGCCTATTCCTTCTTCTTCTTCTTGTATTTGTTGTTGTTGTTGTAATAATAGCAAGGACACCAATAAGCGCCACAAACAAATTGATGAAGCAATCTTTTGTGATATTTATATAAACAAAAAAAGAAATAATAATAATAAAAACTTGCAGAAATACATACATATGTATAGAACGAAACGCACACTATGCACATACACACACGCACACACACACACACACAAAGGTCACCGACTAATGGGCGTGTGCTTGAGTTGAAATATTTGCAGTTCAGGCCGAACTACAATGATTACAATAATTCTGACATAATTGACAATGACGATATGGATTTGGATTTCGGTTGCGAAATGAGTTCCTCTGCCCTCCTGCCTTGCCTTGGTCGTTTGCGTCGGATTAAAGTGAAATATGTGCGTCATTTGTTACAAGTGCTCAACTTTTATGAAAATAGACAAAATTTCTTTTATTTTTTAATAGGTCGTCGATTTTTTTGGAAAAATAGACAGCACCATTTTGAATTGGAACATTTTGGTCAAATCAATTTTCTAAAATATTCGAATTAAACTTTTCACTCATTTTTAAAGCTTTTATTTCTTGTTTAAATTATTCGGATGGTCGTTTCATTATTTCAGTCAGTTTTTCGTTAAGTCTTCAAAACAATATCTTCTATTAATATACAAAAAAATAATTAAAAAAAGGTTGTGATTTTATCATAATTTTGGACATTATTTTGGACAAGTTTGAGCAGATTGCGAACTGAGCAAAACTGTCAGCCAATTTAAACCATTTTCGCATAACGAACGCAAACGCACCTCAAAGGCAACTTACAAAACTAAATAAACTTTTCTCTTCTCTTCTCTTCGCTTTGTTGCTCTAAATAGAAAAAGTATGTGATCACGAAATTTAATTAAACGCAAGCTCAGCTGCTCACTCAGCATTTTCAATTATAACTCGAAAGTTGGAGAGTAGCGCAGGAGCTTGTGCGGCTGCGGCAGAGGCGGCGACTGAAGTGAAAGAATGAAAAACTTAAATTTTATAGAATTTGAGACGAGTGCGTGTGTGTGTGTATGCGTGTGTGTGATTTGTTTTCAGAGGAAGATAGTGAGGAGAGATTGAGAGTGGGTAGAGCGAGGGGGCGTGGCAGTAGGTCAGAGGCTGAGCAGCAACAGCGGAAGAAGAAGAAAACAAATTTACTAAACAAATCAAAACTTTTCACATAACTTTTACATCAATATGAGAGAAAATTGCAGAAAACGAGGGAAATTTTGAAAATTGTTGCAGGAAAAGAAAAAAAACGCACACACACACACAAACACACTGAACGGAAAGTTTGTCGGTGTGTGTTTTTCATGCTTTCGCTTAGCGTAAGCCGATACAAAAAATAAAACACACACACACAAACACAGCAAAACATATGAAACACATTGAAAAGTTAGACTGGCTTTGAAAAAATTAAAAAAAGAAGAGACAAAAATTTTGAACTTTATAAAAACTTATATAAAAAAACTTAAGATTTTTTTGATTTTTTTTTAGATTAAAAAATTTAAATTTTATCAAATTATTTTTTCTCAAAAATATTTCTTACCAGTCTAAAACACATATACACATACAGACACACATTAACGTAGATAAATCAACACTAGCAAATAAATTCAAACTCACATTAGTAAAAGTTACATGAACAACAACAAAAACAGCAACAAAGTGAGAAGAGAAAAAAAAACACAACACAACTAAGAAAAGTTGCAGAGTAGATGAGACAACAACAAAAACGAAAAGAAAAACTTGAGCGAAAGCATAAGATATCACAACAATAACAATATCAAAAACAACAACAACAACAACAACAACAACAACAACAAACAAAAGAAAGTAACGCCAGCTGATTTAAAGCTAATGTTTATTTACGGCGATGACGCGTCAACTATCAAAATAGAGGCGTGGCACTGGGGACGGATCAGACGGACAGACCGAACAGTAGAAGGTGCGTTGCTTCAGTTAGCGGTGAAAGTAACATGACAAAAAGTAATGGCAAAATGAAGAGCAAAATAAAAGAAAAGACAACAAAACAAAACAAAAGTTTTCTCCAACAAACGAAATAACTCAAGTTAACAACAACAACAACAAAAACAACAACAACAACAACAACAACAAATTGAAGACAAAAACAACAACATCGAAGAAGAAAGTTCCTCACGCTGATTTATTTGTCGAGTGAGAAGTTTTCTTTTCCTCTTCTTTGTGCAGATAAGATGGAAGCGCGAAGATAGAAGCGAAGGAATTGTCGGACAATTTGTATTGTAAAATATTACGAAATAATATTTTCGCTTTAAAAAGAAAGTGGGTCAAAGTAAAAGCAAAATCAAAAGTATGAGAAATAAAACAATTATAAAAGAAAGCGAAAACTATGCAATGCCTTGCAAAATCTCCCGGCAAACAAAGGCGAAAACTATTTAATGCGAAATTAATTGAAATTTAAATAAAGTCTTTAAATAACTGATAAATTATATTAACAATGCTAATGTTAAAGTATCTTTCAAATAAACAAGAAATCAGAGTTGAAAATTTAATTAATAGTTTGAAGCCAAATCTACGAAGGAGTATTTCTCATATGAGCGCTTCGGAGTACTCCGGAGTAAATATATATTATAGTAATCCCTAATGACACGCAGTGATTAAAAATTAATATTTACCTCTAATATTTGAGCTAAAGCTCAAATATTAAGCTAAGATTTTACTCAAAACAAATACTCCAGAAATGCACTCACTCAAAAATGGCAATAAAACTTGATATTTCGCGAGAAGAAATTAATCTTCTTTATAAAAGGAAGGAGAAGCTGAAACGAAATCCAACCAATTCCGGCATACAACTTTGAGCAATTTATTATGCCAAAGCACTTACTTACTTTCGTTCGAACGAATGAACGAACTAACGAAACGGAGCAGAGACTTAAATTCCACTTCACTAAGTGACGAACATACAGACGGACAGACAGACAGATAGACAGACTTGCAGACTGACTCACTGACTTAAGATGACAAGTGGACTCTGTCAAAAGCAGCTTTGCGCGGGCAAAGTATTTATTTCCTGCGGACGAACGCAATACCAACAAAAAAAAAACAGAAAAAAACATGAAAAAAGAAAACGAAATGCAGAAATATATCCAAATGAAAATCGCCAGAAAAACCAAATGAAAACTTGTACGACAACACGACGAAAAATAAGAACATAAAAATGTTTTTGCTGCTCTGCTCCGAAATTGACGACACAAAATGATAAAATCTTAACTGCAATCGATGCCACATTATGATATCCTGCTGCGTTTGCTTACATCCTTAGCATATCCTTAAACGTTCGCTGATAAGCGGAAGAGCGAAGCTAAAAGCTACTTAGGTACCAACCAACAACGATTTTATTGCTCGTTCGCTTCGAAGAAGTCAACGACAAGTGAGCGTAAAGGTAAAAACTACGCAAGCAGCGAAAAACATTTTGACAGGACATACAAAAGTCGCCAGGACATAAATACCCAACTTCCAAGAAGAAGTAAAAAAAAAATAATAAAATAAACCAAAGAAGAAACACGAAACACGAGTGAAATGAAACTGCTTGCTTATCTGCAAACTAATTTGTTAAAATGTTGCTCTGCTGGCACTGGCGCTGGTGGACTGTTCCTTCTACTTCTTCTTATTCATCTCTAGTCACAGTGCTACACAGGATGAGGACGTTTCGTTGACGATGACGACAAAGATGACAACAACAGCAACAACAACAATAGCAACATGATGTTCTTAGCCATCGTCTCGTTCCTGAGTCGCTTGTCCGGCGCTCGTTTCTTTAGGTCCTACGGCAAAAAGTCAACTTTGCTAAATGCACTGTGCTAAAATTTCCTTCGTCCTGCACAGTACAAAAAATGGATTAAAAGTCGTCGGAGTTGATTTTAATTTAACTTAATATTCGAATAATTCTTTCTATATGACAGGAAGATTTATGTAAAATAAAATATCAAGAATCTGACTTATGTTATGAAGAAGAAATTGGTTATCCAATTTCCAAATACCAGGTTATTTTCCAATCGAGTTGGATTTTATTTTTGGAATCAATCTGCGTTTAACTTTAGAAATATCAGGTTTTGTAAACTCTAGTGAAAACGATTCGAATTATTTTCATTGATTCCCCAACATTCGACTACTGTGCGTTGTCCTTTCATATTGTACCACATCCGAACTCTCCTCTGCGCACTCTAAAACGAAGACGGATCAAAATTTTGTGACACTAAGACGCGCATAAGTGAAGCAAAATAAATTGTCGTTAAATTTGTTCGAGCGCATCAAAAAACGCGCATAAAAGCATTGCAGCGAGTCGTTTGAAAGACCGAGAGCGGACGAAAGAGCATCAGCAACGTGAAGGCAAAGCAAAGGCAAAGGCTGGAGTTAGCAATGGATTAAAAAGCACTATTTTGCTACTTGATGCTTAGTGCCCCTTTTGAACGAACGGATGGACGGACGACGCTGCAGAAACAACAGCAGCATCCATCAAGCAGCATCGGTGAAGCTTAGCTGGAGCGACTGTTTCGTTTCGAAATTAAATTTTTCAATTAATTCTCACTAAAATTAGTTAAATTTTAGCTGTGCTGGGAAAAAAGTTTGCCGCTCCTTTTTTGTTCGTATTTTTGCACTTAATATGTGTATTTTTTTTCAAAGTGTTTATGTAAAGCTTATTTAAAGTTTTTGTGATCCCCCAACAATTTTATGAGAATTTTACTCATGATAGAGTTATAAATGCTTTTTGTATTTAGTTTGGGTACTCCCAAATTTGGTGGAACGTGTTTGTTTAAGTTTGAGTTTTTTCCGGTTTAATTGTTTTAAATTTAAATGAAATTATGTTGGAAACATATTTTCATTGATATGATCTACTCCACACTTAAATATTTCTCAATACTGAGAGTCGGTAACTTTTGAGCTGTTTCTTTAATTTTTCTCTTTCTCTTTTGGCAATCTTTGAGAGAGAGCAGCGCTCAATTTATGGCGACAATCACCAAAAAGTCTCAAAATAAATCACTTTCTGGGGTCTAATTAAAGTTAATCTCCGCTATAGCGTCAAAAGTCGGCAACCAAAAGTCAAGTGACACACACACATACTCAAAATCTCGCTCATACCGCTACTGAGCGGGAGCATATGTTAAATTCGTAACTTGCAAATAGCGAAGAGAATTAAAAACAAAACAAAAAACAAAAAAACGATATAAAAAAAATTATAACACCAAACAAAACTTGCAAAAGATTGTCTTGGGACATGAGCGCCAAACTTTGTCCTTTGCCAGTGAGCGTATAAGTACGAGTATGAGTGTGTGTGCGTGTGTGTGCGTGTGTGTAGAAGTTTGGCAATTGCGCCGAGAGGGGTATAGCGTGAAGCGGTGTTGCCAAACATTATTAGCTGCCGCTCATTATAAAAACCAGCAGCAGCAGCACAAATTCCACCAAAAGTTCCACTGGCGGAATATGTTGTTGCTTTGCTAACGTCGCGTTGCGTTGCGTTGCGTCGGGGGAGCGGCTGGCTGCATAAAACGCTTCGCTTATCATTTCTCATTTGTTGTCATTAATTTTTTTTTTTGGTGTTTGGATTGTGCGCGGGTGGGGGGGTTGTTGAAGTAGCTGCGGCGTTGTTGCCACATTTCGCTCGCTGCAGCATCTTTTGAACTTCAATTACTTGTTTATAACTTTCTTATTTTGCGTATTTTTTCGCGTTCTTTTGCGAATTTGTTGCAAGCAAAGTTTTTGAGCTAATTTTTTGTTGTTGCTTTTTTAGTTTTTTTTCGTTTTTTGCTTTTATACTTTCACTCACAAAAGTGTGGCGGTATGCCGCACATATGTCTTTATACATACGTCAATGTATGTTTAAGTGTATGTGTGCGTGTTTGCTCGCATGTTTTCGGTTTTTATGTGGGCTTGGTCTTCGTTGATAGGTAGGCGGGGCGGTGTTTTAGAGGGCGTTCTTAGAGGTCTAACCGTTCGCTGACTTTTAGTGTGTGCTTTGTTTGTTTGACGCGTTTTTTCGTCGTCTCTTCTCTTCTGTGTGCTGTGTTTTCTTCTTTTGGCTTTTGTTGATTCCGCATGTCTCAAGGATATTTGCATTGTAAGTTAATATGTAATGTATATTTGTATGTGTATAAGATAAGTATACGAGTATATGACATATGGCAGATGGAGGCTGGCAAGCGAGCGTCTGTACGTGCGCCGTTCTACACTTTAACTGCCAGCTTTGAAATAGTCGACATGACAGTTGAATGGAGGCACTTAAATCACAAAAAGCCAAGCTGTGAGTTATAGCAATAGAAATCGTTTGGTATTTTGTTATTTGTATGCTTTCCATTTTGGAAAGAGCTTTTTAATTGCTTAAATGGTAGTTAAATTAAAGCTGAAGATTGAGATTGTATTTAAAGTAAAGAAACTTTAACTTTTCTTTAGATTTATTGTCTACAATTTTGTGTCATTGAGTTAATCTATTATTGACAATTTATTTAGCTGGCCGTAACCAACAAAATAGTGAAATATTGATTATAGGAAAACAAAAATAAATTCAAAAGTCATGCCAAAGGTCATGATGAGTATAAAAAGGCTTAAAGCTTACTTCAGTTTAGTTGCCAGAATGTTCACGACTGTAAGGAGCGCTGAATTTGTCAAAGAGTACTGAATAGTGCTCCGGAGTACTACATACAATTCTGTTGTTAACACTAAAAATAAGATTTGGCATACAGCAACTTTGACAGAAGATATGAAGTTGTTTGATTTTACATAATTTTATGCTGATATATAATTCAAAGTGTTTATGGAGTGTTTATATGAATAACTTATTTCGTTGTTGTTTTAAAAATTTCTCTTTGGAGTTTCCTTTTCAGAAAACTATTTTAAGGAGTACTCCGTAGTGAGAGAGACAATTTAAGAGTTCTCACTGATATCAGGTTTACAAGTTTCGCATTTAAGTTTATATTTTATATTAAGCTTAAAATATTTTCTTGTCAACTAAGAGTTAAAAATAAATTTCTTGTGTATTTATTCTAAAGAATCGTTTCATTTATTTTTTCTAGACATTAAGCTAAATTATTGTCAGCATTAGTTTAAGTACCTTATTGTTGTTGTATGTACCTGCTCTAATTACCGCATACCAAGCAGCTGTGCTCCTCTTCTCCTTCTTCTTCATATATTTTTAAGTCGTCGTTGTTGTCAACTAATTCAGGGCAATTATTTAAAAGGATTTGTCAAGTAAAATCTTTTCTTGTGCCAAGTTTTCCCAGTAAGTTTTCTGCTTTTACTTTTGCTTTTGCTTCTGTTGCTGTTTTTCTGCGTCTTTTGCCTAAGCTGCAAATCTTATTTACAAATATCCAACTTAAAGTTGCTGGGTGGGCCATTAAAAAACTTGGCACACAAACACGCACACACATCATCCGTACACATATAAACATATGTACAAATGGCACAAGTCCGTCTTCCTGTCCGCTCAACTCATTGAAGTCCGCTTACGAAAACAATTTAAATGAAATGTCACCAAAAACCACAAAAAAAAAACCAAAAACAACAACTACAGCAAGAAAAAAAAACTTGGACGAAGACAAGCAGAAAAGTACCAAAACGCAAAAATAATCACAAGCAAAAAAAATAAATTCGATAATTTTCTAAGGCTAGACTGAAGTGTTAATACTCCTCCTCTATTATAAAGAAAAAATCGTCTTTCAGAGCACTCCTTTAAGTAGCATAGATTTTAAGGGGTACTACCAAGAAAATGAATGTTTCGGAAACTTCTCTAATATCTGGTAAAAGCTTTCAGGTAATATACTTAGCTATATAGTACATTTCAATCACTTTAGTTGATATACTCCACTGACCATCGATGAGGGGCATATAAATATCGAAAGGATGTTTCAGTCGGTCGCTTCTGAAACTCACAAAAATCTGTTAAACAAACAACAAACAAAATGAAAGCAGCCTGAATAGCAACAACAACAACAACTACAAGCAGGACAACAACAAAAACAAGCATATGTTGGACTTATGAACATCAGTAAGGATTAGAGAGCGGCATGGAGTGACGAAGAAAACTTTGCTGTGCTTCTCGATCTGGTTGCGAGTCGAGTCGAATCTGGTCGGCTTTGACTAGAAAACATGCTCTGCAACAACAACAACAAGGACATACGCAGGACATGACGTTAGAATATCCTGGCAAATGTTTTGCTTGTTTTTGTTGTCCTCGTTGTTATTGTTGATTTTGTTGTTGTTTTTTTGCTGCTGTTAATATTACTTGTTTCATCTTGTTGTCAGAATGAACGAATCTGCCTGGTCTGGTCTGGTCTAAACTAAACGAACGTATAAACGAGCGATTGAACGAACTAACGAACGAACGAGCTGACATGCAACAAAAGAGACCGAAAAGAGCATATCCTTGTTGTGTGGCAAGTTAAGTCCACTTAATACGAAGCGACACATACATGTGCACACGCACACACAGACATATACATACATTTATGCAGTTGCGTTGATAATAACTACGCGCGGTGCGCTGCTAAAGGGGCGAACACAGCCAAAAGAGCTCATTGCACAGTGGGCCGTAAATAAAAAAAAATTGTAGTAAAAAGTTGCGTTTTTATAGAGAACACTTTAATTAGTTGGGTTAAATTCACATGCCAAAAGTTTAAACGAACTAAAATCTAAGATATTCATTGATTAATTTCAAATAAGCTATTTTAAATTTTTACATTGTCATCCTTCGAGTGAATTTTTGTGCATCTACATGTACAAAATGCACCACCGTGTAACATGTAAAAAGTACTAAAGGGGACGTTGGCAACTAAGTTCGATTAGATTTTTGTGAGAAGAGGAGGGGGGTTCAAATCGAAATAATACAGCGCTCACACATGATTTGCCGTCCATCCGTTCGTCCGTCTGTCCGCATGTCTATCTGTCGTTTATGTTGCTTGTCAGTTTAGCTTGGCTGCTGTTGTTGTTTTTGTGTTTTTGCAATCTTTTGTTTTTGCAGTTTGTTTTATGAATTTTCCACAACTCATTTATTTCATTCTTTAGGGTTCTTCTTCCTGTTTGTGATGTTGCAGTTTTTTATTTGGTAGTTATGTCCTTTATCAATGTCCTGTCGTCCTATCGCATGTCGGTTTCTATTGCTCTCGCAACAGTTGCAACCAATTTGGAGTCCATTCCAGGATAAGCAACATGAAACCGTGATGCGAAATTATTCTTGCCAGTTTATTTATTTTTATTCCGTAGCGTCGTGGATTTGCTTTGATGAATATTTCAAAATTTTCTAAATTAAAAAGCAGAAATTTGTATAAAGCGGCTAAGGGAAGTATTATGCTAGTTAAACTGGTAAAACTACTTAAAAGGTAACTTCTGAAAATCAACTTTGGTTTAGTATTCTTTAGTAACAAGTCTAAGTAAAGAGTGTAAAAAGTTAAATGTAAATAATAGCTTTAAGTGCTTTACAAAACTTAAAGCTTTACAATGCTTTTTGTATAAAAAGTACGAGTTTTTAGTCTATTTGGAAGTTATATTAGTATATTTTAGTGGTTATAAAGAAAAATTTCCAAAAGCTCAAAAGACTTTTACTTCATATACAAAAAAAAAGAAAATACCTGAAAACGAAAAAGTGATTTCCTTTTAAACAGTTTTCACATATAATCGTACACAATTAAAATCTCTCATCCATACGTCATGATTACGAAAGGTGTCAACACCTTTACTGCCTAAACACAAATGTCAAGGTTAAGCAAGTTATTGCCAACACAAAATCACAGCTGAAAAAAAACTCATCAAAGCAACAAAGACATGTAAAAAAAACCGCTTTATTAACTCGAATGACACTTCACTAAACCCAAATACTTACCACACACAAAAAGCAAACAAACAAACGAACACACAAACAAAATAAAAAGTTGGTGAAGAGAAACAGAAACGATACCGTCTAACGAAAACATAAAAAGCAGCTCTGGCAACCCGACTCGAGCACAAATCAACGCTGCACGTACTTCATTAACAGCGAAAAAGTGGGCTGTCAAAGGGGTGCAAGGGTTACACAGGATCCTAGCCAACAACAAAATTCGACAGGCAACAACGACGACGACGAAGTCAACAATGACACAAGCAATCCGGCTGGATAAAAATCCAGGCAGCAAAAAAAAAAAGACCATCAACCATATTATGATAATCATTATTATCAACAACAATAACAACAACATCAACGAGATATAGAGCGGTGCCGAGAAAGCAAAAGCAAGAAGACTCAGTTACACCCGACAGCCACACAGCCAGACAGACAGACATGTCGTGCTTATGGGCTAAAGTTAAGCAAATCCATTAACCCCTTATGCCACATAAATACAAATAGGGTGCTAGGCGGTGAGAAAAAAAGAATAGCAAAGCGAAAAAAGTCGGAACGAAAATGGCATAAAAAGACGTCAAGAATACAAAATAGAGTTTATACCTGCTAACAGACAAAAAGAAGCGCCCGCTCGACTGCCAAATCGAGGCATGCAGCAAGCGATGGTAGAAACTTTTCAGTATTGCCTTTTGCGCTAGGATAACGGATAACGTTTAGTCAGGCTTAAGCGAAGAATGCGTCTGTCTGAATGTGTGTGTGGGTACCAGGAGATACCAAACGACGTTAGACTTCTTTAGGGTTATCAAAGAATAATGAAATTATTTAAAAAATTACTTTTTAAAAATTAAATTTTTAAAATAATTCACATTTGGAGTTTTCTAAAATAGTTAAAAAAAAAAAAAACCGAAAATGCAGGCAATTGAAAATTCACCATTTTGACTTGCGTCAGTGTGTACAAATTTTTATTGGGGGCTAAACTTTATAACCGCTGCTTTTGGTGAAAATATGCAAAAATATTGTGCTCGCCATTTTTTTGTTGTTGCTGGGGCAGAATTGCATATTATCCTTGCGCACCTGCTGCTGCTGCTGCTACTGCTACTTGCGATAAAAATAACAACTTTTTTGTGTTTGTATTTTGTTGTTTTTTTTATTTGGCCGCATCTCTCTACTTATTCACATTTTGCATAAACAGCTTCAGATAGTCGCTGCCGCTGCCGTTGCCGCTCTCAAGTTTTGTATAAATTGTATAAATTCCCCTGTTGATTTTAACTTTTGTTGGCAACACTGTGCGCTGTTGTCTGTCTGCCTGCCTGCCTGCCTACTCCAGGTTGATGTTGTTGTTGTTGTCGTTGTAGCTAGTTGGAAAGCAAAGGCCGCACTACTTCACTGGAGGAGTGAATGTTGCTTTCGGGTTCGTTCGGCTCTTTTGGGCTTGTATTTAGACAGAAGTGCACTTTGGCTCAGCTTTTGGAGGGCGCTTCTCTAGAGTTCGAAATGATACGAAAAAAAAAAAACACACACAAACAAACAAAAAACGCTTGCATTGCTCGTGACTCGAGAGGATGATAAGCATAAATGAAAAGCGTATCGGCGGGAGACACATTTCTTTCTCATGACATAGAATAAAAGAAAATTATTTAAAATAAATTAAAAATTAACTACTGCCTTGGCTAAAGCCAAACACAAGAGTTGTTTTATATTCTAATAGCTTTGGCTTGAGTTCAGAATTGTCGTGGTCGGTTTTAAACTGATTATAAAATCGTGTTTAGATTGGATTGATTATGTTATCCTTCTTTATAAATGCTTCAAATGATTTTCATTGTTGAACATTTAAATTCCACTTCGCTTTTTGAATTTGTCATTTAAGTAAAGCATTCAAAACTCAATTACAAAGAAATTTGATTTGACTTTCTGTGCGTTTCACTCACACAAATGAGAAATCATTTAAATTGATTTATTGCCAAACGATTAAAATTTAATTTATTTGATTTATTTTTAATTGTTTTTTAGAATATCCAACAAAAAATTATTTCACATATGTTAACACTTGATATTGGTTTCATTTTCCTACAAACAACAAATTAAATAAATAATTTTCCTAAATTTTCGCCACATGGCGTATGAGTTTTTTTAATTGCAAAAATGTGTTATTTTAGTGATATTCGTTTTCATCACATACAAAAATGAGTTGCAATTTCATAGTAAAAAGGCGCAAAGGTATGGAAAATAATCCACACAAACTACCACACCCATCATTAATTTCATAGCACAAACACCTAAACACACATACAGAGAGATAGAGAAACTGAAAGACCGGAAACTACACTAATGCACAAATTCACTTTGCCTTTACACTCAATAAACTGCGGCAGACACACACAAGTAAACTCAAACGGTTAAACAAAAACCAACAACAACAGAAACAGTAACGGGTATATACCTAACACCGACAGTGGCTAAATCATAACAACAACACATCATTAAATTTGAGCACCCGAAATGATAGTGTAATATTTACATCGTTTTCATTTCCATTTGCAGTTAGTCGCAAAGTACTTAAACCTTGCTAGATAGGAACAAAAAGTCATGAAATTAGTTAAGGAATACAAACTATAGAAAAATTCTTCTATTGAGAGGTTTTTTAAACTTTAATCTGTTATACAACATATTTTCGGTGATATCTTTAAATATGTTGAAAGTATTGAATTGAAAATAAATATTAAAAACAAAAACAATTTTATTAAATAAGTCTAACATCGCCATGTCAAAGCGTCATCAATTACCTTCTATCTGGTGTTATACGATTACAAAAAATAAGTAATCTTAGTTTATGTTTAAGATTCAAGATTTTTTCTTCAAACAAAATTATTTAAACTACAAAAATAAGCAATCGAACATACTTGTATAAGGTATCAAATGAGAGGTAATAATGTAAATATAAAAAAATTGTTATTTGTGCACTTTTCACTTTTCATTGAGTACTGTGACACGGTAGCTCTTGCTACGATGGCAATAACTACGGCGAAAATATCTCTTAACCGGAATTTAGGTTTTTGCCACATTACGGTGTCGTTGTTGTTGCTTCTTCTTCTTTTTTTTCTTTTTCGCCGACATTATTGTTGTTGTTGATGTTTTTTTATTACCTTGCCGCATGCAAGTAACGGCAGCTGAGCTGCGGTGGCTGTCAGTGGCAGTGGCGCATGTGTTGGTGATTACAATAATAATGCCGTGGGGTTGAGATTTTTTTCAGGCTGCGATTTTTCGGAGTTTTTTTTTGTCGTTGCTGATTTTTGGTGTCGCTGATGGCTTGTTGTTATTGTTTTTGTTGGTTTTGCTGTTTTTGTTTTTGTTGTTGTTTGGTATTTGCACTCGTTAGGTTTTTGGCGCTGCTGCTGCTGCCACTGCTGTGCTTGTCAGTTGGCCATATCCGTGTGTTATGGCCGTGTTTTATGGCCAGCTGCAATTTAACACATGACAACAAGCGAGATTTTTTTTGATGGTTATTGTTTTTTCTCGATTTTGTTTGCTTTTTTTCTTTCATTTTTTGTCGACAAGATAATTATAGCGCGGCAGTGTGCCGCATGTGCAAAAACTCAAATTTAAAGTGTTAATTTTTTTGTTGTTGCAATTTCGCAACAAAAAAAACATAAAAATGAAGCTTCCGATAAATAAATGCGAATTCATGGCAATAATTTTGGGATATTTTTAATACGTTTCATGTATTCATGTAAGTGATTCTTCTCAATGGACAATACATTCACCGTATCACTTCAACTCAGCGTCAAATCAAACCCAACTCTTTACTTCGATTACCTTTGATGCGTTCCTATTCAACTCAAAATTTGATTTAACTTTAATTGATTACTCGGCAGCAGCTGCACTCCATCTTCCCAATGCTTTTCTGATCACTTATCCGATACGGCTTCCTTCTGCTTCTTCTCATCAGCGCAATAGAAATGTAACAAGTAGAGAAAATGCAATTAACCGACACTTCGAGCGCACCACATATTGATGTTCACTGCAGGCAAACGAAGAGTGAAGGACGTCGAACTGAGAATATGGCAGGATGATGAGACAAATACTTGTAACGCCTTGTTTGTTGCGAGCTGCTTTTGCTAGCTGCAGACAAAAAAAACAAACATCATCTTCGCAAGGATGGAGTCTTTTTAAGCACATTTCGAAAATGTCCCAAATTGTCTTCAGGAGCAACAAAATACGCAGCCGGCAAGGATTTTGTATATATTTAGGAGCGGAGCAAGTCCTTCGTGTGTGTATGTGCGTGTGTGTGTGTGTGTGTGCTTTAACAAATACTGCATAGCAGCAATTTTGCTGTAATTAACAAGCACAGCCACAATGCTGCGCAGCAAAAGCTGAAACTGCAGGAGCGTTTATAGAAACTGTCTGTGTGCGGTTTAAGTATGTGAAAGGGGAAAGGTACTCAGTTGTTTGGGGCTACACAGAAGGAAAATGTACAGATACAAAGACTTAAGTGAAGTAATTGTATACATCCGTTCCGATTTTAAAATAAAAAGCTAAAATATTATTAAAATTTATAAGCAGAATTTAAAAGTGACATTTAACTAATTATTTAAAAAAAAAACAATTTTAACTTATTAAATAAAAGTTAATAATAATCTTTGTGTTTTGTCTTCAATCTTTATCTGTCAAGGAATAATCTAAGCAATTTAAATTTTTGTTTTTAATGAATACTTTGCTTAGTGGTCAAACATATATCAAGATCCTTGAATGTCCTTCCTTATCACATAAAAATTTAAAATATGTGGACATTTTTCTCGCAGTGTAATTGCAGAATCTTTTGTACATATTTGTCTGTGTCTCCTTGGTGTCATGTGCAAATAATGAAAGTTTGTTTGCATCGCTGTTTGTCTGTCTGTCTATCTGTCCGTCTGTCTATTTGTCAGCCCGTGTGTGATCCTTACAAGTCGACTGACAACTTTATATTTGTACGTGTGTGCTTTGCTATTTAGCAAATCCAGCGCTTTGTGCTTTATTCGCAATTAAACGAAAGGAGCCGCATTTCTATGTATGTGTGCAAATCGGCGCTTTTAAGCAACTACAATGTCTATGTATGTATGTTTAAGTGTGTATGTGTGCGAACATATGTTTTTGTGTTGATTTTTCATTTAGCAACGCACCGAGCTACTTCACTGCACTTCATCTTTGAACTGAGCGCGTATTCGCTGCGTTTTTGTGAGATTTGTGGATTTTTGTCTACGATTCGTAAGGAGTGCAGATGTGTCGCTTCTTCTGCTTTGTGTTCTGTTCCCACTGCTGATGCTGCCGGATTGCAGCGTCAGGACATGTGTTGAACTTGCCTTGAGGTTGTGTTTTCTTTGGCCTTTCCTTCGCTTTACTTCGGTTTTTCTTTTGCTCGCGCTTGTCTACTTGAAAATTACAAGCACAGACGTTGCCGCCAGCCGCCATTGCCATTGCCAGCAACAAGCTTTTAGGTTTTTCTATCTTATTTTCATTAATCCACGTTGGAGTGTTTTTTTCTGTTTTTTTTTTTTGGTGAACTGCAGTTTTCCACTTTGTCGTGAAAAGTGCGCTTCACATGTGATAAATTAAAACATTCACTTCTGCTGCGAATTTATATTTAACTTGTTTTTGCTTGGATTGTTATATGCTTTAAGTAGCATATATGTGCAATTATCAGCACATATGTGCAGCTGATGTGCTTTGCGGCTCAGCGCAATTCAAGTTGCACTTTGGTGTTGTAAATTAAAAGAACATTTTCATAAGTTAAAGTAAATGTACAAAAAAATAGTTTTTTTTCTGAATAAGAAAGGGCAAAGGAAATAGTTAAATGGAATGTTGACAGTCATTATTTTGGAAGTGGGCGAATTTTTCTTTTTCTATCAAAGGACCCAAAAGAAATACTTCGTTCTTAAAGGATTTTTCTAAGAGTTTTAAAAAAAGAGTTTCAAGAAGAAGCCTTGAGGAAAGCTTTTAGAAAGGGCATTTCTTAGAAGTTCTTCTTATGAAAGCCGTGGTCTTGCCGCTTTCTACCACAAGAGATTAGTTTTTAAGATGGACTACATCAAAGTTGTTGTTCAAAGTAAAAAACGTGTTCATATTCACAAAATCAATTTAAAATTTTATTGGTACATTTTCTACTCAACTTTTTCGTGTCTTGAATACGAAATTGTTGCTTTAAATTTTCCTCAAAAAATCGTTAAACACATTTGTGTATAAGTATATATTTCCATATGTCCTTAGCAAACGTATGTGTCTGTGCGAAAATTTCCAATTAGTTGTCATTACCGGCAACTTGAGAGGCGCACCATCATCGCAGCCCATTAGGCACAACTGCGCCCGAGCATATGCTGCTTTTGTTTTTTTCGCCTCCAGTCCTTTGCTCCAGCCAGTCAGTCAGCCAGCCTGACTGTTTGTTTTTATTACGCGTGATTTTCGCCGCCATTTCTTTCCGTGGCGAAAAAGCTAAAGGAAAGCTAGACGCGTGCGTTTCAAGTGCGCTGTTCAAATATTCGACTCTGTCTGGCAACGCCAAAACAAAGGGCGTCGCATAATAACAATCACAACAACAATAACGACAACGACAACAACAACAACAGAAAAAGAAGCGGCGCCCGAAATAAACGAACTGAGAGTATGTGGAAGTGGAAGTGGTGCAGTTGTAGTCGTAGTCGTAAATGGTGATTATGGCAACTGACATGTGTAATTAAGCCAATGATTAAGGTTTGGTGCATGGAAATCGGAGCCGTTTCTTTCGAACTTTATTTTGGTGCTAAGGATTTGATTATTGCCAGGGGCAAAAACATCGAAAGCACTTGGTTATCCTAATCAATGCGACGTTGAAGCGGCCGGCTTGTTGAAATATGCCAATAGATGTTTATTGGAAATTATGTTTGATGTTCAAATAATTAAATGAAAGAAAATATATGATTAGAAAGCTTTCCCTTGAAGTTTTTAAATTTTCTTTTTTTTTAATTTTGTTTTTTTAATGTTATGGTTAATATTTAATTAGAAATACTCGTTATATGATTTTCAATCTATTTTTTTTATTTTTATTTCTAACTTTTCCCATTTAATTTACATGTTATGTACATATATCCTAATCCTCCTACTGAGACTGTCTGTGCTTAAGGCTGCCGCAAATCTTTCAATTAATTTTACCCGCACATCCCCGACTGCGAGCGACATAAATCAAAATGTTTGCGAAACTTTTTGGCTGACAACGAACGGCAACAAAGTGTACAACAAAAAATCAAATAACTTAAAAAAAACACAAGTACTCAACAGAAAACTAAAACGCTGTCAAAAGTTTCGCTTACCCCCAACGCCAGCGCACTTTGAACCTCGAACGTATACGTTTCACCGCAGTACAACAACCTGCGGCGGGGTGCACTATGAAGCCCCAACCAACCAACCACCCACCCACCTGCACCGAAAGTCCGACAAACAGATTTCCAGCACTTTGTTGAACTTCATTGTTAAAAACTAAAATTGTATTTTACCCTACACTTACACAAACACACAATTTAGTTATGCACCACATACACAAACCTACATACTCGTACACACTCAAAAAGGTGAACATTTTGCTTGAGCACCTGAGACGCCATCAATTCCAGACCAGCAAAATACATTTAACGGCATAAGTTTTTTCCCATCACTACCTAACCACCGAGTAGTTGACTATCGTCGCACCCTCTTGTCCCTATGTAAGCGCTCCTTTGCCCCCAGTCGTCAAGAGCGACGGCGATGATGCTACGACGACATGCGGCTCACGAGGTAGCATAGAGTAGATTTTTCGGCTAAATCGGACCATGTGGGGTACAGGCGCTGGGGGTGCATCGTCGGCTGGAATGTTTTGGGCACACAGAACAAACGCTACCAATTTTCTACCACAAAATTCAATCAATTAAATTGCAACGCTCAAAGTAGTTGAGCTATTTTTCGTTGCCTCTACATGCATACACGCACGCACACACACATACACACACACAAACAATATCGCAATTTTATCTACACTGAATGTGTGCGTTTACATACATGTGTGCACCGTACACACCACCTACTTGCACCGCCTACTTGCAGCCATAAACAATATAAATCGCTTTAAATTTATTTGTCGAACTCGAAAACTTTTTACACGAACCTCATGGGCGTATAAGGTATAACAGGAAGTGGGTGTAAAAGTTTTCAGCAGAATAAATTGTTGTCCTAAGTGCATTTTATATTAACTTTTAACTTTTTTCCTCAAAAAAATTTGTTTAACCAATTTACTGAAGAATTTGTAAAATAGTTTTTATTACTTTTTTTAATTATATCATGGCTTTCAATTGAGAAGTTCTACGATTTGAGGGGTGCGCACCTGTACCATATCAAAACGAAAGTAGGGTGCACTGTTGGCTGTAATTCGGTGAGTGTTCGGCTGTCGTATATTTGACGTGCGCAAGTGTGCATTTAATTAAGCCGCAAAACGCGTGTGCTGAACGCAAAGTTTTCTCACTCAGATTTACCGAATACACGGCACCATATGTGCACCCCCCACATGCACCCCAACCCCAAAGTTTGCATTTAGGTAGCAAAAATTGATTTACTCGTAGCAGAACGTATTGGCAAAACAATTTTTGACAAAATGCCATCAGAGTTGTTCCATGCTTAAAGCGGTGCTCAGTTGTTTTAAAGTTGTTGAGCATTTAATCACCTAACAACAACAACAATAACAACAAATTTTGACGCTTCTTTGAGCGTGGTGTGATGTTGCAAATGTGGGCGTTGGCTGCAAGTGGAAGGTAAATGTGCGGTTAGCGTGAAAAGTGCAGACAAAACGTTCAATGGAGGCGCATTGTTGTTAGTTGTCTCAAGCATGTTGCATAAATATTTTTGGCTGTGCGAGAAGTTTGCGGTGTAGTGTACAGGTGAAGCAGCAGTTGCAGGAGTCGCCGTCAAAGTCGAAGTAGTATCAGCGGCACCGTGCCTTTTCGGTGGGTGGGTGGTTGGGTGGTTGGTCGGTTGGTGGCGACATGCCTTTGAAGACTTCGCTGCCGCTCAAAAGATAAAGTTTATGCTTTAGCATGACGTGCTGAAAAATTCGCTTGCGTTTTGAAACAACTCAGGGAATAGCTCTTAAACAATTTTGCGGCATTATGAATAAGCCACTTTACGCCAAGTTGGTTGGATGCAGTCAAATAACTAACTTCAGCAGCGTGTAGTGCTTGAGTGGAGCGTTAATTTTGCAAAAGCTAAAGTAGTGAAGAACAAAAATTCGTAATAGAAATACCAACGCAATATTTGAAGCCGAATCGACAAAGATTGAAACTTTGGGCTAGGGAGTAAGTTGAGTTATGTTGAAAGTTAATATTAATTCATTAAAACTATTTTCAATTTAAAATGTTGAGAACACAATTTGCCAATTAAGAACAAAGATACATACTGTTAATATGTCGAACTATTTTTGTGTTGAACTAACTAAATTAAAAATTATTATAAAGCATACTCTTATTAAAAAAGCTTAAAGAAGTCTGGCGTTTTGCATAACTTTATTTACAACGATGTCATTTGATTTAAAGCGAGCTTTTTGAAATATTAAAATGCTTCAACTTTAACAAACTGCTTTTAGCAGTTAGTGCACCTTTAACAAGGAGCAACTAAAAGCTGCTCGTCATTATGTCCGTCATTTAAAAGCCATTGTAATAAATCCGTTACGACTTACCTTTCAGCAGTCAATATAATTTGTTCCTTTGGTCTTTTTTTTCGTTTTAGTTTTATTTTTGTTGACACCTGGCGCCAGCAGCATTGTTTTTTGTCCATCAACGTTAACCAACCAATCGAGCAACCTAACTAAATCGAAAAGCAGAACCGCAAAAAGAAAAAAACATAGAAAAAAAACTGATCCATTGAAAAATTAGAAATTTTTCAAATAGCTTAGTGTCATTTTCGCTTTTGTTCGACTTCATGTTTTCTATGCTGCTGCTGCTTGTCAATCACACAAATGACAGCACTTTTCATATTGTCGCGCTGAGTTTTTATTCTATTTTGTTTTTGTCATGCCCCTTTAACACTACAACTGCCTCGACTGTGTAGACTTTTTATGTATTTAAGGTTAGTCACAAAAAACCTTAACAATTCTTATTGATGAAATATTATTTTAGGATGGTTGGAAAAAATTTGTTTGTGTTAAAAAATTATTTTTTAAAGTCTTATTCTAAATTCGCAGCTCATCAGATTGTACAATATTATTAAGATGTCGATTTTTTTGTACAAAAGTTGGTTTAATTTTAAAATTTTAACAATTTTTCTGATTTGATTTCATTCAAAATTTTTTTTAACATGTTATCAAAAACTTTTTCAATAAATTTTATTTTAAATTTACAATGGCTTTGCTATGATTTGAATACCCTAATTTATCTACTTCAACTACACAGGCGTTCTTGTGCCGGTGTGATTGTGTGTGTGTGAGTGAGTGAGGTGCGTGCGTGCGTTAAAATGCCGCGTGGATATTGTTGTCAATATGCCATCATTAGTCTCGGCCATTGTCAATTGGCGTTGATGGCAAATTGGCAATGACAATTGTCACACTGTGGAGCTATGCGCTGCGATGCCATGTCGCACACATTGACAAAATGTCAACTTCTTTTATTGTGTTCGAGTGTCGTCATTCGTTGTGACGCTTTAAATGCTTTTAGTGATAAATTGCAGGTGAAAATTCGTTTTTCTTTTAGATTTTTTTGTTTTCATATTGTGGAGAAGTTGTCATGGAAATTGTTTAAAGCGCTTTGTGAGCGTTTTTTTCTTTGCAAGTCTTGAATTGATAAAATCAAAATTTATGTATACAACATTTTAAAGTGGAATATTAGTTACTTATTTTGTATTTTTTTTATATTTTTTATAATTTTTTAATATCAATTTATTTGTAAGTGATTTTAAAGTCAAATTTCTAAGCCAAAAGCATTTCAGTTTAAACTTTGAATTTTCAAAAAATTATCTCGAAGGAAACTGCAGATTTATGAAATGAAAATATCCAGCAAAATCCCCAGCTAAGCCCAAGGAAAACACAATATCTAATGTCATTATTTGTGAGCAACTCACATTTACTGCACGTACTTTGTTTAATTTTTGCGCATTTTTCCGGTGCTTTCCATTCAAAAGCAAACTAACACATTTCTCCTTTTCCTGTTCTATATTTTCCGCATTTTCGTAGAACACTTTTTAACTGCATTTTCTCGCATAACCTTTTATTTCTCATGTCAAATTAGAAAAGTTTCTTACAACGCTACGAACAAAAAAAAAAGAAAACAAAGCAAAAAGCAGCGAAAATAAAATGCAAGGAAGAAAGAGGAAATTATTATCCGGAAACGGCGACTTTGCGCAGACTGAGTGCGGTTTTACAGCTCCAACTACTTTAGACGAAGAAAAGGATGCTGCAGTTATTTGGTTACTTAGCTGTGAGGAGCGCAAGTGGTGCAAAAAAAAAAAAATAACAATAACAATAATAACAAAAAACATACAACAACAACGAGACTAGCAAAAATTCACAAAACTTGAGACTTCTGGGGCAAAATTTCACCCGTTCGTTGTTTATGTTTTTGTTTTCATTGCTTTGTTTTTATTTTTTGGTGTTTTTGTTGTTGCTGCACTTACAATTGCAACAATTTAGGAGCGTCTTCTGCTGCTGCCAACCGAAATTTCGGAATTTTTGACGCATGGCCTGCAGAAAGTGTTTGTCTGTGAAATGCATAATGTGTTGCGATGAAAACTTTCCGCTGCACTTGCATGTGTGTGTGTGTGTGTGTGTGTGCGGTTGTGTTAGTGTATGAGTAAAGTTTATTAACTGCAGCACATGCAGTGCATAATTTTCAGTTGTTTGCATTTAAAAAGTTTCCTTAAAATGTTCCCGACAAACGGAAATTAAGGCAAATTTTATTCTGAGCATAGCGAACGTATGAGTGATTTTTATTTGCTAGAGTATGTTTAAAAATGAAATTTAATATGTTAGTTGCTTGAATTAAATAACAACTTTAAATGCAGTTTGAGTTAGAAGTTATTTAAGTAGTTACCTGAGGCATAACAACACAGTATTGAAACTCCTTAGAAGTATAATTGATTTCAAATATAATTTAAGCAACTAATAAACAATTTTAAATGGATAATTCACCGTGTAAGTTACTAGTAGCCTAAATAATTGCAAAAAAAAACTCAGTTTCAGCCTTAAATAAGTTTACAATGCTTTACACCAGCCCAAAACCAAATCCAACCGCATTTCGCTGATCAAAGGATATTTTCTTTTTAAACAACAAATTTGGCCTAATTCAAAAGCACAGCAGGAGAGGGGGAGTGTTGGCCTACCCTACCCAGCACGCCAAATCATACTCCTCCATTAAACACACATAAAATTCTCTCATCTACCGCTTTTCTTTTAATTTTAACTAAACTTTTGCTACCTGTTAGGCATGCTTAACTTAAGCGAAAATACGAAAATACCTCACGCTGCGCCTTTGATGTTATTGCAGCAAATTAACTAAAAACCTTTCGTTCGAATGAGAATCCAATTCATTCCGACCACGACGGGGTCGACCGACCGACGAACCGACCAACAGCGCAACACTAATACTAAATAATACCACGAACACGACCACACCACGACCGACCTATGCTCACTCATGCTACCGCAAAATTTGCGGAAGTGAAAAAATGCGACCAACAAAAAAAAAAAAACAAAAAAAAATAGAAAGGAAAAGGAAAAGGGAAAAGGCAGCTACAAAATAAAGTTGGCAAAAATAATTTAACTTAAATTGAGTGCAAGCATGTTCAGACTTTTAAACATGATTTGGCGGCTTAGAAAAACTCGCAAAAACCTTTATAAAATATATAAAAGGCGCACAACACGTGGGTACACTACACAAAATTTTTTGGTATATTTAAATAATTTCAAAATGTCTTAAATTTAAGTTCCAGAGAATTCTAAGCATTTCTTTTGCTGCCACACAAATTGAGACTTTTGTATTTTATATTTTATTTTAAAAATATCTTTCGGATTTTTTGATAAAATTATCTTAAATCCGAGTTTTATCCATAATCCCGTTCAAGATTAGATAACATATAATTAGAGCATTTGTAAATCAATTTTTTTTAAGTGTAGGCATATACTTAGGTAGCTGTTAGTATTAGCTGACTGTGTCTGTACAAGCAAAAAAATGAAATGAACAAATTTTCCTGTTGATGTTGTTGTTTTTAAGTAATTCAACTTGACTACAACGAAATTTGCCCTGACGTTTTACTAAGCGAAATGCTATTTTATGCTTTGTTGGCTTCTGGCCGAACTTTCTCCTTACGTTTTTCTTAGAGAAATATTTTAAAAATTTTCGGTTTTCATATGTTCTCTTACATTGATTGCTTTTGCAGCAGGTTTGAAGTTCATTGGAAGATAAAACGCTGCGCAGCCTCATGTTCGGAATAAAAAAGTTGTTCTCGATTTACTAACCTTTTTTCTATTTTTAGGTTAGCTTAAGTTACAATAACTTAACTAGCAACAGGAAATAAGAGTTGCATTTTAACACTTTTAAATTTGACGAAATTGTTTTTCCAAGAAAAGGCGTTACGTTTGAATTAATTGCTAGATGTACACCTGCACAAATCATACTGGAAATTGAGTTTAAAAACTTTGCGTTTTTAAAAGCGATTTCCTCGTTTCAGCTTTCATAAGCTTTTTTACGAAGAAAACTTTTTTGTTTGATTTTTGAGCCAAGTTTTTATAGCCTGTGCAAACTCATAAAGCCTTGGCTTTATTGTTGTTGTCACTTTTTAGCTTATTGCGTAGATTTGGCAGCCTCTGCGATTCGCTGTCATATTTTAGGAAGTATTTGTTTAAAAAAGTTTAAAGTTAACCATATACAAATTATTTGTTGTCAAAGTAATACGATCTTAAAGTTTGAAACTGCTCTTTAATAATCCAAATACGGAAAATGTTTGTTAAACGCTCCTGTTTGTGAGAGTTCTTTCGAATTGTTTATTTTTTTTACCACACAAATGGAATTTTCCAGCATTAAAATCGAAGAATTTTCGTAACGAAACTTAATAATTTGAAGCGGAAATCAAAGTTAAAGCAATGCCACGCTGAGGCAGCACGAGGCGAGACAAGGACGAGACGCACCCGGAGGCCGTTGTGTATGAAGGTGGCGGATTTCCGGCTGTTGTTGTTTTTGCCGTTGTCTTGGAATGACTTCAGTTGTTGTTGTAGTTGTTGATGGTGCTGCCTCTGCAGCCGGATGCAGCGCTGTCATTTTGTTTAATGTTTCATTTATTTAAGTCGCTCTTGGTTTTTTCTTATTTTTTGTTTTTGTTGTTCTTTTCGCACTTCCGTTGAAAAATGTGTTGGCTCTTGCTGTTGTTGTTGTTATTGTTGATCGTGCTGCCATTTGACGCTTGTTTACTTGTTTCCTGTTGCAACATTAATGCTCTGGTATTTTTGTTGTTGTTACTGTGCCCAGCAGCAGTAGCAGCAGCAGCAGCAGCAGCAGCTGTTGTTTATTGAGCCAAGTTGAAGCATTCACCAAACATTGTCGCTCAGTGATTTTCCAAGTAGCACCACCACCAGCAGAAGTAGCAGCCATCGAGCATAACAATGTCGAGAAACGAAAAGAAAATGAAAGAACAGAGCAGGACATTAGTATGCGGACATTTCCAGAAGTACTTATATTGCATACTTGTTGTTCTTGTTGTTGCTGGTGTTCGTTGGAGTTCGATGCTTTTGGCGATTCCACTGCTGTTGTTGTTTTCATTTTTAGTAAGAGTGTAAAATACCAGAATCCCGAAATTCCAGGAAAATATAATGGCTCGGGAGTAACGAGTATCTAGAGGAAGTTTCGATAGAAAGTTGAATCTGATATCAGTTGAAGTTCCGGTGATTTCACAAGCACATTAATTTTAAGAGTTTATTTCATTGCAATCCTAAAGGAAAGTTGATCTCATGTTACCCTTTGTTGTTCCAAAAAAAGTTTCAAAAAGAATATTTTTCCTAGAAAATTTCAAACTTCGTCTCGGTGTAAATCTCCAAAGTGGAAATCACGAAATTGCAAAATGTTGTGGAAATTTATTGCTGAAGCTTGTTGTGACTGTACTCAAAGGACTTTTCCTTCATCTCGGTCAAAGTCATTGTCAGTTATTGCTGTTATTGTTGTTGTAGTTTTTGTTGTTTTATTTGAGGCAGACAATGAAAAAGCACAAATGTCATTCACATTTCCAGTGTTTCAGGTGGTTTAAGCAAGTGCAGAGGGTAGAGGGCAAAGGCAATGCCAAAGACAAAGTCGGAAACAATGGCTGCCAGCTACAGCGACAAGCAATGAAATGTATTTTTTGAATTGTTGTGGGTGTTTTGACTACTCCGGTCCGAATTGGAATTTAAGAAATGGAGGAGGATAATATTTTTTTACATATTAGAGAAATGAACAAAATGAAAAAAAATATTGTTGAACTTTTACATGTGTAATTAATTTTATTTAAAAAAATATTAAATTTGTTTATTGAAACCACCCAAAACCGAAGGTAATTGTAAATAGGTCATATATAATTTTCCACAACTACAAAATTATCCAGTGAAAAAACAATTTCTACAATTATTCGTACAGAGATACAAGGAGACATCTAAACATCTCAGTCACAAAATTATTTAAAGCAGCAACACTTTAGCACCAATTCTCTTTATGTACGCTGTCTGTACGTTTTCAACTATTCATTTTGTTGTTGTTGTTGAAAAATTCTGTCACTTTGCATTACACGCTTATAGCATATCAGCTAATGTCTGATTCGCTATAACGAACTGCTCGTTTTGCTTTACTCCTTCCGCCTTCAACACATCCATCCAAAGTATTTGTTTACCTTGAATTGTCACTCAAACCATTCACACAACAACAACCACAGAACCAACTAAAACTTCTCTGTTTAAATACTGACACTAACACAACTACAAATAAATGAAGCGAAAGAGAGAAACACTGTAGAGTGTACACTAGCCCCTTTGGCTAATTTCTTAAAAGCAGACAACAAACTTCTGGTGTATCCAAAGCCGCAGCAGTATCAGAATCACACCAATTTCATCTAAAAGTAGCTTCATTGTTGTTGTTGTAGTTGTATTAGTTGTTGTTGTTGTTCTTGTTGCTTTCTGTTGCATGTTTTAGCTGTTGTCAGTCATGATCCTTGCCATTTCTTGTTAGTAATTTTAAGCTAGCACGAAGCTGTATTATCCGTGGGCAAAGGAAATCTCGCTAAAAACGTGAAATAATTTGTAAAAGTAAACTGGGCAAAAGTCGGTTAAACATTTTTTCATAAAAGTTAAATATTTTTTAAATATTGTAAATAAGAATTAATTATCGTAAAGTTTATCGGAAAATTTCATTGTTCATAAAAAAATGCTTTTGTCAAAAAATTAATTTTATAAAATTTATTTAATAACATTTTTTTTTACGAAAACTGTCGTATTTAAAATCTTGAATAAAGCTGTGTGTTGTTTCTGTTTTTCTGCGCCACCTGAGCATCGAAGCGTAGTCCAAGAAAGGTTCTTCTGGTATAATTTTCTGTTGGTTGGCTTTGTATCCAAAATTCAGAGATAATAGATTTTCCCAAATATCGCTATTTCACCCTATAAAAAAGTCGCTGAAAAATTGCATGCAAACTAACAAGAAGTCTGTTCGGTGCAGGGGCGGAGTAGGGGGGCAAAAGCATCGTAATGTCGCCCGTCAGTTTAGCCACAAATGTCATTTGCACTCAGTGTCCCAACTTGGCTTAGTCTCCAATGTTGTTGTTGTTGTTTTTGTTGACGTCATTCTTATTGCTGTTGTTGCAACAAAAATAAAAATTTTGTATTTGTAGAAAAAAGAACAGAAGAGCAGCGAAGTTGGAATGTCCGCCCCGCCGCACATTCAAGCGTAAAATTTGCTTGTCACAGAAATGCTTCCTTTCAGATTTGTGCAGAAGCTATTTTAAGATTTTCATTTTTATTCGTTTGCATCCATCCACCTTCCAATTTCTTGGTAGAATTTATAAAAATTTTTTTTTTCAGTTCTTTACTCGGGCAGTTTGCTTTTTGATGGTCAGTCTGAAGGTTGCAGTACCTTATGTACATAACTACACTAAACAAATTTTTGTTGTTGTCAATAATAATTAATTGCTTTTGTTGTTATTTTTTAAATTAAAACCAAAATATAATACGTTAAGCAGAAATCACGGAAACCTGAAGAAAAGCTTAAAAAACTTATACTTTAACTTGATTCAAGGTCTTATCAAAGCTTTAGGTTTAATAAAGCTCTTTCCTCATAATTTTAGAATTAACATTTTATTGATATTATTAATTAAACTTTTGTCTTACATAGTTTTTAATAAAAGGGTTTCAAATTCTTAATCAATCAATTTTGAATACGAATTTTAATTTTTTTGTTATTTTTTTAATTTTGTTTTATATAACAAAATTTTTTTTAATAATTCTATAATTTGAAATTTTTGAGATTGAGATCTTGATAAGACTTCAAGATTTTTTTCGCACAGTGTAAATGTCTATTTTTTTTTGTTATCTAAAATTTTCATTTTCCTCAGGACATGCTGCGTTTTGTTTTTTTCGTTTCCTGCGGTGCAATATTGTGCACAGACATGAAACGCATTAGCTGCGTCCGTCTGTCCACCCAGAACGACAACCGTTCATCCGTGCCCGGGTATATTCCATGTCAACTTAATGTTTGTTAAAAGCGAAAGAAAGATATTTATTAAAAAAATAAAAGAACCAACAACAAACAGCTTCCTTTTCAGCTCAAAATCAACATCGTCAAAAGGAAACGGTTTTGCTGCTGGAGGCGGCGGCGACTGCGAAGGACGACATTTGCTGTCAGCGCTGCTAGATAAAAATGCAGCGCAGGATTTGGTCATAGCAGGAGCTGAGTACAGCAGCCTCGCCATCGCAAATTAATTATGGAAGTTTAAATGTCAGCTTGTATTTTTATTTATATTTGCTGCACGTGGAGTGGTCCGTCTGCTGCTGCCGTCACAGTTATCCTGGCTGTTATCCTTGCTTGTTTGTTTGGATGCAGGTTCTTCCCGCATCTCCTCACTGGTGGCACTTCATTTACCTCGTGTCATCGTGTTAATGTCATGCGACAGCAACTGTTGCCAGTTGTCGTCACCAGCAACATTGAAACATATTTGCGTGAAGTGAAAAATAATTAAAAGGACATTGTGTCCTGCTGCATTATGCTCAATTCATTGCACTTTTGACTGTTTTAATTTCTCTTTTTCTCTTTTTCTGTTTTGCTGTCTGTCCGTCCGTCCGTCCGTCCGTCTGTCTGTCAGTGTGTGTGCTCAGAATTAATTTGCTCGAATATCAAATGTCAGAAGTGAAGACGTGATATCAAATCGGTTTATCCCACGAAAAGTGGCTTTTATTCCGATACAATAAAATTAGTATATAAATGCGACAGGATCTTATTTTGATAGACTTAAAATTTTCCATATGAGAAAATAATTTTTGAAAGTCTTGAATAATACGACAAGTGCAAGTATATATTGAGTTTGTTCTTCCATTTGTAACGCCCAGAAGGGGGCGTGGTAGGTATGACAAAATACATAAAGAAATAATCAGCGTCAGATTCTGAGTCGATTTAACGATGTTAACGTATTAAGTAAAATAGTTTCAGGGCAGATATGCAGTTCAAATTCGGTATTTAACACTTCGGTAGTAACATAAAACTAGTAACCAAAAAGGGGCGTGATCCAATAAGAACAACGCCCAATTCTAATAGAGACATGTATTACTTATGTGCTAAAAGAAGCACATTTTTTGGTGTCAACGAAATGGCGGAGGGTATATGAGCTTTGGCATAGCCGAAGATAATTCTCTTATTTTTTATATATTTTTTTGATACATACATTTTTTTTATTTTTGTAGAATATTTATATTCCTCATCCTAATTGTAGTAAAATCGTGCATTATTTATTATTTACAATCTAATCAGTCACACATTCAGTCGCAACGTATACGAAGACAAGATTGTGTCTGTCTCGTTGTCTGGCGCAACAATACGCGACGATTGTCCAGCTGAATGCATTTTGATGCGATCAGCTCGATTGCAGTTTTATCGACAAATTTCGCAAGAACTACAGCAGCAGAAAAATGCCAATTGAACAAAGGTAAAAATAGAAGAAAAATAAGAAAATAGAGAAAATAGAATGAAAATAGAGAAAATATAGAAAATAATAATAAGTGTAAAAGGAAAAATTGCAATGCGGCGTACACAGAGACAAACTCTTGAAGCGTTGAAAATGTGCTGAGTAAAGCACACATTGATATACACACACACAGACAGGGTAGACATGCACACACACTAACACAAGCCCACACATAAAGCAACATATGAAAAGAAACCTGCAAGAAAGCGAAGTAATTGTAATGCAGCCATTTATGCCACACACACAAACACGAACGCATTTGTTAGGCTGGTTTTGAGAGAACTACTAAAGTGTGCAACCTTATTTAAAAAATTTAAATATTTTCGTTTTTGAATTAATTTAAAAAATAAAACAGCAATAATTATATTATGTTAAATATTTCTTAATTTCAATATGCCTCAAAGCACATTTTTCAAGCTAAAAATACTTTTGCTGAAAACAAGCCTAATAAATACACTCGCAACGGGACACAGTAAGCAGACAGTGTGTGTCTAGTGTGTGTGTTTTAAGCTGTCTCTTGGACATGGCATGCCTTAGCACTTATGTGCTGCACACAGCACATTTTTACAATTTTCAATAATTTCGTTCGAATTTTTCCCACACTCACAACGCCAAAGTAACTAAAAATATTTGCGTCTACATGTATGTATGTGTGCCTGTCTAGCTACATGTGTGTGTGTGTGTGATGTAATGTTATCGATTGTATTGCAATTGCTGCTGCTGCTGCTGTAGTGAAAATAATTTCGATTTCAATACAATTTCGCACAATTGGAAATTTAAAAGCGAAAAGCTCCCATGCAACACATTTGGCGTTGGAGCACACCGCACCCGCGCTCGCTCACAAAATACCAATTCAAATTCGCCATTTTGGGTAGAAAGATGGTGCGACTTTGCCCGGAAGAAGATGCAAAACAGCTAACGAAGAGCTGAGGCAGAGAAGATGGCAGTCGAAGAAGCAAATATTTTTGCTCGGAGAAATCCATTTACGCTAATCGCTTCCCCACAGACACATAAACAATTTATCTTCGACATTTTATGTGCAAAGTTCGTTTTCGGCTGCTTTATTTTTATTTATTTTTCTGTTCACTTTTGCGTCGGCGTCTGCATGTGTATTGTATTTTCTTTATGTGTGCGGCGTATGTGTGAGCAAGTTAAAAGCGCGCCGCTATCGAAAATCGCGCCAAAGCATTTTCGCTTACTGTGGCGGAAATTTATCACGATATAACCTTTGGGAAATTCATATAATTTATCTAAGCAGAAAATTTTATACGTCGAGAATTCATCTTTTTTTTGTTGTTGTTTCTTTCATTCTTCTTCAAGAAAACTGCTTGAAGCAGTGCGCGCTCGCTCGCTCGCTAATACACTCGAGAGCAAAAGTTAACAGGCGCTTTTGAGTGTGTGTGTGTGTGTGTGTGTATGTGTGAGGGTGTGTGAGTGTATGAGTGTGTGCATATGTGGGACAACATAAACACACACATACATAAACACAAATATGCGCTACTGCTGCTGCTGCTGCAAGAAATCGTGTTTATCGTGTGCGAAAAGTTTTGCAAATAAATTTTTCGACGCTAACTGATGGCCTTAAAAACGCTTTTTTGCAATAATTCAAAGAGTTAAAATTCTAATAGTAGTAAAATTTTATTTAAAAAAAAAAAATTTAGTATTGCTTTTTCGTGTGTAATAAAAGTGTTTATAAAAAAATAAAGGATTAACGGATCGGTGAGGTCTTGAAATCACAACTTAAACTAGAAATCGATAAAAAAAGACGTTCTTAACCATCAATCCCCCTTAAGTATATTTTAGCCGGGGCGAGTGAACGATCATTGAAGTGGTATCATTAAAAAATGTCTCTGAATTGTGGTAATTACAAAATCAATAAATTTAATTTATATAAAATAAGGATAATCAATAATAATTTATGAATTTACGCCGCTCGGGTTTGAACGCTGCATTCTGGTCAATGCTGCGCGCCTTTGCCGTTTTGACTTCACAAAAGCCGTGACCGCAACTTGGCTCGTCGTGGTCAGTTTGTGTGTGCACAAAGGATATGTTTGTGTTCACTCGTTTGTGCTTGTGTGAGTGCAATTTGACTGCAAAGTCAATTGTGTTTTTGACCTCGTTTTGGCGGCGGCGTACGGCGGTTTGAGCTGAAAGCATTTTCCAACCACAAAATATAGTTGTCGTCATAAAACTTAATATTATTCTTATCTTTTGAAAGTTATTTACTATTAAATTAATAATTAATTTAATAAGCACAATGTTAAGTTAAAACTTGAGTTCAATTCGGGTCAATGTAGGGATGTTCTTTTAAAATTCTCAAGTGAAATTGAGATTTTTTTGACTTGATTTGGTTTTCACAAATAATGCAATCTTCTTATCCTTGTGGTATCAGCGAAAGGCTGGAGGAATATGAAAAATCGTTGCTGAAGCGAGACAAAAATAAAAAAATAAAAAAAAATAAAAATTACTCCACCAAAATCAAAATCAATCCACTTAGGGAAATCGAAAAACGAATCTTGCATTCGCCTTAAAAAAACATGCATAACTAGTGTGCGCTACACAGAAAAACGCACGCACACATACTTATAAACATGCAGCTAAACGCCATCAGAGATTCATTGATTCATTGTGAATCCCTTGAGCCGATGAAGATGCGCCTGGAAGTAGTCGTAACTGCGTCTGCGAACAAGAACAAGAACGAAGGATGTGTGACCCATGCACTGCTGCAGCTGGGCTCTGCTCTGTGTGCAGCAGATTAGCGCGTGATATATGTGCGTGTATATGTATGGCAGTTTATGCGTTCAAGTGTATATGTGCTGATGTGCCGAGGAGTTCAAAAACCAACAAATCCTTTTGATCCCTCAAAATGGCATGCGAAGTGAAACTAAATGGGAGCGCGTTGGAAGTTGGAAATGAATGGAAATCGCTGAAAAACTACATTGAGCAAAAATATGCGCAAGAAAGACTCGATCGAATTTTTGATAAAGCGATGCATAAGGAAATGAACGAAATAGATAAGGTCGAAATGGGGCGAGTTCTTAAAATTGTATTACTGACTTTTTGAGTTTTAAAAAATGGAATCCCAATAAGGCAGTGGACCACTTGACTGATGTCGTTATTTAGGATTTGACCAAAATTAGAAAAAATATGTTCCTTAAATTTTTCTTTTACCTTCATTGGCGTCTTTGAGCATCTTTATATATAAATAAATCATTTTTTAAAACTTTTCTTTAGGTCTTTAAATGTAAAAAGATATAACTAGGCAGTTATAATTTGACTAGTACAAAAATGTATCTCAAAGATATTGAAATTTAAAACATAAAGATCAAAAAAAAAAATAGGATTACATACTTTTTATAAAAAATTAAACAAATAAAAGATGTAAAAGATTTGCTTTTGACTATTTAAAAATACCTCGCCTACAATTTCGTTTTTGATTAAAATGGAACACTGTCAATTACCGTAACACATCAAACTAACAATTGCCGATATTTATCTAATTTTCTTTTATTTTCAATACCGTATTTTTCTTTCTAACTCATTTTGGTTTGTTTTGTGTTCATTGCAGATTGAAAAACCACATTTGAAAAAGCAGCTGCAAGGAGCAACAAAAGCAAAAACAGAAAATTTAAATGAAACCATGAAGAGAAATGCAAAAGAATAATGTTAAAATTGAACTGGTGCTGCGAAGCAAAATACTATAGAAAAAAAACCAGCAAAACGGAAACGGAAATGAATTTGCACGAGCAAGAAGACTGAATGCACGCTCGTATGTGGAGAAATAAATGCAAATGCCAAAATAGACAATTGCAACAAAAAAGAACAAAAAACGAAAAAAGAAATATATAAAGTCGAATTTCGCTGCGCACCTCTTCGCACATGTGAAAGTGAGTGAGAAACTAAGTTCGAGTAGATCGTTTTTTTTTAAACAATTTCGAAATTACTCGCAAAATAGAGCAAAGCGAAAATAATTGAACTGCGTTTCCACGCCACATTCACCCGCACATATAAACAGTTACGAGAAAAGTTTTCCGGCGCATTGTCAAAATTGCTTACAAATCCTTTTTCAATTTTGTCACTTCTTTGTTTTTAATTTTTCCGGTAATTATTCTAGTCGCAATATTGAAAAATGTCTTTGGATTTTCACTAAAACTGTGCAGAGAGTTTTTAATAGAACAGTAAAAGCGTTGATAAATACAAGCAAATGTTTGAGCAGTAAGAAGTAACACGACGTGCAGCAAAAGGATATCAATTGCAAAAATGTGGCATACAAGGTTCCTTGTGTTTCATGCGGCCATTGCGTTCTTGCTCTTCTCGACAATACCAGGTGAGTTTCAATTACAAACAAATTGTATTTAGTATTAAGAGGATTAAATTGAAATTGTCTCAAAATTGGATTCTTTTTTTATATATAGATACATTTTAGTATCGGTAGGTTAAAAGTCTAAATGTCATATATATAAAAAAATGCGCTCCAAACCAAAAAAAGAAATGTGGAGTTATTTAGCGACACAAATTTATCATCTTCTAATTATATTCTATTGCTCGGTAGAAGTCGTTTGCCATAGTTTTAATGAGTTAAGGAGTGGAGTGACTTTATCGGTAGTTTTGTCCAATAGATGGCGCCACTTTAAGCCCAAGTGACAGTCATGAAAAAAATAAATATTTAATAATTTTCAATAAAATCCAACATAAAATGAAAAAATCAGTTTTGATAAATATTTATTTAACTTAAATTTAAGTCTTGATTTTCTATGTCAGGCGATATTTCAATTATCTAAAAACTTTATTAAATTTAAATCGAATCGAAAGTTCAATAAAGTAGAGATAAACAAACGAAATGCATGGAAGCATATTAATGCGCCAACTTAATTTCCCTAAACGATATTAGTTTACATAAGTTGTTATTTATTAATACCAACACAATTACATTTGTAAATATACTCTCGCATACATTCAAACGAACATTTGAACACTGCCATTGTACGAGTATGTATGTGTAGTATGTATTTACGTATGTAGTTTGTGGAGTTGTATGCGGCGGCACAACACGTACGACTACAACGACAACACGTACTCAATTTAGTTTACGCTACATTTGTTAATGTGTTAGTGTAAATATTGTGTATGGGTGAGTGTTTGTTATTGTGTGTGTGTGTGTGCGATGCTTGTAAGAGTGTTTGTGCGTTAAGGCAATAAATTACAAATGAAACTGTAGTAGTGACGCGTGAAATTTTAAAATTGTTTGCGCTGTATTAGTCTCTTTCTCTCTCAGTGCGTAAGTGTATGTGTGTGTGTGCTTGTACACACACACTAATAATATTTCAACCATACAGACGCGACTATGCGCGCCTTTATAAAATATTATTATTAATGATTGGATTGACCTTTTTTTAGGGGCAAAACACAAATAAAGCTCGAGCAAAAAAGTTTGAAAAATTGAAAAAATTTCATCAAGTTGTAAATTGTTGTAGAAAAAAAAAACAACAACAACAACATTGAATTGCCACATGTCTAGCGAAATACCAACACAAACACGCACATTACCTTAGGTCAAAAATATAACAACGACAACAGAAAATACCAAAAAAGTAAATATTTATGTAAGGGAAAAGAGAGGAAAAAAACAAGAACAACAACAAGAACAACAACAAGAACAATAACAACAACACGTTTTCACTATGCGGAAACTGTAGCCCAAAATGATTTATAATCAAAAATCGTGACATTTCCATATGGTTTATTTGGAAAAGTGCTCGCAAATGCATACGTACACAACACACACACACATACATAAAGCATGGTCTTCGCATGTTTTTGTATGTATGCGTGTATGTGTGTGAGTATGTGCGTATGTCAACATATGTCAATTGTTTGTTTTGGTGCGAAAAATATAAATAAGTATTTATGTTTTAACATATGTTTATATATTTTTGCTTGCTGCCACTTATACATTACCAAATCCACACACACACACACCCACATACACGCCCATACATATACAATCGTATGTGTATGCTGTAATATAAAAGCCGGGTTCTGACCTTTTCGGCGTTGACATTATTTATAGCGCAAAGCGGAAATTATATGAAAATTGAACAACAACAACAACAGCAGAGGTTATTGAAAGGTCAGACCGGCTGTTGAAATGTACAGAATAATTTTAATTAAAGCCATTGTTATGGAAAATGTATTTTAAATATTTAACTCTTCATTTACAGCAAAACGAATGCAATAACAGCATCACCCTGCCATTAAATATATTGAGGCACTTCAATTATGCAAATTTTATTAAATTTTCAAAGCTGAAATAGAATAACAAGGATTTCAATTATATATTTTGCGTTTGCTTGATTGATTTTTTGTATATACATAATTTCATCGACTGTTTCCTATTCGAAACTTAAATTTTAACAAAGTCGCACCGTTGATTTAAGATTGATAACAAGTTGAAGCTCTTGAATAACATTATTTTTTTTAATTGAGAATTATCAAGTCAATTTCAGGATTCAAGAAAAAAATAAATTATGATATATTTGCATCGCCAGGTTTGAGTTATTTTAAGATTCAAGAAAGAATTGATATATGACTGAGTATTATATTTATAAACTAAAAAATTAAAAATTCAATAAATGAATCAACGAATGATAATAAATTTACTATTTCTGAAAAATTGAAATATTTTCTAAAAGAACGCTAAATTGTTGTATTCTCTTTTATCTGTACAAATGCCTGAGCTTATAAAATATGTATATCAAATGCTCAGAGAGCGTCACTTTCAAGCGTTTCATGAAATCATCCATTAAATTGAATTAAATTTCTATAAAATATTCAAAATGTCACATTACTCAATCCACAAATAAACAGTCTCGCTTTGATAACAAACAAAAAAATAAAAATAAAAACCAAAAAAATTAGCTGTCAACTTGTCAAAGCAGACATTCCCGCATTTAAATATAACGATCCGGATAGGAATCTCGCTCTTCTATGCGCAGCGTGACAATTTATCAGCCACTTCCGGCTTTGCGTGTGTCCAAGCATACACTTCGAAATTACAATCTTTCCGTTGAAGTTTCAGAGGGCGATTGCTGAATTGTAAGTGTGCGAGAGTGTGCTGTTGTTGTTGTAACAAATAGCAGTGCGAGTGTAGTGCTAGCGCTAAAATAACTAGAGGAGCACATTTCAAAAATATTTTTAAAATTGCAATCACGTCTTTCGTATGCCTCACTAGACACGCATTTCAATATATATACATATAATTTTTGTTGTTGTTGTTTTTCGCTAGCGCACGACATAGTCCTACATTAAGGCACAGTACTTAGGTTGTGGTTAAATGATGTAAGAATTTAATAAGAAATATAAATAATGTTAAATTTGAAAAAAAAGTTATTGTTATATGATCATAATTAACAAGAATAAGTTGTCTAAAAATGAAAATTTTCAGCTTTTTCTTCTATAAATATTTAGAGAATTCTTTTTGTAATATAAAAAAATTTCATAAAATTTCAATTTAGATTTGTTCATGCAAAAAAGTACAGTGGAAAGTTATTCTTGTTATTTTATTTTAGGGGCTTTTATATTTTTTTGAAATTGTACCCAACTGACACGCAATCCAGTATTCACACACACACACACATACACATACTCACACTTGCACAAACACACACAGAGACGCATCGACACACGTCCACGTTCGCACTGCATCCGGTTGGATATCCTTTGCCGGAAATCCCTGCACCAAAAATACTAAAAATAAAATTAAACATAAAAATGAAGCGAGTCGAACCGATCCGAGGCGCCCAGCGAACGTAAAATTTTGAAATTGGCTGCTGGCATGTTGACGCGTACGTTTTCCGGCGTAATCACGATTAAACTGTCAACAGAATACTAATTAGAATTTTATTTTTACAGCGCATCGCAGGCCCGCTGCGTTGGCAACTCGGCGTTTTTTTTAAATGCGTGTATGCGTGCGTGTGTGTGTGTGTATGTAGAGAATATGCGCGCGTGATTTGCTCAGTGTTGGTGTTGACTCTTTGTGTGTGTGGTTCGCCCGTCTGTTCCTAAACGTATACAATCCCTTCCGCAATTATGTGTGGCTGTGTTTGGTTCGATTTAGGGCTGCGTTATTTATGAGGCCAGCTTTAAAATCAATTTAGATAAAATATTTTTGCGGAGTGTTTTGTGCAATTTGGCATCATTTGTTATCAATTTGAAATGGGCTTTGACCACTTTTGGTGTTATCCTGTCTGCCATTAAATTAAGTGTCAACGATTGCTATCATCAAATCGAAAATATGTTTGATTTTATTGATGTCATCGCAAAGCTGCACACTTGAAGTAATGACAGTTTAAGCCTGTGTGTGTATACAAATTTGGTTAAAATTAATGAACTTCCTTTTAAATACCGTTTAATTTAAAAGTAGTCCTGTGCGATTATGAAGATAGAAAATTATTCTTTCTTGAATTTTTCAACTTTTAACAAAACTACAACAAAAGATTAAGCATTTTAAAAAAGTAAGAATTAAAGATTTTCCTTTTCTTCTATTGTTTCAAGGTCCCGACAATATTGGCATTAAATTTCGGTTATCGTTCTTTTAAATGTTTAATAGAATATGTTAACATTCTATAAAACATTTAATTCGTTTAATTTTGTTATTAATCTAAAAATTCTTTCATTCAACTTTTTCCATTTCAATTTGTCAAACACAAACACTTTAGATATCTCAAATGATCCTTTGAGTCTATTAAACAAAACACATGACCTCATCAATGAAGACAAAAACCTTTTAAACTTCTCATCACCAAAATGTCTGAACAAAAGCTGCTATTAAAAAAAGGAGACAGAATTCAATATTGACAAATCCATCGTAGACGCACACATCGCAGCATAAATCCTTTTTATCACAGCAAAATTGCCATAAAAATGAGCCGTCAAACGGGAGCGCCTAAAAGTAGACAATTGAAAAATTCAATTTCGCATATCGCCCGCACAGAACAGCGCAGCGCAGCGCACTGCAGCCAAAGTGTTTACAAAACAATTTTTTTTATGACCACATAAGCTTTACTATTGCCGTTTAGCGTTCGCTGTCGTTTTTATTGGTCGGTGTGGTTCAGGCTGCCCGCTCTCTGTTCCATTTCTGTCCATTTGGATATTTTTCTGTTTTTGTATTTGGCGGTTTTTTTCCTCTGGATCCTTTTTTTGCTTTGTTTTGTTGCCCTCGCGCAAAATTTTAATATTGCAACCGAGCGAGCGTGCGAGCGACCGACCGACCGACCGCTCCCGGCGGAACGTTTGAATACCAAACAAAACAATAAAAATGTCAGAAAAACAACAACAACGAAAAGAGTTACAACAACAAATCGATTTTCTAAATTGCAGTGCAAAGCTCGCGCATTATTTACACAAGCGGCGAAAAAAGGATATACGCGACCGCAGCAGTGTACAGTACTTTAAAGTTATTAAAAAAAATGTTTATCAAACGAAATTTACCACAAATATCAAATAAATTTTTTTTCGAAATTTAAGCGTTTAATAATTTTAGTTTTTAAATTTTTAAACTTTACTTTTTGGATTAATTTACTAAACGATACCAAATAACAAAAATAAAAAATATTGGTTTTGGATTTCTCAAAGTACTGTGCAACGGGGGAGGTGCGACTGAATATCGTAAACGCTTGTGTGTGTATGTGTTTGTGTCCAGTGTGTGGTCTTGCAGTTTTTGCGGTTTTACTTTGTTTTCGGTGCTTGTGTTTTTGTATTCACTGCGTTTATTACTGTTGCTGCTATTGTTGTCAGTTAAATTTGTTGTTGTTGTTGTTGTTGCTGCTGTTATCGTTGTTGTTGTTGGTAGTGGTCACTCTTCTACAGTTGCAGCAACATGCGAATTTATGCACTGACCACAAAATAATTTCACCGCAAAATGCGTTAAGGATGCTGCGCTGCCGCACGAGCTTCTTCTGACCTGATTTGTGCACTGCTGCTGCTGTTGTCATTGTGTGCTTTTAGGCGATTAAGCTTTTTGCTGTATCGAAACGCTGCAAGAGTTAATAGCATTGGCGGTATTAACTAAAAACTCATAATACAAAAATTTCAGTACTTGTAAATATAAATATTGTCTAGCAAATAATTAATTAAAAAATAAAAACTCGCTATTTTAATTTTCGTTGAATGAGCAACTAAATTTCGCACAAATTCACAAGACATTTTTTTGTTGTTGCAAGCGCAAGTGCTCAAAATCAAATTAGCATCCTTCATAAATTTGCCTTAATCCGACCGCGTACAACCCACTTCCGGCAGTAAAAAAAAAATGGAAGAAAATATCGACAAACTCAGTCGATAAATCAATTTTTCGACACCGCCATGTCTGACGCCATATTGAGCAGCAAACTCACGCACACACTCTTTCAACAAATACACACGCACACATGCTCTGGCCAACAAACATGCCCACTTCCGATTTTCGACAAACTCAGCTGGCAGCGTTTTGCGCTTTAATTTCATAAAAGTACTTTTGCGCAAATTCATCATAACTTGTAAATATCAGCAGCAATTTAACGCTGCTAGTTTTTCGATATTACGTTTTTGTTTATCGGCGAATACTTTCGGCGCGTTTATATCTTTGCGTTAGCATGACTAATGCGCGCACAGAATTATTCCCCAGTGGGAGATGTGCTCAATTACATTAATGCTGGAGTTTAATGATAATGCGGCGAAAATGTGTGAATGTGCAGTTCTTCAGTTTCTTGTATCTATTATTTTCTTGTATGTCTGTGTTTCATTTATGTACTCGTACGAGTATATTGAGTTGTCAGCTCATTAGTTTATGATAAACCGAACATTTTGAAGCTCCTTTGGGAACTTATTTTGTTATTAAAAAAACAATATCAAAGTATAATGTGAATTTTGAAGTTAATTAATATTTAAGAAGATGTAAGCTAAGTAGAAAAAAAACAACATAATTCGACTTTATACACATATTACAAAATATGTCGAGCTTTGTCAATAAAAAATTTTTGAGTAAAAATCTAATTAAAACTTTTCCATGTAACTTTTCCATGTCATTTCAATGTAGCATACTTCACTTAAAAATAAAACCAAGCTGACTACTTCGAGTTCAAGAACCGAGTCAGCTAATACCAAAAATGATGTTGTAATCGATATATTTGCATTTGATGGATTGATTGAAAGGACATTGGCATTCTACGATATACTAACCAGACATATTCATAGTTGTCTTCCTCGTCTTCTTCTTTTGTTTGTTGATGATTCAATGACAACAATAACAACAAAAACAACAAAAATACATGAACTAACGACAACGACATCAATGAATTTGTTTTGTTGTTAATGAGTTGACTTTTCTACTACTCGACTGACTTTATCATCCATTCATAATAATGACGGAAGTCGTTTCGTATCCTTCTTGTTTTGTTACATTTTTTTTATTCCTCGAATTTTCGCACAAAGTACAAGTTGAATGGTAGTTAGAACTTTTGCAGAAATCAATGTTCTATGCACAATTGTGTAGCAGTGCTCCTTCAGCTTCTGCTACTGCTGCTGCTGCTGCTGATTCTGCTGCTCCTGTAGTCGTCGTTAAGCAGAAAACTATTTGATGTTTCCTTCTCGCATTCATTTGCCTTTTGTTGCTTTGGCTGATGGTTATTCTACGCTTTCTGTTATTGAAACTTTATATTTTATTTCTCATGCTGTTTTTTTGTTGTTGTTGTATTTTTTTATTACAATAAATGAATGAATGACTCATTGCAAATTCACTGCTGACTTGTTCTTTTCATCATCAGCAGCAGCAGCAGTCGGAGCATTCGAAAGCAGGAGCAGCAGCAAGTCATGCCATGCCAAGCCGTTCATATTTCGCCATCAGCAAGGATAATGACTTTGGCGCGTAATTAGTTTGTGCCGCCCTCTATCCCGCCCCCTGCTATGAGTTTAATTGATAATTTCGCAATCGACGTAAATTGAAAAGTTTATGTTTCATAATTAAAAGTTTTTTGAATAGTTTTTTAATTCATTTGTTTTTTTATTGAATTTGTAAATATTCATCTAATAGACGCCTTAGAGTATGCACTGATTTATGCAACACTGAATCAAATTTCAAAGTGAAACAGTAAATTAATAATCACAAATTAATGGAAAGTTGTGTACTACGTTTTTTTTCATCATGTCAATAACATTTTCTTTTAAAACTCAGACAAGAAAAGAATTAAAAAAATTTCCTTTCACAGATTATATCCAAGCATAGAATACAAGCGATGAAAACTTAAAGCGCTTAAAATTATGCAATAAAATTCGAGCAAATTAGCGCTACTTGTGCGACTAATTTATTTGCCTACTTTGAATTTAACGATGTATACAGTGGGCAATTTTGCACAATTTATCGCGACTGAATTTTTTTTTCAGAATCCAACGAAAACCCAGAAAGTACACACGCACACAAACACACTCACACGTGTAAATTAGCATTTTTATTTCGCAATTTATTGACCTTGCGCACACAAACACGCGCCGCCGTTTACCCAAAAATGTCGTAAAAAAGTTTTATTGTTAAATTTTTTCTTTTGCTATTCTCGTAGAAAATTTCGCAAAATTTAGCAGAGAATTTTGTTTTTGCGAACTGTCTTCTGAAATCAATTTAGATTAATTTTGTAATTTGCAGGACGAGTTTTTTTGACGCAATCCTGGAAGGAGCAATGAACTTTTTCTCTCTTCGTTGTAAAAACAAAAATTTATTTGCTCCGCCGGGATCAAATTAACAAAATTCATAGCATAGACTTCGGCGCCCAAACGTTGCGGGGGCACTGAAATAAAAATGGAAAACACGGTCACATGTATGTGTGTATGTGTCTTGATTTCTTATGTCATTGTTGACTTGGGCATGTGGTATGCTCGCTGCTACACGCACTGTCATCACTAATATGTCGTCGCTGGAATAACTTCCTGTCACATACACTTCCATGCACACATCCACACACAAACAGACGCACGCACACTTATACTCCCACTCGCAGGCACACATACTCGTACATAATTTATAACTATCAATGTCATAAGTTCCTGACACAGTCATCAATCAATGAATTAATACGAAAATTACGAGAACGACTACGACGATGACGACGACGACGAGGAGAATCTATCGAAGCGTGGCGGCACGGTGCGCTGCGCTGCGACGCAGTGGCGCCCTCCTGCTGCGTAGCACTGAAGCTCTTATTTGTATGTGGAGGCGTAGTGCTTGTAGTAGTTTTAGTAGTACTTGTTGTAGTAGTTCTTGCTGTTGTCGTATATTTGACAGCGATTGCAATTAGTTGGAGTTTTATGCGAGTAGTGAACTTTCTTGTTGTACAAAATGAAGAAAGTTTTGAAATTTTACGCTTAATAATTTTATATTTGTTTTTGCCTTATTGTTGAAGTCAAAAATGCTCTAAATTTATAATCACCAATTATCCTGGGAATGGTTTAGTTTCAAAAGCAGCTTCTTTTATTTTGCTTTCTTGTTCCCTGAGTTCATGTCTAAAGGTTTCCCTTTGTATAATATACATTTTTTTATTTTAATAAAATATTTAATTTTAAATCTATTGAAACATTAATTAAAAAAGCATCATGCCAAAAAAAAAAAATTAATAGATAACAACCCAAATTGTATTTTAAACTAACAAAATGCGCGAACGTGCACACAACCGAACAACACAAATTTTGACAGTTCAATTAAGTATTTTGACAGCCATCGACAGCGGCGGAAAAATGTTTGCTGTAAAGCAGAGCACACAACACGCCTTATTACCATTATAACCGATGGCGGCGGCGGGGATAAATTTTCATATCCCATAAAAAGCGGCGCTCAAATTGTTGTTATTATTTTTGCAATTTAAAATTTTTCGACTGGAAATGTTAATTTCCGCGTGCGCGCGTTGGCTCACACTAAAATTCGCTGCATACTTTTAGGCGCGGTGTTTATTTGATTATGCGGCTTGCATATAAAAGCAAATTTGTTATGTTTGTTGTTATTGTGTTGTTGCTGTGCGTTTAATCAGACAGCACTGCATACATTTGGGCGCTTAAAGGAAATCTTAAATTTTTGCTTTAAATAATTTTTGCTTTGTATTCTTGTTTTATGTGTTTTTTTTTTGCTTATTGTTGTTATTTCGTTGTAACCAAGGTCTGCCATTTTTTCATATTAAATTTTTAATTATGTTGAATTTTAATAACGCACGCGCTTCTGCACATCCTTTCCTTTATTTTTTTTGTGTTTTTTCTTCGCAGCGTTTTGCTCCTTTCGCAGCGTTGTCGTAAAAAAATTATTAAAATTTATTTTCCATACTGACGCGCGCGTTTGTTGCTTGGCTTCACGTAATTTTCATATTTTTCACGCATTTTCAAATTAACAGTCTATTACGATGTTATAGCACCAGTTGAGAACTGAGAATGTTTCCATCGATTAAATTTCCAATAAAATCAAATTATTGTGACAATTTTTATTTAAACTAAGTTATGAGCCTTAAAATTCATAACAGAGTTTTTAAATATATTAATTAGAAAATTTTTTGGACTGATGATCAAACTAGTTTAAACGCAAATATAAAAATTTTTTATCTTAAAAATAGAATATTTCAAAAATGTAAATTAGTTTAATCATACAAAACTTTACAAAATAAAAAAGATTCCTTTACTCAAATGCAAATATATCCGAGAATAGTTTTTTTTTTCGGCGAATATTGTTTTTTATAATTTTAATGATAATTTTTTTTTTTGTACCCAAAAGAAATTTACCATACGACAGAGCACCTGCGCTGTACTTAACATAAGGGTAAACAAAATTTTGTACATTCAATAAAAGTATGTTAAAAGTTTAACTATCGTTTGCAATACAAACTTTAGGCAGGAACTCAGTAAATCCACATTTGAAATATAAAATAACATACTTACATTTATTTATAAATTTATTTATTTGCTTTTTATCCAAGTACGTGATACTCCTAACTGACATTCAGTTCAAACAAACATTATTTTAGAATAACACTGAACTCTAGCATACTTTTAGACTTCTGTTAATCTATAATTGCTTGTTAATTATAAAATCACAGAACTGTCAAGTAGGCTTTTGTTATTTCCAATACAAAAGTCGTAAGTATACACTCAGGCAAATGCGCTCTTACAGACATACATCCCAAAGAAATTTACAAACTCTTTTAAAGCGCACTTTTACCGTTTCGCCTATATGTATGCTACATAATAATTGCTAATTAGCATGCTTTCAATTTGCTTTAATTAGTCGCGCGAGCCCGCGCAAGTTCAAACTTTGCTCATTAAAAAACGACGGGCGATATCAAGTTGCATTCCGCTCTTTATTTCTTTTTTTTATTGTACCATCGAAATACCGCAAAGTATGCTTGAAATTTTTCAAAAGCGTTCACACACACACATATACATTTATAACTAGAACAGTTTGTGTAACTATTTTCAAATAAAGAGTTGAAAATTCACATACCCCCGAATATGCCAAATAGTGCGGTAATGTTTTTATATCCGCATCCGAAAACTATGCAATATTAATTTACATAGCTTTGGCGTTTAGTGCGCACAGTTTTGAAGTAGTTTTTTTTTGTTGTTTTAACTTTTTTTGTGTGTGTGCAGTTGTTGCTGCTTTTATAATGCCAAATTCACTTGAATGCGCTGGTTAATAGCCTTGAAGCAGTTAGCTACTCGTGCTTCTTACCATAACATTACAGTGTACCAGTCAAATGCATAACATACATTTAGGTGCTTTTTTTTCGTAAAAATATTCAAGTCGAATTCAATTGAAATTGTTTAACAAGTGGCGCAAAGTTTTTGAGCCTAGCTTAGCCTAGCTTCGCCTTCTCGTATAACCCTCAAAAATTAAAAAATTGAATTTTTCATTAAGCTGTAAATTGCAGTTTGCACCGCACACACACCTAAAAGTATGCAGAGCAAATCGTTGTGGCGATTTTCTATAGCCTTCTACGTGTGGTGTCTACTTTTTCGATTAACATAGAATTTTACATTTCAGCTGAATTTCTGGGTTCGTTTGAATAAAGTGCAAAGTTGGAACCAACTATTTTTGTATAGTTTTAAAATGTTCTTCTGCTTTACAGATGGGTAGGATATATGATAAAATTTGTTGTTGCCCTTAATTTATTTTCTTAGTAAAAATTTCATTTAATTAAACGATGGTTTTAAAATCTTTAAGTATTCAAATCAAATTCAAATGACATTTTTTATTTATTTTAGTTTAGAATATATTCGACTTCAAAATAATTTTAATTGCATTGTAATTTTTTTTTAACAATCCTTAGGTATTTAGTGGTAAAACCCGAGGCTTTTAACCGTTTTAGTTTAAAACCATTTCAAACAAAATTGTTTTATTTCAATTAGTGCTGCGCGTCAGTGATACCGAAAATCGAGTGTTTATTTCGTTCGTTTGCACTTTTTCAAATAGCGCCTGAAAGCATGCAATTGCAATTAACTGCGCAACACTGCCTGCTACTACTATTATTCCGCTGCGCGCAAATTGAAAATCAGACGTTGTCCAGCGCTGGGTATATACCACCGGTGGCTTCGTGCCCCGTTTCCGCTTTTGATGAAAATCTGCATTTGATTCATTGCCTTATTACGACTCGACCGAGCGCACTGTGTAATGTTTGCGTTGTTCGTTTAGCTGAAAATCACTAACGAAAACTTTTGAATGCCATAACTTCTTTCAAGAGCATCCTGGAGATCTTTAATTAACCGAAATTTTTAATTTTTAATTTAACATTAACCAATTTAAAAAAAATTTTAAATTTAAAAGAGAGATATTGTTCACAGTTTTAATACTACACGAGATGAATACCAAAAAATTTTTGAAATGAATGCTCAAATTTAAAATGTAATTAGATTAACAATATAAAATAAATACTGCAAAAAAGGGTACTTAGTGCAGCGCCCAAAAGTATGCACCGCAAACACAAAAATACAGTGTAAAATGCTGTTCAACTGTTTTGCGTGGGGCTTATGGTGGAGGGAGTTAAGAATTTCGATTGAGCGAGGGGATCGTGGTGTTGTTTCGCTTGTACCGCTTGCTACCACACCTCGGCGCGCGCGTGAATTTATTGTAGTGCATACTTTTGGGCGCGCGCCACATTACTCGACCGCCACGAAATGCAATTTTAAACACTTTCGAGGCCACACATACGAAACGTGGCGAGGAGTAAAAATAAACGGCGGGCGTAGTTGGTCGTCGGCGTGCGGGGCGCAGGGGGTTGTGTAAGTTCGAGTGTGCATTTGGCACTCATAAGTAACTCGTTTCAAGTGGTTTCTGCCCCAATCCGGTGGCAATTGTAGCAATTTCTGTTTGGCTTGTTATCGTCGTTGTTGCTATTGTTGTGTTTGTTGTTGTTGCCTGCTATTTTGGCGGTGGGCGTGTCTGAGTGTGTGTCTGCTCGGTTCGCTGCGAGTGTTAAATTGTTGCCGCTTTAGTCGAAAGTGGTACAATAACCAGCGGCGCATACATTTATATACGTATTTGAGCATATATATTTATAAATGTATGTACATATACAATATAAAAACTTGCTTGTGGCAATTGAGTGCGTTTAATTGAAATTGAGTTGAGCTGAATTCTTGTTAAAAATGCCGATGTAAATTGAATTTAGCTGTAACGCTTAATGTTGGGTGCATATCTGGAAAATATAATCAAAACTACAGAATTCTTGGATTTAAGAAGATATTTAAATATAATTTAATCTTAATAGAAATAAAAGAAAGAATAACTATTAATTTATAAATAAATTTGTATTTTTAATTACAATTTCAAATACTTTACACATTATTAAATTGATTAATAATATCTCAATACAACATTAACTTATTTCTATTTGACTCTGAACAACCTCCTCCACCAAATGGAGAACATACTTCTATCGTCCTTCTGTTGTTTTGCTAATTCGCTTAATTTATGTGTTAATAAAATTGCCAATTGGCATCAATAAAATTGCAAAAAAAAAGCAAAACAAAGAAATACAAAAACGCAAAACCGAACTAAACCAGCATGAATCTATTGCTTTTCGAACAAGGATATGGTCCGGCCACAGCTGGACATTCCGGTGCTTGTCCTTCCGGCTTGTTGGCCGTATTGGCGGTTGTTTAACTTGCGCTCGTTAGTCTAAAATTAGAAAGCAATTTCGATTGAGTGATTTATAGTACGCATTGTGTTTGTTGTCGATGTAATTCCAAGTGAGGTTTGATGTGTATATTTTGCCGCCAAAAAGTATGCAAAATTTTTACGATATCCAAAAATATTTGCTTAAAGTCGATGACTAGATTTATTGCTTCGGTAGCAGCATGAGTTTGTGGACTGTCATAAAACTTTCTAAATTAAAAACAAAAGAAAATATTGGAAACATTTGACGTTTGCGCGAATGTTGTTTGGCGCCTAAAAGTGTGCTACAACTTAATTAATATTCGATTCGATGTACTAATTAAAGTTGTATTGGTAATGATAAAATGTTATTAATATAATACAAATATGTTATTTTCATAAGTACTTTTGCTATTGAAATATATAAAGTATAAAAAAATAATTAGTATGATATTCCAAATGGTACATAAGAAACGATAAAAAAAGAATTAAGAACGTTATTTCACATTTTGTTACCACTTGCATAATTATCCGATAATTTCTATGTAATATTTTTAAATACAAACACATACAAGCTTAGTAGTATAAAGCTTCTTATGAGCTTTAAATTTGAAAGTCGCCAAAAAGTTTGCGAGAATTTTAACATAGCTGCTGTCAAAATTTTTGCTGATATGGGAGGAGAATTAGTGTTGGGATCTTTATTGATATCTAATTTTTATTTTATTTAAATATAGCTTAAAGTAAATTGAATAATAAGTAAAACTTGTTGCTCCATATACTTGTATGAATATTGAAATGCTTAAAATTATGCTATTTTAAATTGTGTGCCAGTTTTATAATGTATATATGTAGATAACCCTACGAAATTAACTTCTAACTATCTCGCGCCATAAAGTATACAACAATTTCGAGTGGTACTTACGTGCCTTTAAGCGAAAACAAGCACAACCAGTCAAAGAACTTATAAAAATCATTTAAATACGCATTACGCATAAAAATTTCATTATTTTTACATTTACCCCCATTACAAGAATATCACTTTTGCATCCATCTATATGAATTTTTATATTTTTTACGATCATTAGACTTAATGTTGTGTAAAGTCGTAATTCACAATTTATGAGAGAAATGCTTAAATACAAAAAAAAATAAAAATAAAAATACAAATACAACAATTTTTCGAATAACAAAAACAAACAACAGTCGCCGCACGCATATAAAAACCGGGACAAAAACACAAAAATATAATTTCGTATTTATAACCTCAAAGCAAATGGCCAGGCAGGACATCAGGACGACGGCGACGGCGACGACGACGACAGGACGACGATGACAAAGAGCGATGGCGTCATATGACAAAATATACGAGTATGCTTAAATTCATTTTATATATTTTTGCATTTATTCGATTTAAATTGCGAATAAATATTAATTTTATGCGGCACAGACGCGTGTGCGCCTAAAAACGAGCAATACACATTTCGCTGTTGTTGTTGTTGCGTTTGTTGTTAGCCAAATTAAATGCATAACGACAAACTGTTTTAAATTTCAAGCACAAAAGCAGACTATGCAGAAAAAAGCTAAATTTAATTTAATTTAAAAATACTTCGTGCGCCTCGTTTCAATGAAAATTTCATTACACATAATTTAATCCGTAATCAAGCAGCGTTATGCTTCTTAAAGAAGAAGAAGAAGGCTACAACAAGCAAAAAGAAATAAGATACAAAAAAAAAAACCAAAAAGGATACGAAAATTCCTGCTGACTGAGAGGAAAGAAAATGACCACTAAAGATGCCGTAAAGCCGCATAAAATTTTTCCGCACTAAAGGGGCCCCTTGAGTGGCATTCGAGTGGTCGCTTAAGCAGGCGGTTTACGATGGACGCAGCCAGCCAATGGACAAGGCTGAAAGGACGAAAAATAAGCACAACCAGTTAAAATAGGCGAACAAGATTTTGAGCAAAAAAAGTACAATTTTACCTTTATATCTTCATAAGAAGAGAAGGAAATTACAAAATTTGAATGCATATTTTTTGGCGCTGGAGCAACAAAATTAGATTAAGCGTTTTGCAAATCTTGTGAAGTTGATTGACAGAACTTAATGAGAAATGATACTTGTGCTACTACTTGGTGCACTTAATCTAGTTGTAAGATAGTTTTCTAAATTGCTAATAATTACCTACTTTTAGGCTTAATAGCAAGCATAGTGTCGATTTGACATTACGGCTTTTGATTTTAAATTGGCTTGTTCTTAATTTAAAAATTTAATTGTAAATCAAAATTAAAAACCGTTGAAAAACAAAATTTGTTTAGCATATTTTTTGGTGTCATACATTTAGCATAATGAATATTTATATATTGCTGCCATTAATTAAAATATCAAATTTACATTAAACAATTCAGTGAACATTTTGATTTAAACAAATTTCAATTTCTATAAAAATTATGATACAAATATAATAATTTGTTTGTGATTGACAAATTTAAATAACCGAAATAACTCATTCATTTATTTACTTAAAGTTGCCCCACACACACACTAACGCTAGCCTGTTTTTAGGCTTGCTTATTAAAGCCATTCAATTAACGTCAGCTTTTTCTCATTTACACGAGCAAAACTTTAGCTTAATTTATATAACAAGAGTCGCTCTACACCAAAGATCACAAATCTGCATTTCAAAGGACCAAGTTAAGAGGAGGCGTTTGAGTTGTGCAGCATACGGGCGGGTGGAAAAAGGACTCTCAAAGTCAAGTGACAGCAACTGATTTCATTACATTTCATTTGCTGCGTGATTATGCAGTTTTAATTAGAATAGAATAATGAAAGACAGAAAAGAACAGAAAATGAAAAAAAAACAAAAAAAAAGAAAAAAGAAAAAAGAAAAGGAAAAGCAAAATGAATTAAATACGCTGAAAAGGATATGCGGCGCGACAATGGGCACACAATGCAAAAACAAAAAAATAAATAAATAAGAAAAAAGCAGAGAAAATAGAAGGAAGAAGAAAGGATACTCTGAACAATATAATTACAATGGAGCAGGCTGCTGCTGCTGCTGCCGATGCGCTGGAAAAACACTTCTCGCCGCGCGCGTAGTTTTATAAGAAAATTATAACATTTTCATTGCAACTCTCGCCAAGGACACTCGTGAAACTGAGCCGGCATACAGACAGAGTTTAGGGGTATACAGCGTCTACATTACGGAGACAATAGCAGGACAACAACTTAATATTTTCCTTTTCTTTTTCGTTTGTTTTCGTATGTTTTTTTTGGTTTGGTTTTGTTGCAGGTTTGTTTTTGTTGCTGCACTTCATAAAGCATTTATTACTGCTTTTCTAGCTATTGTCTTCGAGAAAACTGTGAGTGTGCGTGTGTGTGCTGTTCTGGCTGTGTTGGTCTTAGTCCTTGCTGGTTATCCTTGCTGTTCTAGATCTTGCATTGCGCATTGCATTTCATTTAATCGTGCACAATTTTCACATCATAAATTTTTACTTACATTTTCCGTGCGACGAATTTTTTTCATTTAATTTTTACTTACTTTTTTTTGTTGTTAAAAGTGCATTTTTCCCCGGTTTAAGCAAGATGGACAAATTTTTTCTTGTTCGTTATTTTCAACGAAAATTTTTTCTTTTGTGTAGAATTTTTGGGGAAAACTGAAAATTTGCTCGTCTACATTTTAGTTTTCTGGTTGATGGCTGCTTGAAAATTTAATGAGTGCTTTGTTGTTGTTGCTGTTGTTGTTGATTGTGTTGTTGCACTAGTTGTGCAACTGCTTTTACATTTACTTCTCTTCTCTTCGTATACTTGTGCGAGATGATGTTGTTGTTTTTGTCAGCTTGGTAAAGTGTTGCTTCGAGTTTGTTTGACATGCTTGACTGTTCGGTAATTCAAGAATAAATGAAATTAGGAAATTTTCAAGGATTTCTTTTGGCAATTTTAATAGCTTTTCATTCGAAATAATTGCGTAAATTTCCAGGACCTTGAGCGCATTTTTAAGGTAATGTTTTATTGCTTTCGTTAATAGAAATACGAAATTTAATTTAATTTAAGTTGGTTATGGTATGCAGCCTAGAAGTATGCTACAATTTTTAGTTCGCAGAGTGCGTTAAAAATTACACACTTTTCTAGGTAGTACAATAATTTAAGCATTTGCCAAAGTAGTTTTTCGTCAAATTTTAACTATAGCCAATTTAATATGTCGGTTTAATATTAATTTTAAAATTATTATTCTTTTTATTATAAAAGTCTAAAATAAGCGTGAAAATATTCTACACATTTTTAACCTTAAATATAACCAATGTGTCCATTGAAATCATAATGCAAACAATACTTAATTACATTTGTTACATAATTTTATCAATAAGTGTTTCCTATTTAAAGCCTGAAAATATGCTACAATATTTATATTTACTTGCTTATATTAAATTAAACTTTCAATTGTTATCCAGCAAGACTGTCCAAATCTTAACAAGTATTGATTTCGCATAATCTTCCAGAATTTACAGGCCTTCTCGAATTTAATTAAAATTTCCATTTGGCCTCGTTGACATTTGGGAGCGAGCGCGCGCGCGACATCAAAACCACCTAAAAATATGCAATATTTTACACGTTTCACCCTGAATAAATGTTTGTGTTTGCCATTCATGACCATTTTTCGCTTCCTTATGCCGAGAGTTTACTCGACTCGACTAGGCTCGGTTCGGTTCGGTTCGGCTCAAGGATGTTCTACATCCTCTTTATTTATTTACTCGAGTAGTTTACGCAGCGGAGCAGCGTTCACCGGAATGTATGCTTTTGTTTTGTATATATTTTGGTATTTTGACCTTTTGCTACGGCATCCATCTGCATTCGCACGCAAATTGTGCCTAATCATTTTGTTTGCACCTAAGCAAACACAGGACAAGGTCCTTTGTCGGTGACACACAATAACAACAACAAAATACAAAAATCCCTGCTGATACTCGCACCTCGACAAAATTTCTTCGTTTTATTCACATTGCCCAAAATAAAAGTCGCCGGTCCCAGCCACTCTCGACTTTGTGTTTTTAATTGTGGACATTTTCATTTCATTTGCCACGCTCGATTCATATCCTGCGACAAAAGTTTTCTTTTTTGTGATCTTGTTTTTGTTTTCGTTGTTTGTTGGTGGGTATGTGTATGGGTAAGCGCGTGCTTTCGCGTCCTTGGTAAACACAAATCGAGTCTTATTCGCATCCGGATGTTGCACAGTACTTGGTTGTGGTGGTATGCAAAAGGAACACAAGTTGGTTTATTGAAACAGGTGAGAGACATTATTTATTCTAAAAATTTATTTATCGTTTCAAATTATTTTATATTAAAAACAAAAGTTTTAAAGTTAAGAAAAATTGTTGTGGGAAATTGTATTAAAAATACAAGAACAAACTAAAGTACTGTGCTATTTTGCTATTTATTTTGTTTTTGTTTGTTTATTTTTTTGTTGTTGTTGTTATTGTTGTCAAAATCTAATTTAAATGAGTCGTCATGCCGTGTCCTTGTTAGTCGTGATTTTTGTAGTTGTTGTCGAGCGTTATGTGTCCCTTTCTGTTTTGTTGTTTTTTCGCGCTGTTGGTTTGAGCTGTTGTTTTCCACCGAGCATGCCTGAAATATTTTTGGCCACTTAGCGAACATTTTTTACGGTTTATTTAAAAAAATGTTTGCACACAGCAGCGCAAGCAACAGCAGCGACGAAGGGACGAAGGGTCGAAACGGCGTGGCTGGCTGGCTGACTTTTGTTGTGGGTGAGAGATGAAATAAAATTTCATAAATATTTGTCGCACGTTTTATTAGGCGTCCGTTTTTACTGCTGCTGGTGCTGACCGAATTTTTGTTCTTCCAAACTTGAGAATACCGCTCGCCATAAAAAGAACACTCAACGATTTTTATGGAAATTCTCTTAATATTGTATTATTAAATTTTAAATTAAACGCTTTGGTTAAGTAAATTTGCTAGCTTTAAGTTAGTTTTGTCATTTGGTTTGAACTTATACAAATTTGAAGGAATTTTAAAGGAATAGGGCAAAATCTTGTCTAACTAAAATTGCTTTCAGTTTTCAAATTCATCAAAGTTGAATGTTAAACAGGAATATGTAAAAACAATTTAAATAAAATTTTGAAGGACATTCAGCAATCACTTATAATATTGCACAAAAATAACAAATCTCTTAAAACTTTAGACTTATGCATGTATTTGCGTATCGTTGTGTATTAAAATGAAATATACAAAATATAACAACAAACTTTTCATATATTGTAAAAAATTCATTCAAGAATTATATTTTCATTTATTTCGAACGATCAAATAGGAAAGTAAAATTCATATTGTATTCAAAATAAGAATGAGAAATATAATCTGTATTATTAAACACAATGAATATCCTTGTTGCTTATAAAAGGAAATATGGTAGACATTTAAGATATAACACTTATCTTTGAAATTTAGAACAAAATATTGCAAACACAAGATGGTTAAAAAGAACATTTCAAAATATTATTTCATATTGCAGAAAAATGCAAAAAAGCTGTCGTGACAAAAGCTGACAATTTATCGAAGTATCTTGCCACTAATAAACTCTGGTTTATCCATACATAAGATATTAAAGTAATTCTCTAATGCTTTAAAAATATAACTCAGCATAAGTTATTACACTTAATATTAATGCGCCGACAAACTCTCAACGTTGAAATTCCTAAAATCCTTGTAAATTACTCAATTTTAATTTTATTATAGCCGCTGCCGCTGTCGCCGCGTTGTGTTTAGCTAATAAAAATTCCTTTCGCTGGTCATATGACATGACGTAGTCACAAGTCAAGCCAAGACAAGGCAAGGCAAGTCAAGCCAAGTCAAGCGACGCCAAGTTATGTGTTCATGTACTCGCTCAACAAAAGCATAATGTGCCTTAATGTTATAATCAGCTGCACGCAGCTGGCTGCTGCTGCTGCTATATCAGGATGTATGCGTGTTCGTGTTTGTGTTCGTGTGTTTCTGGCAGTTACATTTTTATTATTATCCTTAATGCCTGTGCATTTTGCTTGTGCGATTGTGTACTGCTCTGAAATTAAGCGTAATAAATCAATAAAGTTACTTTCACAAGTCCACAATTAGCTGCGCTTGAAATTATGTTCATGGCGAGTAGGTGCGGGTCGGGGAGGGGGATGGATACTTTAAAGCAATTAACTCGCTTTTTATGTTATAAACAGCGCAGTAATGGGAGTGCTTTTTCAGTGCCGTTGGCACTCTCTGGACGTTGGTGTAGTCAGAACAAGCAGTGGTTGAATTTCAGTTATATATGGCTGGATTTTAAGGACGATAATTTAATGAACAAGTGTTAACTGCTAAAAGCGTTGAAAATAAGGTATGAAAGGATCTTGAAAATAAACCTTGAATGCTGAACATATACGCACAAGAAATAATTAAATAAAGAATGCGAAATTATTTATATCCATATGCTTTGTAAACTTATGAGAAATTACGAAAAATATGAACGTTGTCTATTAAACAGTTTCAAACTTTTGGAAATTTGTGGTTCATTTAATCAAGTCATTTTGTTTGTAATGCGTTTTAATTTTTTATCAAAATAAAAATATGTTGCTGCCATCCTGACTTTGTTATCCTTGCATGTAATTAAAAAAGTTGGATATTAGTGCTGCTTTTTTTGTGCTAGCAAGCATAATGTTGAGTTATAAAAATAAAAATTCTGCACATTTAATGCGACAACCTATATGGCATATCCTTTTTCCTGTATGGCCGCATTTACAGCTTATCAACGCCACTTTATATGTTCCCTTGCACACATTAATGTGTGTCGCCTTCCTCATGCACACTCCACACTGCTTCAAACACTTACACAGCCGACTACCGACACACTCACACACACATACACACACAAGAGCGTAATGACTTTTTTCGTCGCTGTGTCGTTTCGAACGCGCGCTCATCGTTGCCGTCCTCGTCGCCATTGCCATCGTGAAACAGCCATAATAAAGCCATGTCCTTTAATTGTCCTTTTGCACATGTTGTCGCTGTTATGTTGCTGTTGCTATCGTTGTTGTTATTATTGTTTTTTCTCTGCGTTACTTTGATCGCGCGAGTGAGTATGTTGTCTGTGCTTAAAGTCATTGGCATCTCCACTCAATTCAACCACTTGCTAAAAGTTCACTTGTAGTTATTATCCTTTTTGTTTTTGCAGTTTCCTCGCAGTCATTCGCTCGCTTGCAGAGTCATACTTCCGCCAGTTTCAACTCTTTCCGTTTTCAAATTACCGCCTGCTCCTCACACTCCTCGTGGCGCCTCTCACTTTTGTTGCTTTGCGAATGAAAAGTCATTTATTTTCATTTTAATCCCTTTCATCCGCTTTTTCATTACCTGCGGACTTCATAAAGCCCTCTCAAACAATGTTATAGTAGTAGTGGTTGTTGCTGTTGTTGTTGTTGTTTTGTCCGGTGGTCCACGCTCGTTGTGAGCTCGTTTATTTTGGTGCTAATTAGAACAATACTTGGTAATTAAATTTAATTTGTTATGTTTTTAGGTAGGAATAACATTTTTCGGCATGCTTTTATTTTTTTTTGCTTTTGCCATTTCGAGAGTTCGTTATGGCATTATGACAGTCACATATAGTAGGAATGTAACTGCTGTCTATGGTGTAGTTAGATATGATGTGCATATAAAGCCCGTAACTCTATTAATTTGGCTGACGTATATACAATATATCCTTTATTTGAGGACAATTTAAATAGCTCCTGTTTATGGTGGTACAATTATTCGTTTTTTGTTATTGCTATTTTAATCTTAACTCTAACAAACAAATGCTTGTTGTTATTTGTAAGTTCACTAAACTTCAAAAGGTTTGTAGGGTCCTTTAAAATATTTTTTTGTTTCTTACTAAAAAATGTCTACGAACTTTTTGAACAATTATTTAAAATTTTGCTCATAGTCGCTGCTCGACGCATGTTTTAAAAAGTGGCGATAACTCTTTAAAAATTCACCACTACTAGCGCCGGCTGCACATATCCTTTTTCTTCGTCAGCAGCCAGAATCATACTTTCAACCGCAATTTTCGACAGCAGAAAGCAGCAAAGCATATCAAAATACCAATTAAAAATTCTGTCACTGCTTCAAATTTTGCACAAGGAAGCGAACGACACTAACACTAGCTACTCGTATACACATACACAGACACACACACAAATACACTTACTTGCAACTTACGAAATAAAGAAACTTCAGCTCACTTGATATTCGCATCAGTTGCCTTGCGCGGCGCTTTCTTCTATTTTCGGTTTTTGTTTTTGTTTCTGTTTGTGTTTTTTTAGCGTTCACTTTTTCGAGCTTTTCCTGCTTTTGTTTTTGTTTTTGTGTTGCATGCAAAACGAAAACCTCGTAAACTTCTAAACTTTTCGACTACTTTCGACCGTAACCGTACTCGAACTTGCTGTAGGTGGGCGGACGACTGCCAGAAGAACAGCTTCCTTGTGGTGGTTGGTGGCAGTAGTTGCGGTTTTGCTTTGTGTTGGCATTTTAAACTTTTAATCATGTACTCAAACAGAAATGAATGAACGGATGAACACTGGATTAACGTGTAATGATAATAAACAACAACAACAAAAAAACATTATGAATATTTTCGCAAAAAGCGCAACAAAATTATTAAGTAAAATTTCGCAGAGTTAGGTCGAAGTTAAAAAGGATGAACAGAATTCATTGAAAAAAATTGCTACTGAAAATTGTGTTATGTTTATTTTTAAAAAGTTGTTTGCTTTGCACTATAATTTAAAGAGTTTGTTGTTTAGATATAACAGTCAAATGCAGAAAAGGGCTGTTGTCTAAAATATTGTTTAATATGGTGTACAATTAAAGACTGTAACTATTTTAGTTTTGTAGACGTGCATATATCCTTTTTTAGCTTAAGTATAAAGTAAATAAAAAAACAAAAATATATCTCATGGAAATTTTCTTTATCATTTTGTTTTTCACTCCATACAAAAATGCAGTGAAAGTATCATCTTACGAATCGGCGCAGGGTGCATAAATTTCACAGTATTAAATAGTTTAAAAGTAGATAAAGGCGATATTTCCTTTAACAGTCACGCGAAGAAAACTTCGTAACCAGCCAAGAAAAAATTGAATGAGAAAAAAACAAAGTTTCACTTTTCACTTTGTTTGAAAGAAAGAGAAGCGGCAGTCAAGTCAGGAAGTGTTTGTGGCTGGCTGTGTTGTATGCCAGTCGCTGCAACTTCATCTTCAGTTTGCACTGCATGCCAAGTGGTTAAGTGATACTCTTGCAAGGATGGAACTCGCGTATTAAATGAGAAGGCGGCTAAAATGTTGTCATCAAAACGACGACATCGCTTTTGTTGGTGCTGCCGGAATTTATAAGTCGTTGATGAACTCGCTACTTTGGCTGTTGGTGGCGGGCGGCACACGCCACTTTCACATTTTTGGAACGCGCTCTTTGGGATTTACTTAAACATTTTACTACTTGCTTAAATATTTTTTTTTGTATTTTTTGGGCTACACTTTGGTTTATAAATAAGAAAAAATTGATGTTGACTCGTCACTTGCAGCTGCGGTTGGCGGCGGATTTTTTGAGCTGTTTGAAAAGTGTCGTCATTAATATAAATTATTTCTTCTTTGAGCGCTTTTAATTTCTTTTCGTCTGACGTTTACCGCAGCGGCGAGTAATTCGACGTCGGTTTTAGCGGTTTTGAGCTTTCACTATTTAACGCTATATTTATAAAATATATTAAGTGAAGATTTTTTTCATTCGTTCATATATCCTTTTTTTATTAAAAATGTTATAGTAAACTTGTTCAAGATAGTTTCACCATCTTTGTAAATTATATGTTAGTAAGAGTATCATCTAATTCGAGCGAGTGGTTCACCAAAAATACAAAAGAACACAGCTTAAAGCAAGAGTTAGGCACTTCTTACACACACACACACCCTTCCGTCTGTACCGCTTCCAAAATTGAAATCTATTGGTAATGCTATGCTTTGCTCGACGCCAAGACAAACCATTAAATTTGCATACAATTTTGTGTCAACTTAACAAGTTACTTGTTGTATACGCTCGCTTCGTTCGCATCTTAGCCAGCAGCTGAAGCTTCCACAAAACCGCCAAAAAATATGCTTCATTTTAAGTTTTTCATTTAATATTCTACTTATTTTTATTCTTTTACCACTTTTATGATCATTAAAAAAGTTTTCTTATAATGTCGCAAAAATAAACGCCTTCGACTTTACTTTTGCGCACTACTTTCCAGCGTTTCTCGCTCTTACTGTATTAAGTTATGCTGTAGTTTACACTTGTTAGTGCATTTTGTAGCAGTGTCAGGGGCGTCGAGCATTGCGTTTTCGGGGCTATTGTACACCATTGAAAGAAGCTGTATCCTTTGACTTTGATATAATATGAAAATATTTTAAATATTCTAAATTATGAAATGGAAAATCCAATGGAAAAAATAGTTTGATTATCTTTAAATATTTTTGAATTTTATTTAAAGTCATTGTGACATTTTTACATTCATTCTCCCACTCGCTGAAATATTGGTTACGCACGGTTGTGTATTATATTTTTTTCATCTTACCTGTTTCTTTTGGTTTTGTGTGTTTTCCGAGCGGCATATGACGCCAAAGAAGTGACGCAAGTGAAAATGTAATTTTATATATTGCTTTGCAAAAAAGATGATAATTAAAAAGTTGCGTACGGCAGCAGCAGCAGCTTCTTTTGAATGGCGTCGGCAGCAAGGATGTTTAAGTAATTTACTTATGAATGTTACTCCGTGCCGAGTGAAAGGAAGTAAATTTAAACTTTTTAAGCACAACAAATTAGTAAAAACTTTTAATAATAGAGAAAGAATAAAATCAGATTTTTAATAAACAATCTTCTTGGTTTTATTTTAGGTCTTTTCATTTTACTTAAAAGAACAAGCTTATAATTCTTCTTAAATTTAATTTTTACTATTATTTCAAACGATTTCATTCTTTGTTTTTGTCGTACTTCTGTCAGATTTTACAATTATAAATGGATTTAAGCTAATAAAATCCTCCCACTGCCAAGTTGCCCACAACTATCCATTTAAATCTCATCGCAGCACTTAACAGAAACAACTCATAATTTTTTTGCGTTAAATTAAAAAACAAAATTCCAACCTCAATGATTTCCATTTAAAATTGCGCTGCTCCTGCTACAACAAAAACAACAACAACAACTATTTCGATCCTCACAGCAGTTGGGTCTACGTACCGGGATCGACGCGGGAAATACTTCCCCGCCCAAAGACTGCAAAACCTCGGACACTGGAATCATACATGTATGTACCGAGACCCCTTATCTTTACTTCCCTCTATCTCTTTTCTCTAACTGATCAGACAATGCCGGCTTGCCTGATCAGACTACTAATAACCCTTGCCGGTGACGTCGAAACTAACCCTGGTCCTTTGACCAACGTGTGCAACAGGTGTGGGAAGACCCTTACCAAGAAGGCCAAACCTATTCGATGTGCTGCGTGTGGAGAAAATGCCCACCTCCGCTGCTCGGGACTAAGGAATTCGAATCTTTACAGACCCGACTTCATTGGTCCCTGCTGCAGGAGGCGGCAAGCTGACCCCACACGTGGCGCCCTCGAAGGTGGAGCATCTGGTCGGTCCCCTACACCTGTAGACCGAGCGACAATAGAACCACCGTTAGTACAGTCGGCCACCAATGACATCCCGGAGCAACCGCCACCCACATCGGATCTCGAGTTTAAGATTCTACAGTGGAACTGCAACGGACTAAGCAGGAAAATAACGGAGGTTACGGATTTTATGGTAAAGAGAAGCATACCGATTGCGGCCCTCCAAGAGACCAAGCTAACGAGTAGGAATCCTCTTTCCTGCTCGTCTGGCTACAGTGTCATAAGACAAGACCGCGAAAAAGACAAAGGAGGCGGTCTTGCTTTTCTTATCCACGACTCCGTAACCTACCGCCCGCTAACCATTCCGTCTAACGACGATCACTTGGAACTCCAGGGGATCGCCGTACGGTCTGGGGAGGTTGAGATTGAGCTCTTTAATGTGTATATCCCTCCCACAGCGGCCTGCCGTCCCGGATATCGTCCTTCCATTGAGTATTTAATGGAGGGCGACCACAGAATCTTGCTCGGGGACCTTAACGCGCACCATGATAGCTGGCATTCTGAACTAGAGAATGACGCGAGGGGTAACTCACTCGTCGAACAGATTGATAACACTAACTTCTGTGTTATCAACGAGGAGCACCCCACACGCATCACTCCAAACTGTCGGAGCTCACCAGATCTTTCGATAGTCAGCCCTGACCTAATTGCCTATACCACCTGGCATGCCGACATCGCTCTTAATTCCGATCACATCCCAATCACCATCAAAATCATGCAAAGTGCGGAATTCATATCTGCTGAACAACGCACTTTCGTGAATTTTCGGAAATCGGATTGGATCAGATTTAAGGAGATAACGGAAGCAGAATTTGGTCAACTGACACCCCCCTCGTCAACTTCAGAGGGGGAGAAAAACATCCGAAGGATCCTGGTTAGAGCCAAGGACCGTTGTATCCCTGCCGGACGCATTCCTAATATGCGTCCCAACTTTCCGGCTGAGGCATCCCGCTTGGCAGATGAGCGTGATGCTATCCGGAGGCAGGATGCAGCGGACCCACGTTTGAAGCAGATGAGCGCTGAGATCGACAACTTAGTCAGCGCTCACCGCAGGGATCTGTGGTTACGGCACCTGGAAGGGTCGGATAGAGGTTCAAAACGACTTTGGTCGACCATTAAGAACCTCTCAAATCCCCGGAGAAGTGCGAGACCCACTCTCTCCTTTGAGAGTGGCACGCCACTTGACCCCCACAAGTGCTGTTCTGCCTTAAACCGTCAGTTTGTTGAGCACCCAACTAGACCGAACAAAGAACGCCGTGCCATCCGAAGGAGGATCAGATCCCTTCCCCCGTCAGACGATATCATTGATATCACTGCAGAGGATGTCCATGAAGCTATCAAGGCAGCGAAAACTTCAACAGCAATAGGTCCGGATGGGCTTGCAATGATAATGCTGAAACACCTGGGGAGGCAAGGAGAGACATACATAGCGGAAACCTTCTGCTTGTGTGTCAACTCCATGGAGATTCCAGATATGTGGAAGCTAGGGAAAATCATTCCCATTCCCAAACCTGGGAAGCCCCTGAATAGGGGTAGCTCCTACAGACCTATAACACTACTCTCACCAGTGGTTAAGGTCCTGGAATCTCTTCTCCTACCGTTCTTGAAGGAGAACCTCCCCTTGGCAGACCACCAACATGGCTTTCGATCAGGACACAGCACTACTTCAGCGCTGTGCGAAATGACGACAGCCATAGCCGGAGGCCTAAACAGTAAAAGACCGCACGAGAGGACCATAATGGTCGCTCTTGACCTGTCTAAGGCCTTCGACACGGTCTGCCACACGAAGCTATTGCAAGACCTGTACGTATCCGCGCTCCCAAATGTCCTTAAAAGGTGGCTGGCCAACTACTTAGCTGGAAGGCAATCATACGTAGAGTTCAGAGGTTCCAGGTCGGGACTTAGGAAAAATAAGCAGGGTGTACCGCAGGGAGGTGTTTTATCCCCCTTGCTGTTCAACACTTATATTTCCAAAATCCCGACCCCTCCTCCGGGGCTGAAACTAATCTCTTATGCCGATGACTGCACTGTCCTGTGTACAGGCAGAGATATTGAAGCCCTGGAAGAGCAAATAAATAATTATCTGCCAGTGTTACGCAACTATCTGGTGGATAGGAACCTCCAACTCTCCACACCCAAATCTTCGGCCACCATTTTCACCACATGGACCAAAGAGGTTACGAGGGAACTCAACATCCATATTTCCGGAAAAAGAATTCCCTCGGTGAAGAACCCCAAAATCCTTGGGGTTCACTTTGACAGCCTCTTCATGTTCTCCAAACATGCGGAGGTTGCGGCCAGTCGAGTGAAAGGGAGAAATCGCGTATTAAAGGCACTAACGGGCAGCACTTGGGGCAAAGATAAGGAGACGATCCTAACGACTTATAAAGCCATAGGTCGTCCCCTTATCGACTACGCTGCTCCCGTTTGGTCGCCTTGTATAAGCGACTCACAGTGGAGAAAACTCCAGACGGCCCAAAACGCGGCACTAAGGGTGGTCACTGGTTGTCATTTCATGACACCTGAGGATCACCTGCACGAAGAGACCAAAATTCTTCCCGTCCGGAGCCACTGCTCCCTTCTCACGAGACAATACCTACTAGGGTGTATGATGCCTGACCACCCTAACCACGCCATCGTTACAGGTTCGTCGACCCTCGGAGTTAGACAGGTTAGGCACGACCTACGAGCCGAGAAATCGGCAGTAAGTCACCTGCTAAACCTGGTGTCTGAAGGCCTTCTTAGAGATGCCAAGGCCCAGCTCCATACCGAAATGGTCTCCGAGTCCATTAGAGCCATGAAGGACAATGTGGTACTCGGTGGTAGACCTCCACCAATCTCATTGTTTGAGGAGAATCTACCACGAAAAACGCGTGCCACACTGTCCCAGCTCAGGTCAGGTTACTCCAAATATTTGAATAGTTACCTGGCCAGAATGAACCCGGAGACCTCGGAAAAATGTCCCGTATGTGACTCCGCGCCGCATACCACAGCCCATCTTTTCGAATGTTCCCTCAGACCTACTAACTTCACAACCAGGTCTCTCTGGACCAATCCAGTCGAGGTAGCTCGCTTCCTTGAATTGGATGGGTAATAGCTGGATCTCTTTCTTTCCCTTTCCAAACTTTCTTTATCCACACTAATTACGTTTCCCTCACATGTGCATGCATGTGATTATTCCAGTGGACGCTACAACAACAACAACAACAACTATTTCGAAGTAATCTCGTTTGCATTGCGGCAGCCAGCCACTCCCATGCTACTTAAACACCAAACCATGAGCATAATCATTTTTCTAGAACATGCACTTAAGCAACAACAACAACAACAACAACAAAAAAAGCACTACTAACAGGAGCAGCCAGCTTTATTATTAGTCAAGGACTTAGACGGAATTTTTGTTCAGTGATGGAAGGGAGCAAAATAAGATATGTATAGCACACCGAGAAGTCGACTTTAAGACGATTTTTTTTTAAGACATATTAAAATAAACAAAGGTGTAAATTACTATTTTTTATCTAAATAAAATTTGTGCGAATGTAAATTTTATAAGAATATTTTTAGTTTGTTTATCTTCCGTAAGGGTGAATCATTCTTACTATTAGACCGACGCCTCTGACATTTAGCGGGGAATATCGCATTGCATTTCATAAAGTCGTCCATCGTCAGTGGCGGCGCCGGCAATGAGCATTTCCACTTCCGCCACCTTCCGGGCGCGTGAATCTTTCTCGTTCGGTGCGAGAGTCAAAGTCTCTGCGCTATTATTTCCATCCTGTTGAATATTCGCTATTCTACATTGTTTTCTGTTATTTTTCGCTTATTCATTTGTTCGTTCATTTTGGCATTGAAGCTATTATCATTTCCACATAAATGAAAATGTTAAGAGCGAACGCTGCTTTTGCCAAAAAAAAAACAGAAATAAAAGCAAAAAGCAAAAGGACGAATATAACTAAAGCAGGAAGGGAAGTGTGGAGCAGAACGATTTCAGCAAGCACAAAGTATGCTGAAGCTACAAACTGAGCAGAACAATCCTGAATAGCCTTGAAATAAATTTTCCATTGCTTTCTTTTTGAAGGTTTTTCCTTTTGGTGATTGTGGCAGGTTCTTGTTTAAAGGTGCTGCTCCGCTATGTGTGCGCGAATAGGGCGGCTGCAGTTTTTTTGGCGCCTGTTGCGGATTTTTATAAAACAAAACAAATTTAACATTTCCAAATGTAGAGTGTTGAAGTTTTTTAAGACTTTTTAGAGTTGTAATGAAACAGAAAAATATATATATATATATAAATTTATTTCAATGGTTTAAATTCACAAATTCAAAAACTTTTTTTGTAAACAATTTGAATACTTTAATGACAATTAAAATTGTTATTGCCAAAATTTTTAAATTTTTAGATAGTTGCCTTGTGCAAGTTAAAGATTCAACAGCAACAATAAAGCCAAAAATGAAAAATACGTTCACTGGAATTTCACATAACTTTGAGTACATGAAATATTCCAAATAATTATTATCCTTGTCCACAGGACGAACCGCATATACTAGTCGAAGGAGGCGCAACACCATCAGCAGTCACCGAGCTGAAAAACCAACACTTTGCGGTTTAATATTGAATTGAGCTGAAGCTGAAAGGAATTCAAGCGAGCATTCGAGCGACATGACATTATCCAAAGGGACTTTATACCAACAAATCAAATTTTCATTAAATTTATTTGGTTGGTCATGAACAAATTCAATTCAATTTATAAAAGTTTTTTTTCTTTGATGTTCTTTTTCAAAAACATTTTATTATTTAACGTTGATTAAGATTGAGTAATTTTATTTTCACAACGATTGGATTATGTCCCTTGGTTTAAGTTCTTGCATTCAATGGGGCATGCAGATTGTTGGTGTTGCTCTTTGGATAACATTTTACCAGCCGACTCGCTCTCGAGCAATGCAAAACAAATTGAGAAAGGACATGCAGCAAGTTGCTTACTTATTTACTCATAAATTATGCAAACTTGTATTGCAAGTTTTGCATACGTTTCTATGGCCATTATCCTTTTAGCAGTTTTGAGCTGGCATTTACAGTTTTGCTCCTGCTGTTCTTAAAGTCGAAAGTTTCGTTGGAAAAAGTAAAAAATTAAAAAAAAAAACGTGTAGGCTTCTTTTGCCTTAAATTATCGCTTTATTTTATGTGTTGAGTCGTTTGTCCTACAGTATCCTGTGTGTTAGAGTGTGTATGTGTATCTTATTTTGTATCCTGCCGCCTCTTTCATTGCCATCATTAAGCGCGCATTATAGCGCACGCCACCTGCCGTTTAATGTAGTTACTTTAGCGCAGCGCGCCTCCTTCGCCTCTTTTTCTTCTATTTTTCTTATTTTTGTTTTTATCTTCCCTGCAACCGTGCGGTATACGCGGTATACAGGTAATATAATAGAATTTGATAAATGCTTCTTGGAGCTTGTTTAATGTGCGCTTGTTTGCTTGTGTTTGCCTGTGCATGTGCGTATGTATCTGCGCAAGGAGATACTACATATATACAGTTTTTTTTATGGAGTACGAAGATTTTTTAAGTGATTTTAATGATTTAAAGCGTTGCGGTAAATTATTTTTGCACTTTCCCCATCTGCGTCGAGTAAGTTAAGGCCATAATTTCAGCAAAAAGATTAAATAATTTGATATGAAAAAGGACAAGCGTGAAGCTTGTGTTAGGTGTCTCCTGGGGAGAAGAAATTTCAACTATATCTGAAACTACATAAGCTTTGATCTTGTTTTTTAATTATACTTTAAAAGCAATCATTTTCGAAATATTTGAAATTCTCTAAGAAAAAGAGTTTTTAATATTCAAGCTTAAATTTCCAAAGAAAATTTCAATGAGCAATAAAAAACTTGAAGCAATTTTTATGAATATTTCCATAAACTCACGAAATACTAAACCTCATTGAAAAATGTTTGCATTTTCCCCAGCTTGCATTAAATTCCACTTTATAACTTTTCGAGCTCCACTGATAGTCATCGCTCACACAACTCCCGAAACATTTGTACACACACACGCACACAAACACACACACAAATTCGAGTCCATATAAAAACACTCGAATTCCTCACTCAATATTGCCCGTAATAACTTGTCTATTTTTCATCTCCTTTCGTTTTCCTTCCACTGTGTTTGTTTGTGCTTTCTTCATTCCACTTGAAGCAAACAATTCTCTTATGAAATGCATAATAAAATATGTTTTGTTTTTTCTTCTTTGGTTTTCGTTTTCGTTTTGGATTTGTGTTTCTTGTGTTTTGTCTACGTTTTGACTTTGTCTTTTTTCGGTGTGTTTATTTTGTGATTTATTAGCAGAACATCAAAAAGTTGTTTTCTCCTGCTTATATTCGTATACCAGATACATCACACACAGCGCGCAACCCAGAGGAGGTCCTTTAACGCATGTCTTCCTTTAGACAAAAAGAAAGTATAAAAACCGGGCATGGTCCTACAATAGCAGCTTTTAAATAATATTTGCATTTGTGTATATTTATTTCATTGTTATTTTTGCGATTTTTTTCTTGTCTTTTTTTGTTGTTGGGTAAATTCGAGTACTCCTGCTCCCAATGCTACTTAATATCCTGTGGAATACAATAAATTTGCATTGAGCATTTTTGGAAAAAAACGAAAAAAAAGACACAAAAACGCTAAAAGACTCAGCAGGTATTTTTGTCTAAAGTTGGATTGGGGTTGGACCGCCCACCGATGTTAAATTGTCTTTAGTGCCGTATGACATAAATCTTATCTGCGTTTGTCTCTGTGTTAGTGTGTGTGTGTGTGTGCGAGCATTAGTGTGTGTTGAATTGTTTTTCTGTTTGTTTTTTTGTTTGCATTGAAATGACTTTCAAAATCTAAGCAATTCATCCTACACACCACAATTTTGCCTTATGTTTGTCCTGGGACTACATTTTACTCTACTCTAAATTGTGCAAGGATAGGTACGAGCATATTTCGCATATTTATATTTTGTTTTTGTTTTTTGTGGCTTTTTGTTGCTGGCTTAGATTTGACATAAATCAGGCGTAATTTCTGTAGAAATGCTTTCGTAAAGCTTAGTCAGTGTTTTTTACGCTTTCAAATTGAAGTTGAAGAAATTGAAAATTTTATAAATATTGTTGGTATTTAGAAAACTTTTAATGTTATGAAAATGTTAAAAGTTTTTCATATATCCTTTCTTCTCAAACCATATGTTGATAAAACTTATTTTTTGCCATCATTTAGCTAATAGATCATGTTATGTTTATTTAGATGATTTTGTCGAAATATTATTTAAACATTCTTGAATTAATGATCCTCATAAAATATTTTTTAATGATTTCTCATTAAATTATGAAAACAAGAGTTGATTGATTTTTAAGGTTGCATCCTTTTTTTTAAATACACTAAAACTAACTAACACAATTTCGATGAAAATAAATGTTTCACCTGTACAGCGACAAATACTTATTTTCTGATTACTAATACTACTTAACCTTATTTCCATAATTTATGTGCGGCACCACCAAATATTAAATTAAATTGCAAAAATTCAGTCAGCAGGGGCGAGTGTTGAGGAAAATAATAAAAGAAGAATCATAAAAAGTATTAAAATTACAAAGGAAATAAGAAGAAAATAGAAGTAGAAAACGAAAATCCTGAACACAGCATAATAAATTACACTCGAGCGCACCAAGAGCACACATTGAATGAGTGTAGGTATTTCTTCTTGGCAGGCTAGGCAGGCGGGCAGACCAAGGTTCTTGCAACGACTCTATTGGCAATATGGTGTGGTATGCAGCAACGGAATGCGATATTGGAGCGAACGAATGAGAAACGCTCGCTCAACTCCCATAACAACAATAAATCAATATTGGCAATTTTAAATTGGCTGCAACTACATGCCTCCTCCAGCATCTCGACGTGCACCGCGCCAATCCAGCTGTGCGCCAAACGAGAAAGACCGCCAGAATAAATGCACGTGGAAATCTTAGGCAAACAACATGGCATACCCCAGGCGTACCTTCGTTCGCAATACTCGACGGAATTTGACTCTATTAAAATAAGCGCGCGCCTCCGTCGCTGCCGAACAACAATAAAACCCAGCCGAGGACGAAAAATGTGGAAATAGGCGAAAGGAAGCCCACAATAAAGTAAGAAAAACAGGCGAAAAAATCGCTGACAACGCAGCAGCAGCAGCAGGAACAAGCGGAAAATACCTGAGGTTGCTTTATAAATTCAGTCAGTGGTGGGCTTAATGCCGCGTATTTCTATATGAGCCCATTGGTTGTTAAAAAGTTGTTCCTATCATTTTTGAATTTGATGATGAGTTGACTTGAAATTTAAAGAAACATGATTTTTAAATATTGAAGATTTTGTTTGTGGTACATTTTGATTTTGAATTGTTAAATGTTGGATGTTAAGATATGTACTACTAAATTTTGTCCTTGTATTCAAGCCTAGACTTGCACTGCATAAGTATTTAAATATATTGCGTACCCTGCATGCAACATAAATCTTGTACCTGAATTTTAATCGACTTTCAATTGACACCATTGTACAGATACCGACCAAAACTTGCTCACAAAATACCGCGCGACATTGTGTACTCTCCACGTGGCCCTCAGCGCATTTACACAATTTCAATGCTTTGCGCCAGGACAACACGAAGGATGCGAGTATGTCGCCACCGCGCTACAGTTGACTTTGGGTGGCACGCCACGAACAAAGATTTCGCATTTAAAAGAGCATTTGTGCCAGCTAGAAATGTCCGCTTGTACTGCTGCTGCTGTTGCTCGTTGCTGTTGCTGTCATTGCTTTATTCGATGCGATGCAAGGACGCAGGACGCGACTCGTTGCACCTGTTTCTGTTGCAAGTGATAGCATTTTCTGGCTTACAGTAAAGTTAGCTATGTGTGTGTTTGTGTACAGATGGGTTTGAATGTGTGAGTGTGTATTTGTGCGAGTTTTTTCGCGCTGGGCTAATGAAATTGCATCTAAGCTTCGCACACATCCTACGGGTCGCGTCCACTTTGAAACTATTCTTCATTATTATCAACGTGCGCTGCTGCCCTTAGGGGTCCATGTCGGGCGATATTCTGAGCAGGCACCTCGCCGCAGTTATGTGATTATTTGTTTTTGTAGAATTCTGCAAGAAGCGGCGAACTGCACAGCGGACGAAATTTGCATAACCAAATTAAATTTTTCCTCGGGTGTGCATATATTTTGTGGGGGTAAGTGTGGGGGACAAGTGTGTTAGGGTCTTGAGTGTTTTCTTTTTCAGGTGGACTTCTCTTTTAAGCGGGTGTTTTTTGACGGGCCATTGAGTTCCATTTTGGTATTTAAGTTTTTCGAGTGGTCCTTATGGAAATTTTAGGGGCTCATTTATATTTTAATTATATACATTGGTAAGAAAAATGATTCCGATTATAAAACAATTTAAGAAAATGGATAAAATTTTAAACATTTGAAATTTTTCTAAATTGACCTAAACTTTCTTCTTTTAAATTATGTCTAAACTTGTAAATTCAAAATTAAGTGTGCTTAATTTAAAGAACATTTTACTTACTTTTAAGAAACATAATTTTTTTTATTTTGTTCGTATAATATTTTTCTAGTTATATTATCTTTTTCTTTAAATTTAACATTTAAATGTCGTCCGGAACATATCCTTTACTCAATTTACAAAATATCACAATCAACAGATCCACCGCCAAACAAAGTTGCCATTAATATTTTAAAACCCAGACACACACAAAAACAAATCAAATAGAATATTATAGTATAGAATAAAAAAAAATTAGTAAAGCAGCGGAAAGCTCAGAACTGGGTCGCCGCAGTTGAAAACCGCCAGCAAAGAAATACTTCAAACGAAAGAAAAACATTTTCATTTGTTCCGCGCTACAACAGCATATACACGAGTATGTGTGAGGCTACATGTCTGTGTGTTAGTATATGTGCCGGCTGGCTGGCTGGATTACAACCCGGCAGCGTGGTACACTCCGGCAGCGTATATAGTTCCGGATATAAGTTTATTTCCCCCGATAGGGCCATGCGCTTACTTATGTGTTCATTTCCATTCTTATTTTCGCGCTATATTCTTGTTGTTTTTTTATTGTTGTTGTTTTTTTCACTTCTGCTCTCGTGTTACCCTTGTTGCTGCGCTGCTGCTGGGTAGTGCAATTTGAATTTGCATTTAATAAAAAAGAACATTTTTTTATACGCAGAGTTAAGGAAATAAAAGGATATGTCGGGATGTATTTGTTGTATAAATAAAATGCGATACATGTTGTTATTTAAATACAATGCGAAGTGCTCTGCGCTAAAAATTTAATAAACAGCTTTCAAAAATAATTCTGCTAAAAGAAAGAATATATGAAGAGCTTTTAATCTTGTGGTGAATTCTCTGATAATTAAAATTTAAGATCAAAAATTTTGTCGAATTTAAAGTCTAATAATGTTTAAGACGTTTTTGTTAATTTATATATATTTAATTGAAATTTCTCAACTGTTTGTTGTTCTTTATTTTATTGAAATCTAAAATTAAATAAAGGATATTTGAAAGGATATTTGAAAGGATTCTTTAATCTTATGAACTTTGCAATACTTAAGGGCATATGTTATACTTTATCCTATTTCAAATTTAAACTTATTTTGAAGTACCTTGTTCCATAGTTTAAATCTTTAAAATTAACTTAAAAAATGGACTGTGGACTGTGCACTGTGGGTAACACAAACAAAAATTTAACAAGTAAGCGCTTGCGAAAAATGTCAAATAATTTGACAACCTTACTCGAACTTGTGGTTTTGTTCCTTGAAATAAATATTTCAAACGATTCGTATAATAAACAAATTTTAAACTTTCATTATTCGGTATATTAAATTTAATTTTTTTCTTTTCATATACTTGATCTAAGTAATAAAGTAATTAAACTTAATGGAAAAACTTTCAAATATTTTATAATGCAATTTTATGTTAAATTTAGCAATTTCCCCCAGCTAAGCCACAAATCTCACTCAAATCAAAAACCAAACATTACTCAACACTCTGTCTGAAATGCTGATCACACAGCATAAAAGCCGCCATTGAAAATTCAGCATCACTTTTCCGGTGGCATCAATTCCAACGATTTCGCTTAGCCCAGCACAGCATAACATATTCCGTTCGGTGGGGTAAGCAGCTCTGATTCATGGCCAGCGAACGGCAAAACCGCAATGAACACTAATGATACCCCAATGAATAATTCCGCCAAAATGAACAAAGCGTCGCATCGCATCGCCTCCCGTCGAAGGCGGCATTTCATGTAATTTTCGTTCGTTTTCGTATTTTGCTATTTTCGTTTACCTTTCGGCGAGAGTTGGCAAACAAACAAAACAACATTCGATGGCGAATGCGAATGCGAGTGCAAAAAAAGAGGCAGGCGAAAACAATTTAAAGGATTTGCAGCGAGCAATCCTTTGCTCGTTCGATACGCTGTCAGCGATTGGAGCTGAGCTTACCTTGCAAACACGGAACGGAACGGCACGGCACGGCAAAGCACAGCACGATAGAAAAGTAAGCATTGCAAAAGGATTACAGCAGCGAATACACAAAGGACGAACGAAAACAGGACGAACTATTTGTCTGGCTGTCTATCTGTCTATCTGTCGGTCTGTACGTCTCGTTGGCTGTCGTTTGTTTAATGAAGTGAATTAAATCGAAGCTGGTCGTTTGTCGTCGTTGTCGAAGTTTGTCCCGTGAAACTCTGCATAAATTAAATGCGAGTCTGGGCTAATCAAAAGGGATAAACTACAAAACTTGTGTGGATGATAATAAAGTTTAAATTACTCTAGCCTTGCACAACAAATTTAAATGTTTTAATTTAAATTGTTTCAAAAAATTAAAAAACACATACTAACTTTAAAAAAAAGGATATATGACGCGCTTCCAAAGGTCTAAACTGAATCAATTAAAAAGAATGATTTTACAATCTCCAAGATTTTTGTTATCCTTTCTGATTAGAAAATATGCCCCTTAAAATTTTCAGATTTTATAAACAAAATCTTGTAAATTTGGGATAATTGAAAGAAGTATCACACAAATTGCAAAAAACCCAATTAAGGTTGTAAAATTGACTTTAAATTTTTAAAGTTTTTCACAATTAACTTTTGAAAGTTTTTCACAATTTTATTGAAAAATAAAAATAAAAAATATGTGCTAGAACCTTTTTCACATGTGCACAAATATGCTTAATGCAGCACTTTTGCATATAAAATGAAGTGCAACGGAGCGCACTGGCCACGTTGAAAGCGTCCAGCGTACAATTGCCTACACAATAAATTGTGGATGTATTTTATTTAACTTTTTAATAGCCAATCGAAATCAATCAAATTTCGATAAACCGAATTTTTAAACAAATTCTTGCAAATTGCCAACAAAATGGCTCATTTCTCACACACGCAGGCGCAAACGCACACGCAAACGTTAACGCAAACGCAGGCGGGCAACATTCAAAAAATCATCAAATCATAATCACACTTGTGTGCATTCAATGGAGGCGCTTTAGCAGCACATTCTAAATTGAACTAAAACCCAGCTCGAACTGATGCGATCAGTTTGGGTGGGCGCCTACAAACAGAGGCGGGGGCGGCCGTTCGGTCGGTTGGTCGGTCGGCTGGTCGTGTCGTTGTTGGTCGAGTTGGTGAAAAGTTGTTAATGCTCGAAACCGCTTTGCCGCTCATACCGCTACCGCATCGCATCGCACCACCACAGCTATAAATTATTAGAAAATCCAACATGGCGTAATTGAATTATGCATTGCAAATGCAATCATATTTCTGTGCATGTACTTTTGTATATGCATATGTATGTATGTATACATATTTCTGCATTGATTTTCACAAAATTATTTGTATTGGTTGAAGGCGGGGGCGTAGGCGTGTGCGGGGTAGGCATGTTTTTCGGATAACTGTGATTTCGTTGATTTTTGGTGATTTTCGTAAATTCAATCGTTGTGAATTGTGTGTAAGAGTGTGCGTGAGTGTGTGCATAAGTGAGTGAGTGAGGACACATTTATTTGGTTTAGTTTTGTGTTGCGTTGCACTTCTGCCATTGAAATATGCATTTTGTTGCATGCACAAAATTTTACACAATCTTTTTTTTTGTTGTATTTTTGTATTTGGAATTTCGACTTTTTCACTGAAATTGGTAAAATAAATTGTTAAAATATACAATTCCATGTTTTCGGGCTGAAATGTTAATTTAGTTGATATTTGTAAAGGTAGAACAACCAAAAAAAACAAAAAATGTTATTCCTTATTTTAGCATTTTGTAATAAATATTTATAATTAAATACTTTGATCTGCATACACGTTTTTTATTCGCAATCGAAATGCATAACTCAGTAAAAGTGCATATCTGTAAAATGAAAATAAATAAAATATTGCAAATTTGTTTTTGTATTGCACCCGATTGATGTCAGTTAGGTACAGCTCAATAAAACTACTTTATTGTAAATATTTTCAATAGAAAAGGAAAATGTTACAAATTTTCCAAATACAAGTAGCAGTACAGTAAATAAATAAAATATCAATAGAGTTTTGAAAGTATTTGTTAGAACATCAAATTTCATCAGCTTTATAATTTTGTTTTCTTTTGTAAACTTTTTAGCATACATTTCGGGATGGAATAAATGTTTAGACATATCGAAAAAATTTAAATAAATAAGAATGTTAAATTGTTTAATAAAATGAATTTAGGGCCCAAAACCATCTCACAACAAAAACGAAAAATTAATGGTAAGGCGGGTTGTTTGCTATTAAGAGGTCGACACATCCTTCTCATCAGAAGACTTTTTATTTGATTTTCTTTTTGTTATTCTCTAGTAACATGAAAATGAGCGAATAAAAGGTTACGAATTCTACATCAGCAGATATCAAAAATTGCATTAAAGATTTCGAGTTTTTTGAACTTTACTATTGAATGTTTCGCTATTGAGTTGAACAACTTTTAAAGATGCTGAAAGTTGCTTTTAATCAAAAAAGGATGACAAACTCATTTATTTAAAATATTTGTTAACAAAATTTTCCTATACTAAATTTTCCTGAACTATATAAGTCCTTTGACTTTACTTAACTTAGTACACTCCCTATTAAATCTATTTGTAATTCTCTTTTAAAGTATTTTCTACACATTTTATTTTTCTGTCTTAACTCTGGAAACTATTTTACATATACTTAAGTACATATATTAAAAGTATATTGATAAATAATAGAGTTTAATTTTCTAATAAAATATCAAAACATTAAATATCAATTTAAAAAATATTTTCTAATTAATTTTACAATTTATTTTCTCATTTAAGGTAACTAAAACGCTTTCCAAGGACTTTAACAAATTTAAAATGTAATTTTGGTGCTTGCTGCTCAAAGTAAGTACATACCCGATAGAGATATTGATAAATGCAATAAATTATTGCATTACTGGCAAAATGGAAGCAATAATATTTCAATTGCTGCAGCTCGCCGCCGTCATAAAGCTTGATTAATTCGCCCAGCAGTTCGCGCTATGAGAAGAAAATTATTTTTCGTATTTGGCTTTGAAGTATTTCACTCATGCGCAGCCGCAGCACAACGCTTCAAAATACTCGATGCCACTGTGTAACTAATACTGCTTTATTTTTCCGTTAAATTTCAGTTCACATTTTTGCAAAGTTGTTGTTTTTCTTAGTTTGTTTTTTTTTTTGTAATTAAAGCGCATGCAGCAAAAATTGCTGCATTAAATCACTTGCGCGATAAAAACAACGCCAAACTAGCTCAAAGTGTAAGATTAATTGATTTCCGCTTGGCTGGCTCGGCGGCAGCATCAGCTTCGTCTTTCGTGCGTTTGGTGTGTGTGTGTGTTTGTGTGTTGCGCTGCACATTTTTCGCTGAACATTTTTGTCGTTAGTTTGCGAGTTTCCTTTAAACGCTTAAAATTGTGTGCGCGATATATGTAAGTAGAGCGCTTTCTTACTTAGTCGATATACGCGTAAATGCATTGTTGTTCTTTTTTTGGGTTATATATAGGCTCGATCTAAAAATAAACAAAAAAGAAAATACAAAAAATGTGTATGAAAATAAAATGGTTTGCGCATGTTTAAAATATTTTCTTGTATTAAGAAGAAATTCTTATGAATTCAATATGAAGTTATAAATTTAATGAAATTGTGTGTCTAATAATTTTAGGCGCCACTGTTCTTATGTGCTGCACAAAGCACATTTTTCCACTACACAGCAAGTGTTTGTTTTTAATTTTTTGATAAATTTTGTTGTTGCCAAATTAAGTTAAAACCATTTTAAAGTGAACATTTGCTTTGACAAAAATTAATTAAACTCGCTCATGCAAAAATCCTTTTACGCCGCATCGAAAAGTTAAGTTGAAATTTTTGGAAATGTCGCCTAATGAAGCACATTTGTGCTAAACTTTGTGCGTGTTTGTGGCTTGCGAGTGTGTTTGTTGGGGCACCCACCGAATTTCAAAGACAATTTATGACAACGTTTAATTTTACAAATATTATTGTTTTGTATAAATTATCATTTACAGCACACAGAGCGAGAGAAGAAAGCGTTTCGTGTATAATTAGCAGCGTTTGCATGTGATGGGCGTGGTACAGTTTTTTTTGTTGGGCGGTGGTTTGTCAGCACAAGCATTTTCGGTGAAAATTTTATAAGTCTCCAAGGAGCGCTGATAATACCCAATTACCCCATTTAGAGGCAAGCAGCGGCAGCGATAGCGCAGAAAATATTTGCTATTAGCGTTGTCATGGCATGCTCCAGTGATAAATTGTATTTTGTGGTATGTGTGTTTGTGTGTTTGTGGACGCTGATGGTGGTGGTGGGTGGTGCTCTGGCATTGTCTGGTTGAAAAGGATGCCTACACTAAAACGAAATGGTTTTTAGTAACCAACAAACAAAAAACAACAACCATGAGCAGATATTCATTATATCCGTTTATGTATACTGTGCTTTTCATGAGTATAGCTCCACTATTTGAACTTCATCAAATAAAATATTGAATTTTTAATAGCGCCATTTTTCAAAGGATATTGAAAGCTCTCGAAGGCAGTTCATATTTTCAAAGTCAACTTTAAATTTGGCAACATACTTGTGACATGTACTGTGGCGCAATATGTAAATGTATTTTATTTGTAACCAATGAACATTTTCCCTTGACTGTAGAGAGTTGAAATGCCGCCGCGATCCGATGCGATGCGATGGTATTTGCGCACAATACAAAATACAATAACCAAAACTTAAGAATATAATATTATAATTTATGCCTAAATTATGTGACAATGAATGGTGTAGAAATTCAAAGCACAAACATTTTTCAATGCCATTTGAAATTGTGGTATGCTGTTGTTTTCGTTGTTGGTGTTGTTGGCGTTGTTGAGTTTGTAGCCTTGACAGTTGTTAAAGGGCTATATGAAAGTCATGGCAGTAGATACGAGAGGATGCCATTCGACAACAACAAAAAGAAATGAATTATTTCAATTGGTGTTTAAAGGCCACACAAATTGAAAGTGAGCTGAGAGAAAGGATTGCAAAGCTTATTTAAATAGCTATTGACTAAATTGTTTTTTTTCATGTTAAACTGAAAATTATAGTTAATTTGCACATAAAAGTTTGAGGCTATTTAAAGCTTTAATCGGTTAAAGGGAGAGAGGGAAAAATATTATTATATATTTAATAAAGTAACTTCAATGGCATAATTAAATTTTTTTTTGTATATCTATATAGTTATTTTAAGTCCTTGTTTGTATATGCCACATTTCTTTTAAAACTCCTCATATTTACATATTTAAAATTTCTTTTGCATTTGAAATTTTCTACAATTGAAAATCTTTTTAAACATTATCCATTAAATCAAGATTTTCTTTAATTTATACAGTTTTCCGTACTCAAACAAAACAGAAAAAACGCATTCATAATTCACTTAACATATCCATTCCCCCTTATAGCCATTAAATTGGAAATTGAGCTTTAATTGTATACGCACACACAAAGCCATAAAAAACCCACAAAATAAAAAATAACACATACATATGCACAAGTCTACATATACAAGTGAAGGGAAAAAAATAATTAATTAAAAAACTGCAACAATGACGCCTATCAGGTTTTTTTTATTATCAAATTAATAATGCAACAAAACGATTTTTTAATCATCAAAAACCATTTAAAAAAATTTATTGTATTTTCAACTCAAGCATTAACTGTGTGTGATAGTTAATGCTTGAGTTGAGAAGAAAAAAATGCCACTCCATGAAATGAAATAATTAATGATTATCCTAAAAGAGTTAAACCTACTTTGCCACCCACGTAACGTTGAATCACGCAATTCAGAATACAACAAAAACGAGAAATTGACTGTAGTGAGTTGTTCCTTATGTTTGTTGTTTGACATAAAAGTTTTCATTTTTCCATAAGAAGCAAATAAGTTAAAAGGACGCTAGAGTGCTGTACGTTAATTTGTGTGATGCACTGTTCGAATGCACACCCTCACACACACACACTCACATATATACACGTGATTGATTCGCTGGTTTTGTGTGCATTGATGCGTAATTGTGTGTATTCAGACAAACACCAACACATTAGTCGGCCGAATGCATTGTTTGCTCAAGGAAAAAATACAACTACTTAAAAAAAACTAATATTTTTAAAATTTTTTTAAAAATTACCTTTTTAAAAAATTCTTAAAATAAAAAAATCAAATTTGTTAAAGAATACAAAGAAATGATTCTATATCAAAGAAATGCGTTTCATGTATGTTGTGTCCTGTTTCAAGGACATTTTATACACATCTCAAAAAAGACAATTTTTTTTTTAAATTTTCATTGAATTTTGTTCAGTGCAGAGAACGAATAGTCAAAATAAATAATTAAAATAAAATGCGTTTTGTTAATGCTCGAAACGAAACACACGAAACTGTGAACTGTGAAAGTTAAATGCGAATGTATTTGTGTGCTGATTTTTGTGTGCGTTAAATTAATTAATTCATTAATAAAATAACGCGGTGGTTTTTGTGGCCGCACAGATACAAACACTCAAATACACGCACACATAAACATACATAAACACACATATACACAGATGAACAACTTAATAAATACGCGCATGTGTGTTAGTGTGTGTGTGTGACAATAACATGAAATTGACAAATTGTATTTATTATTCAATTAATTCATTTCTGTGCTTTAAATAATTTAAACTAGTTTTTAATGAAATTAAATAAAACAAAAACAAAAAACAATAAACGAAAAAAAATGGCCACCGCTGTCATTTATCAGAAATCAAACCGGATTTTTGCCATTTGTGTTTTGCTTTATTTTATTTAATTCCATTTAAATATGTAATCCGCGTGTGTGGATGCCTTTTCACGACAGTTTAGTCATTTTAATTAGCATCCTTTCATTGTTTATTAATACTTTTATACACTTAACAAATTACCGTTGTTTTTATAAATATTTTGAATTTATTAAAATTTTACTTGTGCATAGCACTGATTCTCGTAGCAACCTCTTAAACTTAAACTTGCTTTGCGCTTATTTCCGATAGCACAATTATGATGTTGTCCTCAGTCGCCGCATTCCATATCAAAATACTTCTATTTTGCTTGTGCTTAAAGTCTATTTGTACAACGGCTTTACTTAGTATCGATGTTCGTGTTGTTGTTGTTGTTCTTGATGCTCTGGCATTTATGTATGTATGTATAGTCATTTCGTTCGACATTGCTAGCATATGTATTAGACTGGCAATTGACAAACATTTGTCACCTCATGTCGATATCGATTTCCCACATTCGCATATACGCATACGTCTGTGCGTGTATGTGTGTGTGTGTGTCTGTGTGTATATGTATTGAGTTGACTACACCTATTGACCTGTCAACTGCGTATACCCAATGGAATTATCTAACGGATTGAGGCGATTTAGGTCATGTTAATGTTTGCAGCGAAGCGAATATCTTATTTATTATCTTAAGGATTGAATGCTACATCATATTCGAAAAATTTATGTCTGTTGAAGTTGATGTGTGGTAATGTTAATTTATCAATATATCAATCGAATTTATCAATTTATCTATTAATATATCAATTCTTAAATCTATCAATCTATCAATATATGAGTATGTCAATTTATCAATCTATTAATTTATTAATATAAAAATCTATAAACATATTAATCAATAGATAAATCAATCTGACAAGCTATCAATATAACATTCTATCAATCTATCAGTCTATCGTTTTATCAACTTTTAACATATCAGACTATAAATATTGTATATCAGAAATCAAACTATCAAAATATAAATATATCAATATATTTATAAAAAAATTTTTTTTATAAATTTTTTTATATACTTAAATATGTATTTACCACCCACCGACAAACAAATAAAAACCCAAAAAATAGCTTATTCAGTTACAAAAAGTTTTGCCTAAGTCTCAGCTAATAACTTGTTCTCACTTAAGTATTTTTTATTTGTGTTTATACTTTGCTAAAAGCAAGTGACACAAACACCGATTCCGTGTTATTTTCTTTTGTTTTTTTTTTCTCTTCTGTGGCTTCTTTCACATTTGTCCTTTTCGTGTCATGCTGAAATAGAGAGAGAGAAAAATTTGAAAATCATGCAAACAAATAAAAACAAAAGACAAACAAAAGCTGTGACAGCGACAAAACGACGAAACGAAAATATTGTGACAAGACAACTTCACTTCGCTTTGCTTCGCTTCAAGTTAATCGTTGCAAAGTTAAGCAAACACAGAAATAGGTTTCGGTTAGGTTAGTTAGGATGTGCTCCTCTGCTCTGCTCTGCTCGGTCGGCGGTGAGCTTATGTCAAAAGTTCAACCTGAAAATTTGTGTCAAACTGAGGGCGTGTGATGAGCAAACGAAACAACATGTCAATAAGAAGTTCACAAAAAATCAACAAAAACAACGACACCAAAAAAATAAACAAAAACAAAACATGTGTCAAACTAAAACAAAAAAGGAAATTATCCTTAAGCTGGCATCCTGTTGTTTTTATTTATTCGTTCAGTTTGCTACTTCGATTTGCTGCTGGTTTTTTTTTTGTATTTATTTTTTGAATTCGTTTTATTTCCGCTTCAGCGTGTGTCCTTGAATTTTGTTACACACACAAGCATACACACACACATATGTACGTATTGAATACAGTCATGCCGCACACTACTACCACCTTGATTGTTTGTTTATTTGTTTGTTGTAACAATTTTGATTTCCTGCAACAGGATTTCATCCTGTTCAGTTGTGATGTCCTTCCCCCCTGATTTCGTTTTCGATTTCGATTCGCTTGTATGGTTTGACTTTGACACAACAACACTTCATACAAATTGGGTGTTAGAGAGTTTTCATGCTTCCTACTTTCATTTTTTTTTTGGCATTGTCCTTTAACGATCCTTGTTGTTGTGCTTGTAGGTATTCGCCAGATTCTTCTGCTGCTGCTGCTGCTCCTGTTGTAAGGTGCTCTTTAATTTTTTTTCATTTTATTTGCGCTCCTCGCTTAAGCGCATGTTGACTTGTTTTACGTCTGACGATTTTTTGTATGACTTCGACTGAGTGTGTGTGCTTGAGCTTGTATTTGTTTTCCCAAAAAAAAAATCAGTTAATAGAAATGTCAATCAATTGAGTCAATATTTCGCTATTTTCGTTTTGGGGATTAATGCTGGCATTCCGGAGAAATTGTGCTCAAAGTGCCAAAAATTTAAGGCGAAACGAGTTTAAATTATGTCTCGGTTGTTTTTGTAATATTTATCAAATCCGAAAAATTAAATAAATTTAATGTAAAATGTATCTCACATCATATCGAATTTTTATAACTAAAGAATGTTTTATCTTTTGGCTTATGAAATTATAGTATCTTACAATGAAACATTTAAAAGAATTTTAATTAAATTTTTAGTTTAATAATTCTATAAGCTATTGTAGTCAACTGTGCAATATTATACGCATTATAAACGGATTAAGTATAAGTACTTAAATGTCCTTGATTTTACGTTCATATATCCTGTTTTAATATGAAACCAAAAAAATGATGTGCCTTTGCGTGGAAAAGTGATTTTATTACATGACAGCTTGTTTATTGCACGTGCCAGCAAAATCCACTCACATACAATATCTGCACACACACATACAAACACCACACAGCACACAGACACAGTCATTAACACTGACAACAACTGCATTAGGCTTACGAGCGCTCGCTCAAAGGAAAAAGGCCGAAACAGAAAAGCACAGCACAAAAATTACCTCATAATTTTCCACATCATAAAACAAGCAATTAAAGTCATAATAATTTCAGCGCTCCTCCGCTATCATAATAAATTTCATGCGCATAAAAATCTTATTAGCCAGCGAGTCACAGCCACAGGGGAAGGCGAAGGCCGCGGACAGACGGCATAACTAACTACGACCACCCGCAAAAGCCGCCAATACATTCAACCGCAGAGCAGAGCAGAACAAGCACCATGGAAGGTGGCCAACAAAGCCAACGTCAAAGCGTACAGAATGGCGACTGACTGCATTTGGCAGCCACACACACACGCGCACACAAACGGACACACACATAAACATAGGAATTAGGCTTAACCCTAACCTGGCCCAAACACAGCTCTCAGTTTGGCCAATAACTAATTTGCCGAATTTTCCAAGCGAATAAATCGCCAGACACTTTAATGCCGGAAATGAAATACAACCGGAAGTAAGCGGGCGGACGGACGGCAGCTAGGCATACTGTTGCTGCTGCATATTTTAATTTGACGTCGGCAGCGTCGACAGCAACAGCAACTGTCAGCGGCAGTTGCTGTCGTCGTCGTCGTCATCGTTGTGGTGGTCGTCAGGACTGGCGTTCTTTAATTCTGCCCCTCGCGTGTGCCACGGCTCTCTTAACTCCTCTTTAACGCATATAAGCGTAATAATCCTTTTAAGAGGATCCCTGTGTTATTTTTGTTGTTGTTGTTGTTGTTACTGGATTTGACTATAAAATTTATTGACACAAATTGGACTTGGCTAAAACATTAATTAATTGTAGATGATTAGGAACAAATCCAAGGCGCTGGCGCTGCAATTACTGGCTTTGCTTTAAATATCGTTTTGTCTATATGTATGTGTCTCTCAATGTGTGTACGGATGTGTTTATGGGCATCTGTGTTAGTGCGTGTGCGGATATGATTTTGGGCTCATTAGAGTGCATTAACGACCGCCGGTCTTTGAAGATATCGTGGTCTGTTTGTATGTATTAACCAAGACCAGTAGAGAAAGGCTCAAGCATTAAGATTTATATTTATCGGTTAATGATATCAGAACTATACTGATTTTTTATATGCATATTAATTATTGCAGGACATGTTCAAATGGGAATACAATTGGATATCAGATAAAAAACAAAACCTTTTTTTTTCAACAGAAAATAATTTTATGAGCCCAGAAATATTAAAAATATTTCATTGAAAGGATTTTCCAACTTCAAATGTTTGCACCTCTCTGAAGCGAACTTTTTTTTTTAACAATGTTCGTTTACACGTATCAAGTCAATTGTCATCATCTGATTGCATATGTAACTAGTTTAATTTGTAGTTTAGTGTAACTACTTGACTGTAGAATAATTTTCCAACAAACTCTTTTGGTCAACTAGTTGAGAAATTTTCCATGGGACCTTGTGAGCATTTGTCGCTGATTGTCGCCATTACTATTAAAGCCAGCGTTTAGCTTACAACATTTTCAGATTCAATATATGCGAATTTATATGTACGTTTGTTAGTACCCAACCTGATCGCCAAGTTTATATGTTAAATGATAAAAAATATTTAATAAAAGAATATTGCCAAGAAATAAAAAAAGTGCTCTTAGTTAAATTTTAAATCAATTTTATCGAATGATGAAATGACACTTTTGAAACGAAATTTATGCCAAGCAATGCAGGGTATATGCATTAGCGTTTGCTGCTAAGCTTTTAAGCTTGTCCAAATTTGTGGAAGCGAGCTGCTCGCTTTCCAAAATTAATATGAATGTCCTGTGACAACACAAACGCCTGTCATGGCTTTTGTCGATAACTGCGCATATTGTGCTTGGTTAATTGAGAGCGAGAGAGGGTTTGGGGGAGGCTGGGGAGATTTGCGGTAGCGACGGCGGTGATTATGCTACTTCAGCGCGATAAGCGTCAATTAGTTTTCGTTGCTATTGGGCATTATCATGCCACAAATACTAACACCAATACACAAACATACACGTCCACAAACACAGCGACACTATGTTACAACAACAATAAGAACAGCAACGCATAATCCCAACCGACAATTTGTGCTTTTGGCTTTGTTGGTGTTGTTGTTGTTGCTGTTTTTGTTGTAGTTGGTTTGTTATTGAATTGTCGGTATCGCGGTGCATATGTATTTGCGTTAGAGCGAGTGCGTGTGTGAGTGTGAGTGTGTGTTAGCTTCCTATTTGCATTTGTGTCTGTGACAATATTTGCGCGATTTGCGAGTGCTCCTCACACCCGGCGCTTTCGTCCCTTTATCCCGTTTTATTGGTATTTGCTGCATTCGTTGCGGTTAATCCAGTCGAATTATTAATGTTTTAATTTGCGTTTAATAATTCGATTACCACTTTTGCATTACTAATTAACCGGCGTTGAGTAGTAGTTGTTGTTGTTGTTGTTTTTAATTTGCCTCTGCTTTGTTTTGTTGATTTTTCGTTGAGTCTGTTTTTATTTAGAAAATCTTGTTTAATCTGCAATAGGCAAACATTTAATTTTCGTTTTATTATTAATAGGATTTTAATTTAAAAACAAAAAGTTTAACAACGAAAAACAAAATTTTGAAAATGGGTAGTAAACATGTTTCGTTTGCAACAAGAACGACATAACTCAGAATTTATAATTTTTGAGTGGAAATACAGAAAGGAAAATTGTTTGCAACTTTTTTAAGTTATTACTTTGAGTACTCCTAAAACTTAATATTTTCCGTTAAAAATATTAGATTTTTCAGTTAAAGCATTTTCTAACTGTAATGTGGTAAAACTTAACTGTTAGTTGTAGTTCTTTTACTTTAAATTTTATGTCAAAAATTGTTTTAAATGAGTATTTTCTATTAAGAATAGTTATCCTTTCGTTTACATAGATTCCAGGTCTTAATTAGACCGCCCTAAAAGTATGCAAGAAAACTTTGTTATAATACTGAAATATGAAGTGTCATTAAAATCACTAAATTGCCTCAAGAGTCACTTGTGCCGTGTGTGTGGCGCACTCCACGCAATTTCCACGGCTTCAACACTTTATTAGAAAAAATGTTACCGCATCGCACACACACACAAAAGCCTCCTTTCAGCAAATTTGTCACTTTGCTATTCAAATTTCCGAGCGGCGGCGACGACGGCGTCGCAACCAATTACAAAATATCCTGTTGTCGCTTTTGTTTGTTGGGCTTTGCATTGAATGCAGCAAGCAACACAAGCAAAAACACCAGGCGACACTGTGAAAGGGGAACGACGTTGCATTAGTCCTTTAGAAAAGCCTGTCAGCCCATTCAGACGCATTGCAGCCTTTGTTCGCATGAAGCGAGAAGCGCCATTCAAAGTAATCAGCGGCAACGTTCCCCGAATGCCGCCAATGGAGTCGAGCGCGCAGACATTCATCATTGGCCCAAGTAATGCGCTCGCATGCAACACCAGCGGAACAGTGTTGCTGTAGTTGTAAAGAAAACAAATTGACGCAGTCCCTTCCCACATTTTTTTTTCAATTCTCCAATTTGTTTTCTGGATTTTTTTTCTCTTTTCGTTTGCATTTGCCGCAAATTAGCGCAAAAGTCATTCACTCGCTTGAATAGTTGAAGTTTTTTTGTTCTTAATTAAAAAAAATACCATGGACTAATTTAATTTGTGCCTGAAAGTATGCAAGAAAAACTCTGTTAAATCTGAAGCCAATACATTTTTTTTTTTAAATTATTTGATCGGATGCTTTTAATACAATTTTAAATCATAACATTTTATCAGCAAAAAAAAGTTAATATTAAATTTTTTATGAACGCAACATGTTGTTCAAATATTAACGCCCGCCCAGCAATGGTTGAAAATTAAAAAAGAATAAAGTGGAAAGAATAAAATAAAAAATAAATGAAACGAGTACAGCTCAGCTCACCGTACTCAGACACATCGAAATGGATTTCCTTGATACTATTTTATTTACCTTTTTTTTCTTCTTGCCAGTTTTCTTTTATTTTCCGTTTTTGTCGTTTTTTTTTGTTGCTTTTGCTTTTGCCAACTCGCACCAAAGTCCCATTTCGACAGCAACAATTTTTGTTAGCGCAAAAATTCATCCAAAAATGAGGAGCGAAAGCGACCGAAAGAAAAATGCCATTAAAAATAATATACCGCACACTTACGCAAACACACACACGCGCACACACATACATGCATATCTACAGACAGGCCAGCATACGAACCAACTGCACAGACGAACATATACAGTCGCACGGTAACACACACAGACACTGTTGCGTATTGTTTAATGCACTTTTAATGCGCACAGAAGTATTCTTCTTTTTTTTCGCTTTGACTGGCGTTTTTTTTTCGTTTTTTTGTGTGTGTAATTTCAACAAGTGCGATTTTTCTGTGCCAAGCATATAAATTTTTATATTTACTTTGTATTTACCACATACACATACGCACTCTCTCACATGCACAGATGTACATACTCGTATGTATATATGTATTTACGTGCAGGTAGCGAGTGTATTTAATATCTCATACAGACACTAACGCAAGTGTATGTAGCCGCGGGTAATTGTGTCCATTGCTAAATTAGGCTGGTTTCCATATTTTGATAAATTTTTTAGTTTTTTATATTCTTCAAATGCAATTTTTAAAGTATTTTTAATGTATTGTTTTATTATTCATATTTCAAACTTTTTTTAGTTTGATTAAATTAAGCGGAAAAAAAATTTAGTTTGGAATTTAGAAGATACGAGCAATTTAATATTTTGTGAAAATTATAAAAAAAAACAGTTGATTTTAAAACCAGCCTAAACTATATCCATTTGGCGGTTTTTGTGCAAATGCATTTTGAGGTAATACCCAGTTTTTTATTTTTTTGTGTGCAGAATGCAACCGTAATGGTTTTTTATAGCTTGTGGAGATCATAAAAATCGGATGTAACACAGATTTGCCACCGCCGTAGAAAAGTGAAAGCTTTAAGCTACTGCTAAGCTTTGTTGTGTAAAAGTTGTTTAGTTTGCTAGAAAAAAGGCCAAAACTCCTAAAAGCGTACTCACATTGATTGAAGAATAGTTTTTTTCAACTGCGTATACTCGTATGTGTGCAGAGATTAAAGTTGAAGTGATGTTTGTGCTAATTAAATTCAGCTTTTTTTAAAGGTTTGTTTGAAGTAAAAGCCTACAAGTATTGTTGTTTATTTATAAAATAGTTTTAGGAGATTAGAGGAGTATAAACGATTGAAATTAAAAAAGAAATTCTGTGTTACTTGGCAGCTTATCTTTGTTATGCGTAGTTAAGCTCAAACATGAATAAGTCTGCGCCTAAGAGTATGCTAAAAACAACAGAAATGCAAATTTTTTTTGCATATGATGGAATATATTTTTTAATGTAATTTTTAAAATTTTATTTGTTTTTCACATATTACGAATCATTTGGACTAGTGTGCACTCTTGCATTTTAAGTGATGTCAACGCCCATAACTATGCAATAACATTTTTGTTGAGTGATTTTTCACATTTTTCTGCATACTTTCGCTATAAATATAATAACGAGCTGTCGCACATTAAAATCTCATTTTCTAGTGTGGATAACTTAAAATGGCGACATAAAAATTATGATTAAAATTTTAAGAAACGCATAAAAATATGCAATGAAAAACTTGATAACACTTACAAAAAAAAGAAAAACAAAATGACGCAATAACAATAAGTGTCCATATGCTTAGAAGTTAAAATCTCTATAATTACATATGTTGGATAAGTAGTGCCAGCTACACTTAAAAGTATGCAACTATATATATTTTAGTTAATACAAATGATTGATATTATTTGAAATAGTATCAAAATAGTATCTTAGTGTACTCAAATTTGTCGACTTAGTTAGTCAGACATTGAAAATTAAAAATATGAAAAACAAAACAAAATATACTTCATAATTTTTGTACATTAACTAACAACCTAAAATTATTTTTAATGCTAACAAGAGCCAAAAAGTATGCAACATTAAGTGTAATATGGCATATTTTGTGTTTATCTTTTGTTTAGTTGTTTTGTTTCTAACTTAAACTCATATTCAAATGAAGAAACCCTTAAGTCTACAAACGTCTGCGGCAATTAATCAAACTTTTTACCACTTCAAGCTATTTTTTTTTTATATACAATATATAACTTTTGTTTTTTATTGTTTTTGTGTATTCAATTTTACTTTTTACAATTTATGCAAATTAATATAAAAAGAAGCGCTGAAAGAGCTTCAAAAAGAATGAAAAGAAAATTAAGGTCAAAGATTACGCACTTAACTGACCCTAATTAAAACGAATCGTTGCCTGAAAAAAAAAGACGAAAAACAAAAAAAAAAAAAAAAAAAAAGGACACAACAAAAGAGATGAAACCAGTTTACAGAGAAGCGTAACCAGAAAACTCAGAAAGCAAAGTAAAGCAAAAATGTCGGCAACACGAAAAACGTCAGTTCAAATGTCAAAAGTACAAAAGTACACACACACAAACAAATACAATCACATACAAACAAACAAAGATTTATAAAAAAAGAGCGGAAATTCATTAATTTTATGCTTTTCAAGTTGTTAATTGAAAATTTATTGAAATTAATACCGCGCCAGGGTACGCGAAAGTAGGTGAGACCTTTTTTTATTTTTCAAAAAAATCTTCTTTTTTGTTAACCAAATAAAAAGGTTAAAAGGATTTGCGCCAATATGCCCGAATAAATATTTTAAATACATTTCGGAGGTGGCAAGCGGAATTTCGATTTGCCAAGAAAAAGGTTGATTTCACGCAAATGCAAATAAAACGAAAACTTTTGCATATTTTTAGGCGGTGTAGGCGATGTTCTCGTTTGTAATGTGGTCTGTATTAACAAATTACTTTCTTTTATTATTTAAGTGTAAATAAGTGATTTTTTATATACATAACTTCGTATTCGTTTAAATTAAGAAAATTTTATTAAAACCAAAGCAAATCTTTAGAAAATGCTTTATTCAGCAATAGTTTGGCAACGCTTACTTATCGCATATTCAATGCAGACCTGCTGACAAATGTTTGCGATTGTCTTGCGCCTAAAAGTCGACAGCAAAAAACACTTTTGTTATGTCATTTTAAGACAAACAAGCTTTTCGAATAAACGTTTTTATGACGGCCAGTAAAAGTTGGTCTTAAAGTACGCCATTTTTATTTGGTATGTGTTAAGTGTCAAAATAACTGTTGTTTTTATTGTAATTTTTTCGTATTTAATAGCCCAAAACAAAAAAAAAGTGAGTTTTATGTGCTTTTGTCTACTGGGTCTAAATTTGGCGGACTGTGTATGTAAATGCTATGACAACAAAAAACAACAACAAAACACATTTCCATTATAAAAAATGTACTTCATATATTCAAGCGAAAAAACAGCTAAAAAAATGATATTAAATAAAATGAAATGAAGTCAAGTCAAGTCAAATATAAAATAAAATTTGAGCTTTTAAATTTGGCATGAAAATTAGTTTCGGTTTTTTAAAACACGCCAGAATATTCGGATCTAACGCTCCCAAAACGCGATTTGAAACTTATATGCCTATAGTATAAACTATTTGCTTTATTTCATTAATTTTTTTTTTTTCTTTTTTAACAAAAAGTACCTAAAGGATATTTTAATTAATAAAGGCACGTAAACAACTCGTCACTTTGTGAAGTAAAAATAATAACAACAAAAATGATTTTTGACACATTTTCGCACGCATTAAGTGCAATTATAAATCACTCAAGTGTCACGATTTACAAGTGTCGCTTACGCGTTTGCCCTGCCCTGCCGCGGGCCTTCACACCGACAACGCTCGGACTTATGTCACGTGTTTAAAAGTCAATATCCTTTTTTCGTGTTATTTTTTAGTAAGCGCCGGCAACACGTGCTGCGACTTCATACGAAACATTACAAACGTAAACATGTACAAAAAAAAGTATGCATTAGGGTGTCTCATATTTGAATGCCGAACATTTAAATACATTAAGTTACGATACATTTAAAATGATATTTACTTTTTCATACATAAGTGAAAAAAGTTTTGGATATTGGATGTTTAAACTAAATTTAAATAAAATTTTTTTCTAGCCAGTCTAAAATATGTGTATACATATGTATGTGCATGTGTGCTGTTGTTGTTAGTCAGAATTTTTGCGCAACAGCTGACATGATTGCGATGTGTCTGTCAGACACAAGCGCCACACAACACAACAACACAAAAGCAGCCGCTCAGTAAAAAGTTTGAACAAAACCGAAAATAGCACAATTTACAAAAACAACAATTAATTCAACATACATAAATGATCAACGATATACTTGATAAGGTAGGCTCATCTGAAAGCAAAGCGCTGATTCAGGCTTAAAGCAACGTGAGCTTAGGTTGTCAATTTCATGTTAGATTTAAAAAATTACAAACGATGTTTTTAATAGCTTCTACATTCCTCAGCATTTCATCGTAACTGTGTGACTTTTTGTGGTTGAGCCTACCTTGTTTAATATACCCTGCATATTTCGTTTACAAAAAACTTTAACCTTTTCAAGTGTGTTTTTGTTGTGTTTTTCTCGACTGGCATCGTGTGAGCTGTCCACTCACATGACATGATTATGTGAAACAGGACCTCAACCCACAATAACAACAACAACCATAAATAACAAAACCGATGGTGGCGGTGGCAGTCATCAGTGGCGGCATAAACACGTTGACCACCTTTCCGAGGCATACAGGTTTGCATGTGCAAGCTGCTGTGTGTATGTGTGTGTGTGTTCTTTTTGCGCAAAGAAAATAAATAGGATCAAGTTCGGATCTGGCAAGGACGGCTGGTCGGTACACAAGCAGCCGCCTTCCAGGTGTATAAAAAATGTGCAAATAAAAAAAAGAAGCTGTCAATGTGTCAAGCTTAAAATATAAAGGATAAACTGAACTGTCGCACCTACAAGGATATGGCCAGGCTATGAGCGCGGCACAAAATGTACGTTAAAGATGGGCAGCTTGGGATCGGGTCGTGTAGGACGCGGTGCAGTTGTTTGTAGAAATGTAAAACCGCTTAATGAAACGAAAAAAATGCAAATTAAAAGCTTGTAAGCATTTTAATTAAACTTGAAGTGTGCAACAACGCTGAAAGGACACGTGAGCCGTTGCCAAGACTTGCGAGATGTCTTCGGTTGCTGCTGCTACGTAAATTTAAGGGCAATAGTTAGTGGGCTGCTGGCAGTTTGTACACTAAAGGAAAAATGTCAGTTTAGTAGTTAAATTGAAATAGTTTTTAAAAATCGTATTTATTTAATAAATTTAACAAAATTTTATAAATAAAAAATTTTAATTTCGTTAACTTTCATAAACAAAACGATTTGATTTTTTCACCGCGTCGCTGTCGTTGACAAAAAGTTTTTCTGCTTGTTCTTGAAAGAAGGTCAGAAGGTAAAAGAAATGCCAAAAACCACAAAAAGGATAATTAAGGCTAATCAAATGCTTGCAAGGAAAATGCGGCACAAATTTGTGGGCACAATAAAAACGCGACAAACAGGAAATTACCGCAACTGGAAGGAAGTGTTAAATTGAAGCGAAGGGAAACACGTCCTTCTCAAATAAACTTTTTCATATTTAAAGAATTTTAATAATTATCCGTTGGATGTCACAAAGCATATCCGAGCTGAAGGATTCGCCTTTCTGCCTACTCGTGTTCAAAAGGAAATACGCTTGTTTATGTTGCTTTTGTTGTTGTTTTAATTGTGTATTTAGATTGTGTCATTATCCTGCAAAATGCACACAAATACCAATTGTATGCGAATGTGTAAATAAAGAAATAAATAAATAATTAATTATTTTGTTGTTGTCGATTTCCGTCAAATTAAAATTCAATTTAGCACAACAAACCGCATTTATGTTATTTTTATATATATATATTTTAATAGCATAAAACAGTGTTTTTCATCATTGTTGTTGTTGTTGTTGTTGTTGTTGTTCTTGTATTGTTTTTCGTTTATTTTCTGATGTGCACAATAACAACAACAGCAACAACCAAAATAAACAATCATTACCATTACTCGATTACTCGCGCTTTATTTACGTGTCCATATATATGCACATCCATACGTTCGAGTGTATGCAGACATACACACACGCATACAGAAATGCATCAATTTTTTATGCGCATTATAATTAATTTTAATTTTTTGTGATTTTTGTTTGTGTTTATGGTTTTTAATTTTGTTGGATTGCCATTTTTATTGCATGTTGATTGATTGCAAATAAATTATAAATGCGCGCGCGCGTTCTTATTCACATAAAACATTTTAATGTGATCGTTGCTTGTACAAAAATGTCGGATACAACAAACACAACAAAAACAACAACAACAAATAATCGAAATAATAAACAATTGCATTAAAAATGATTGATATGCATTTAAAAGGGTTAAAGTTGTGTAGGTTTCGTTTCGCAAATACACGCCACAGCAGTTTTATACTACCACGTTAATTGTGCAAAACTTAAAACTATAAAATTTTAATATGAAATTTGTTTGTAAGTTTTGTTTTTGTTTAAATCTAAATGAGAATTCTAGCTCAAAAATGTAATTTTAAACCGATATGGTATCATTCATGATTGATTAATAAGGTTGGGAAATTAGAGCGCACATTGAGCGAACTCACCACGAATTCAACATTATTTTTCTGCCTTATGTAGATTTACGTTTTAATTTTATAATTAGTTACGTCATTATTATTATCTTTTGAATATTACTGTAGAAACCATTACAACTGATAAAAATAAATATTCAAATAGAGAAACAATATCGAGGTGAAGAGGGAAATTGTTCTACCTTACTCACCTTGTATTCGTATGGCATTATCTAAAAGTTTAGCGATCTTATCTACTAAAAAACATTTCGTCCAGATCAATACAAGATTAAAACTACGAAATAAAATAAATCACATAAAATATGTGTATGTCAACTTGAAGTCATTTTGATTGCCTTTCAAATGACATCCCATTTGCCTTAATCATATGAACGTAGCTTCATATATTTAAAAAGCATCGAAAGAAGTTAAGCTGTTGTTTTGATTAATGAACAACGCTCTCTAACTCAGAGATATGTTCATCAGTTGATACCGACATATTTACAAACTCTGCTCGCCAAACTTTAAGCACAAACTTTTGCTCGGTTTTTGGTTTAAACACTCTCTAATCGCTTCTGTTAACCCGATTTCATTTCATTTCATTTCGTTTATCTACGCATTATCCCTGCAGCTTAATTGTGGTTTTCTTTGCTATTGTTGTTGTTGTTGTTGCTGTTGTTGGACGTAAATGCTGGTCAATGCCAGGCGCTGTCCAAAGTGGTCACGGACACATTTTGACCACGTTCGTTTTGTGAACTATTTTGCATTTTGGAAAACGAACCACAAACCGCATAAACAAATCCAACAATGAAAACACCAACAGTAGCAACAACAACAGTAACAACAATAACAACAACAATAATAAAAGCAAGAACTACAAAATCCCAATCAGAATCGCGTTGATATTTAAAATTCGCTTTAGTAAAGGAATTAAAATTTCTTTTTGTTTAAATTTTTATAAAAAAAAGTGTTGTTGTTGTTGTTTTCGTTTTATGTGAATAGTGAAAATTTTTTGCTTATCTTTTGTATTTGCTTTTAGTGTTAGCTTTGTGTGTGCGTGAGTGTGTGTTCGAACTATAAGTGACATTTAAATTGTTGGTATATTCCAATAAATTTAAAGCTCAGTTTATAAATCGCTTAAATAAAGTTTCGGTATTTAACGAATTTTTGTCCATGTTGGAAATTGGAATTATTGCAAAAAAAATGAAGAAGAAGATTAATGCAAATTGATGCGGATATTATATCAATTTTCTTTAGTTATTTATTAGGTATTTATTTAGTTAAATTGTTGTTGACCAGAATCGAATTGTATTCATTCAGTGTTGGAAAACGTTAAAATTTAGATTCAAAAAAAATTGTTTGAAAAAAATGGATATCAAGAAAAAAAATATTAAAAAGTTTATGTAATTAACACATTTTTTTCAAAATATTTAATAAAATTTATATTTTTATTAATCAAACAAAATGATGATAAATTTTTGAGCACTTTCGAATACTGTGATTAATAATAAAAGAACATTTAAATAGTCTCTCCAATTATGACTAATTTCAAAAAATTTAACAACAATAAAAATATAAACAAAGTTTTTTGACGGATAAAGAATCGTTTATAATCAATAAATTGTTTATAAACAAAGTACAACAACATTCAAGCAAAAAATATTGCTGTTAATTTTTATTAACAAATTAAGGATCTGTTTAACAACAATTCTATTTGTTAAAATAACAGGAAAACAGAAAGCTTTGCAAACCGACAGACAGACAAGAGAAAAAAAAACTAAATTAAATAAAATAAAAAAAGTACTTAAAATGTGAACATGTAAAAAAAAACAACAACAACCAATGTGTATGTAATTTACACAAGTTTATTTACGAAGCGACACGACACGTTTACGCGATAAGCAAAAAGCTTACAAAATTGCTTACAATATTATCAAAATACAACAACAATAGCAACAACCACAACTGACAGCTAGCATGCGAGCGAGCGACCAGCAGGCGGCAACAGGCGGATATGCTGGGCATGACCCAAATAAAAGCGTCAAGCAGCGGTCGACGGAGGGCCGAAAAGTGTGTCACGCTGTAAATAAACGAATTTAAATTTGTAAGGCTGAGGCTGCCCGACCATGATGAGCAGAGAAGTGAGCGGGAGAGAATGCGCAGACGATCACAAACGCAAGTGTGAGTGAGTGAAAGAGTCAGAGAGAAGAGCGACATCAAAATTCGGTGATCTTTCTTAAAACCTACACCACGCGCATGTATGACCAATAGGGTATATTCAATTTGAACTTTTAAATTGGTTAATGGATGGTGAATTAAAATTTGAGCTTTTCTGCATTTAGCAAAAAAAAAAGAGAAATTAAAAACTAATTTTTTTAAATAAAAATATTTATTAATATCCCTTTTCAACATTTATTCGTGATATACGGATAAATATATTCAATATTATTGTGTGGAGTATTTTCATTTCGACCGAAGCAGAACTCTTTTTTTCTCTTCACAGTGAGCTCAAATGGGTGGAGCAGGGGCAGCACGCGTCATAACGTGACTTTTACCGAAAAATCAAAAATCGAATTAACATTTTGTATTTGTTTTTTTTTTTTCGACAGTCGCTTCTCTTTCCAAGTCGCTGCCAGCGACAATCTGTGCGCCTATTAAATTAGCAAACTGTTTAAAAAGTTTAAAAACTTTTTGTTTTCGTTTCGACAATTTTTAAAATATTTTATATGAGCACAGCAAAGCCAATGAGAAAAGTTGTAATATTGACTACCAAATTCGAGCCGATTTCCGCTCTTTTCTCCGTTTTTAGTCCGGTTTGCTCGTAGAAGAAAAAAATTTCGTACAAAATTTCTCGATCAGACGCGATCGAAAAGAGTTTCTTTATATAAAAGTACAGAAAATTCGGACTTTTTGTATGCGACACGCAGAAGTGGCCAAAAAGTGGCTGGAGCTGAAATAAAGATTTGTTAAACAAATCCAGTTATAAACAAATTGAGCTTTAGTACTAAAATAACAATGTTTAAGCGCACAACTCCTGTTACAATAAATGTTTTTTTGTTGCGTTTTTCTCCACCTTCTCGCTCCAAAACCTCCAAAAGTTTTGTACTCGGTATCAGTCAGCGCCAAACTTGACTCCCACTACCTGCATTCAAAACGCTTCGCGGCAGTCGTTTCATTTTTTTCATTTTGATTGAATTCAGTTCCCGAGCGAGAGTATTACGGTAAATCCGTAAAGCTCTAGGAAGTACCGTATTATTTTGTACTAATTGCATTAGGCGCACAGCAAAGCGTTGTAGGCGTCGCCCTTTAGTTTCGAAACGAGAAAAATGTTTATAAAGCCAATACTCGGTATTTTTAACTTTGCGACTCAATACTCAGCAGTTTTATTGTTGTTATTGTGGTTCTTGTTGTTGTTGTTTTTGTTTTTTTGTTATATTGTATCACTTTGTTTATAGTGAGTGAGTAATGCGGCGCTTTTATTTATACCAGTTTAATTTTGTTGTTTATTTAAAACAACAACAACAATACATATTCTCAAGTGTCTCGTTTCGAGATAACTAAGTGGGTACTTTGTTGTTGATACTCTGTGGCAGCGGAAGAAAAATTAAATTATTGCTACTAGAACAGCTGAATTAACTTTTTTTGAAGTATGAGGAGAATGAATTTTAATTTATATAACAGTATTTAATAATAAGTGTTTATTAATTCATACTAACAAAATATAAAAACTATTGTTCATATTTTCTGTACTTACATGTTCCGCCAAGAAGCGATATACTCATTTAAGAAAACGTTTTTTTCTAGACCTAGAGGACATGAATTATAATTATTCTTCATAAACAGAACGAAATGGTTCTTGCATGGTTCCTATAAAAGTGCCAGCCAATACAATCTAATCTAACTCATAATCTCATGTTTACCAAATTTTTCATTATCTCAAAATTAATTTTTATTTCTAGAAGAAAGTAACCATGCCCAAAAGTAATGCGTAACTTATGCGTTCTCCATTCTCCAACACTGATCGCGTTACTTACCCAAAAACGAATATCAACGCATAAAAAATAAACGCAACGTCCCTTCCCCCCAGCTGTTGGGATCGCATCGCTACCAACCAATCAGCGTCGTCGTTACCTGAGTTTGTTTTTGTTTTTTTTTTATCCAAAAATTTTAAATTGACGTGACACGGAACAGATAAAAGCAGCGACGCACGCCGCCGCCCTACGCGGCATTCCTGTTCGCCTGTGAAATTGGGTACGAAAAACCATTGGACTTCCTACAAAATGCGGAAAACCGAAAGTGATCTTTTATCCAAAAGTGCGCTCGCTGCGCTGCGCTGCATTAACAAGCCCTGCTCTGTCGCAAACCGCCAAAGCAGCCATGACACACTTTTGGAATGCCGCACAAAGTCAATGTCAAAAATTACGATTTCGCTTTTATAAAAAAATAAAAATTTTCAGAAAACTTTGCATTTAACTTAAATGTCAAATTTCAATTTGCTTTAAGTTTAGTAAAAAGTAAAAAAAGTGGTTTTTAGGTTTGGTTGCGTCGGCACATCATTTCACTCGGATGAACCCCGAAATTTATTCGAGACTATTTGAAATTTATAGAAAAGTAGCGTCGGTCGCTGAATGCTGCGTCGCTGGTAGAAAAAGTTTAAACTTTTGTTATAAACAAAAAACTTAGCAAACTTATTTGTTTAGTAAAATTCAGTGAAGTGACTATTTGGACAGCGGAACTTTGTATGTTATGGTTACTATTCAATAGCTAATAAATGTGTTAAAAAATATTTTATTTATTTATGATAAACATTTATTACTTTTATAATTTGGTATACATATTTAAAGTTACATACATATATTTTACTTTGAAGTTAAACAGCTGATTTGGATTACAGTATTGTCAACAACATCTGCATAACTTGACAATAAAAAGCTTAAAAACTTTGTTCTGTTGTTTTTTTAAACATCCCAAATTTACAGAATTTTTGACTTTATGTTACCGGACAGGTACTCGGGTACTTAGTTGACTACCAACTACCATAAATATTATTTCAGTTAATATAAAATAAACTAGAAATACTGAACATACAAACGGGTCTAAAAGCAAATATAATAATAAAGTTCAATTACACTATTTTCTAACCGAGTAACCATTTCAAATGGTTACTATTGTAAAACTATAAAAAGTTCATTAAACTGAAGAGGCCATTGATATGAAGAGGTTATTAAACTTCAACGCAGTTTTACTAAAAACCAGAAACTAAAAACCACATTGAGGAGAACGACGTATAAAAAAAAACTCGAGTGGGTCAATGAACAACTTTTGAAGTTCATTGACTCGCAACGCACAAAACCAAATTTAACAATGGAGAGTTGAAGAATCCACAAGTGGCTCAAATGGCTAACGAACTAAACTCGAGTTTACAGAACTGAAAAGGTACTTATCACGAAGCCAAACAACACTGACTACAAGCAGAGAAAGATTGAATTGAGCATTGCAACCCTGTATGCAGCATATCTCTTGAAAGAGCGAAACACGTGCGCACCCACATTCGTTAGTCGGTTGTGCGTGCTCTTCTTGTGCTCAAAAATTCTTGAGTAACCGCCTTTTGTTTGAGCCACATCCGAACTGCTCCCTTGCGATTAGAGTTACCAACCAGGTTGGTATTTATTAAGGAAAGAATTCTTGTCAAATAAAATATTTTTGATCTTGTATACAGAGAGAGCTGGCAACCTTAGAAGTGATAATAAGCACTCACTCTCGGTGGTTGATCAATTTTCGGCAGGTCAATGACTTGTTTCCCCACTCACGAAGAGAACGTACAAATTGTCTTTTGTTTGTGTGCTGATATGTGTGCGACGGGTGTAGCGGAGAGTGTAGCGCAGATTGAAGCGGAGAACTGCGATAAGCGGAAACCGAAAAAATTTTGGGAATTTTTCGGCAATGCGGCACTGAGTCTGCTACTTTTGCTGCGTGCCTGTTCAAAACATTACTCGAATGATTTTTCTTTTTTCGAAAACGAATTTATGTGGAACACTTTTTTCAAAGCATTCGGTGATCGAACAAACAGCGAATGAATGCTTTCTTATGCGCTGACATTTTTATTGAAACAAACGAGAAACAAACTTTTAAAGCGCAGGCGAACTTTTCAACGTCGCGGCGGTACATGCCGGTACATTGTTTCGAGTACGCTTGGATATCGAGTGTCGAGTACGAGCGCCTGGTACAGTCGTCCCCACAATGGATGTCATGGCAAGAGCATTGACACACTTTGTTCATGGTTTTTTCGGTTTCGATTTTGATTTTTGTTTCGGTGACTTTGAAAGCGACGGCGCATCCAAACGAAATGAGTGCGCGTCCATGAACGTGACATCGTTCGAGCGCTTCGACCTCCAAGCGACCGTGAGGGCACCTTGAAGTGATCGCCATAGCGAAGGCAAGAACCTTGTACCACATTCGTTGACTCGCTAAAAGTTAAAATGATCGCTTTGCTTCGTTCGGTTGTGGGTTTTCGCTGGCGATCGTTGTAAGAAACTACAAGCGAGAAAGAAGAAGTCTCCTCCGCGGTGCAGTGCGGTGGTGATGGTGGGTGCCTTTCAAAAAATTCACTTTCGATTTCCGTGTAGAAATCGATAGCGTTCTTTGAATAAGCAGCAGGCGCACAGCAATTGCCGCAGGGCGCACATTCGCTGCGACTCGACACAATCAAAGGAGAGTACCTTTCCGGTGTTGTTGTTGTTGGAATTGTGTTCGTAGGTCTAAATAAATGCATATCAAGATCATTCACACACCGCCTGACGTCAGACATAATTTTTGTGATATTTATTGCGATCGTCTGTCTGTCGCTTGTTTTTGTTGTGCCACTTATAACGATAATGATGAAGATCGCTCGCATTCACTTTCGATTTTTTAAACGATCAATAATATTCGGTCACTAAATAACAGGCGCGCAAAATATGCTGCACGCAGCTGTTTCCGAATATTCATTTTGTCAATGTTTATTTTTGTTGTTGTGGGCTTTTTAAATTTTCGGCAATTCAATTTATGCGGGCCGAAAAACAACAACAAAAGACATTCTCTCGAAATAAGGTTGCTTGCAGTTAGTGTTGCGTTGAGTTTAAGTTGGTAGCTGATGTTGGGTAACCAGTTTAAATAAACAGTTTAGATTACTTACTTGTATTTTGAAATAAACATAAGAAAATCAATTTTTAATATAAATTCAAATCAATAATATTTTATTTGAATTTATTTATACATTTTTTCTACATAAATAATATTAGTTATTCGGTATTGAGCAGACCAAAGTGGGTACTTAACAAAAAAACTACCACAATGAAGAGGTTTCTACTCATCACTTGTTGCTTGTCGTCCGCTCTCTGTGCCAGATCGAAAATCAACCCGTATCTCGTGCAGCTGCTCATTGCTCTCAGTTCTCTTGTTGCGCCTGTTCATCGGTTGTTCTTTTGTCAAACGTGAGCATAATTTTTGTTGTTGCTTGTTGATATTTGAGCCTGAGCCACTTGTTGAGTCAGCTACTCAACTTTTGGTTGGGTTCGGGTTTTTTAAGATATGCGGGTCATTGATCCCGAAATTTTAACTAAAATCCACTTGTGATCTTTTTCTAAATGTGAAATGTGCGGTTATTGAACTCTTGTGACGAACGTCCGACCGACCGACTGTAGTTCAATGAACCTTTGAGTAATGAGTAAAAAATAAGCGAATGAAAACTTTTGTTAGTGATGAACAAAATTGTGGATTTAAATAAGATTTTAACAAAAGTGTCTGATATTGTTTACAAGTATTACCAGTTATTTTGTTAAATTTTTCTAAATTTAATTGTTTTTCTTAAGTATTAAAAATTGTATCTATGAAATAATTATTATTGTATAAATACTTTTAAATTAAATATTTAGTAGTAATAAATAAAGCGAAAATATTATTAAAATTTCGAGAAAAAAAATTCCTTTTTTTTAATTTCATTTCAAACCAAAAGTAATTTTTGTAAGCTTAATAAATGCTTAAGTATAAATTGCGCTGGTGACTTTTTGTTGAGTAACAAAAGTTTTGAACTTTTTCTACCAGCAACGCAGCATTGGAAGACAAACGACCCGACTCTGTGCTACTTTGCTATGAATTCTCAAATGAACTCAACTAGATTTCTCCCTATGAACGAATATTAAAATGTCGTATGTGCCTTAGCATGCCCAATAAACATACGACAATTAACTGCTGGTATTTTAGCCAAACAAAATATTGCTAGAGTAACCAAGTAAAGAAAAATTCAATCTACTCGTAATTTATAAACATTTTCGGCAATCGCTTTTGACATTGACTTTGAGGCGTCGAAAGTGTGTCATGGTAACTTTGAAAGCTTGCAGCAGGGCTGGGCTGGGCAGTGCAGTGCGGCACTGCGGCGATCTTGAATAAAAATTAAAGATCACTTTCGGTTTTCCGCATTTTGTAGGAAGTCCAATGGTTTCTCGCATCCAATTTCACAGGCAAACAGCAAACGCAGAACGCGTCAGTACGCATTTTTTTACTTTTCTGTGTCACGTCAAATTTAATATTTTTTTTTGGATAAAGAAAAAAAAAATACAAAAAACTTTGAGGGGAAAGTGGAACAGTCGCTGCCAAAAGGTGTTCGAGCAGTGCGTCATGTTGGTTGTTGTTGATGCGGGCCAATGCTCTGTAAAGAGGTTGTCGAGTGTGTTCAACTTTTGGATTATATTTTTGTGATTTATTCTTTATACTTAGATTAATTGATTTGATTAAATTAGGTTTCATGTTAAAGGGCATTATAAAATGTGACGTAGTCATGGAACTCTTCATTCCTTCGATATGCTCTTAAGCTTAAAGTGATGCCATCTATCAGAAAACTTGTCTGTTCATTTTATAACAAAGCTATTAATCGTAAGATGTCGCTCAGATTATGAAACAATGCAAAAAAGTTGTGTAATTCTTGTCATGCTAGATGGCGCCTCTTTATTATTAGTGTAATTCTTTTGAAATATTAATAGTTCGAATAATAATTTAGAGTAAAATATTGTTTATAATAAATTCTCTACACAGCAATAAAAGTTCCGAATAAATTACCTGTAATTTAACCAGTAATGCTATCAAATTCTTAAAGGCTTTGAAAATATTATTACGTATTTTCTCTCTCTGGGGATGTTTATATATCTTTGTCGACAGCTGTAACTGAAGGATCGTATGAAAATTACATACTTGGGTAGTTATTAGTAAAATAAATTTTCTGATTTTACATTACTTTGTCTTTCCATCCTTAACTTACTTAAATAGCATACCTTAGCTTACCTTACCTTACCTCACCTTACCTCACCTTACCTCACCTTACCTCACCTTACATTATCACTAAGCAGGTGGCTCCTCTGTGCTATCATTCAGCAGTGCTTCATTTTAATACCGAATAATTCAATTAGCGCCTCTACCAGAGAAGTCAATCAGAAATCGGAGGCTCATTCGACGGTCTCGTCATGTGTTGCTCTACACAATTTGACCTTAACGAAATCGCTCTCGCTCGCATATGGCTCGGCGTGTTGGCCGCATAGCGACAACAGGCGGCAGTAGGCCTACTTTTGTGTTGAAAAAAGAAACAAAAACAAAAATATTAAAGCATGCGTTTAACCTTGCATTAAGGCAATTGTTTAAGGTTTTCCAAGGTTTATGCGATTCGGTTGTTTTTTTTTATTATGAGTTTTAAAAAACCTTCGCGATGTTTTTTAATTTTGTTATTTTATTTTTGTTTTAACGAAAACTGATTTTCGAACAAATCGAGTAAGAGACATTTTCAGGCATTGCTGTTGGCCTGGACGGAATAGAACGTCTTCGCGCAGCTAAACTACGAGCGCTTGGGCTAGGAATCTTCTGTCGGAAAACTAGACAGATACATGACAACCAGAAGTTAGCATGCTAACTAGAACGGTCAACTGTGCGGAGGTGGCGTTATTTTTTTAATGGGTGGTTGAAGTGAATTCAATTTTAAGTTATGGCAAGGAAGCCGCACAAAATTTAGTATGCTAACTCACAGCTATTTCGCTAGATCACTTTTTCCTTGGGTACGAGACTGCTCTAACATTTTTTAGACTATCGCAGCTAGCTTGATTAGTTTTTTTGTACTATTTTGAATAGGCGCACAGAAGTCACAGAGAAGCGAGGGACAAAAGTTCGCGTTAAACGAACTTTATGAAAATTTGTAGTTTTATTAATTTATATCAATGGAAAGAGACAACAAATATTGTGATGGTGTGTATGACAGAGATGAAGCTATGTTGGAAGAAAACACAAACGAAAAATCAACAAAAAGTTTAAAACTAAAAATCTGTGCTGGTAGTGTGAATTTTTTTTAAATTCAAATGTAGAATTTAACTTTTAAATTTGACACGTGAAATGTCGAAAAAAATTTAAATATGGTTTGAGGAAATATATGGCGGTATATGATTTTGGTTAAATGAATTTACATTACAGCTAAATCACCTTTAAATTGATACCTTATATGTCAAATTATGTTACTAACAGGTTAAAAATTTGCGATTGTAGAGTTAAACAAAAAGTTCGATATTTTATGTTTACTTATAAATTAAAATAATATATAAAAATAGCAATGTAATCCATGTACGAATTTTTTCATATGTGGTATAAAATTTAAGCTGATATTTTTGTTTTACCAGGTTTTTTACTAACTAAAACTTTATGTTCCAACGTCAAATACGCCGATCAACTTAGAGTAAAATCCCAACACTGTCTAAAAACCAACAATATACAAATCAAGGTCAAAATTAAACAGAAACGAAAACTTACAAAGTCAAGAAACACGAAAAACAAAACCGTCAACGAAAAGGTTAATGCGCTCCCAGCCAATTTTGGGCTAGCAACAAGCTAGAGTCACAACTAAATCGAATTCTGGTATCTTGAGGAAAGAAAAAAATCGTCAATCTAGTTTTCCATAAAAACGAGCGGTTCACTGAACTCGGCTTTTCGACAAGTTCGTTCAACTTTGATTTTTCTCTAGCCTCGGCCAGCTGCGCGCCTGATCTAATGCACCTCCATGATTTCCTATATTTTATTCCATTATAGCAAACATTTTGCTAAAAATACAAAAACAAATCGAAATTAGTATTTTTTTAGTTTATAGTTTTTTAGATAGACTTCGTCGTTTTCTATTTGAATGTACTGTGCGCAGTGAGTACAGCAGCGGAAATCTGTCTTCACTTTCGATTTCGCGTTTTCTAGGAAACCGACCATATTCGACGAACAGGCGCCCATCATTATCCAATGGGCGCGCGAGTGCTCCGTTCGCCCGATTTCCAGACTTGCTCGGCGCGGTACGATACGGTGCGGGGGGATGCGTTGCGTTTAGTTCACGTCTTTAGTGAAATCGCTTTTATTGTTTGTCCGCTTGGCAACAGCTTGGTTTTTCGTTTTTTGTTTTGTTTATGTATTTAGTTAATTGCTCCGTTCACATTTTTTTAAGCGGCTGACCTCGATACTTTTTCTTTTGGTTTTTGGACAAGCGCCCGTCCGGCGGAGTTTCTCTTTTTAGGGTCTCATTCTGTGTTCGTTTCTGCAAGATAACACATTTTTATCAGTTAATGACGTCATTTGTTTTTTAACTGGCTGTGATAAGATATCTTAGATATATAATAGCTTTTATTTATATAAAGAAATTGTTATTTAGTTAATCCGACAGATTCATTAGTTAAGCTCTCAATTCCATTAAATATTCGATTGACATGTACAAATGTTACTAAAGAAATTACAGTAATTCATTTATACCAAAGTACTGAGCATGCAGAACTTTTTTTTATTATTTATTTTATTTGTCATATAACTCATTTGGTTTAGTGAATATTGAAACTTATATTATCGTAAAACAAATTTTATGAAACAGTTATTAATGAATCTTGTAATGATATCATGAGCGATTCAAATTTAATTCGAAAACGAAAATGTTCGTAGTATAATATAAGCGATCATTTCATCGGGGGCGGAAAGAGTTAAACGATCGTTAACGCATCGATTCATTTGAAAATGGTTTTAACGAGTCGTTAACGAAGTCATTCGCATGATCGATTTAAAATGAAATTTTACTAATGATAAAAAATTCTCAATTGAAGTGTAAAAAAATTACTTAATTAATTTGTCCGCAAACAAAATTTAATACATTTTCATTACATCACTCCATCGAGATTTTTTTTATAATAACTCGTATAATTTTTTCCTGCTCTTCTCTTTTTGCAGACTTCATCGCTGCGCTACGCAACGTAAGTGTTGCAATACCGGCGGCCGTTAAACGTGGCGATAATGCCGCCTTAATCTGCAACTACGACATCGAGAACGACACGCTGTACACGGTGAAGTGGTATCGCGGCCGGCGTGAATTTTATCGCTATACGCCGAAAGAGAATCCGGCATGGAAGATTTTCCCATCGACAAATGGCATCACTGTGGAGGTGAGTTAAGTCCAGTTTACTTTGTATTTCGCTGCATTAAGCATATCGATGGATTTCCTTTTTTTTAATTATGCAAAAAGGCGTGTCCACGCGTGCACACGCCGACAATGAAAGTGTGCATCTAGGCGCGCACGGCGCAAAGTTGTCATCGTCAGCGATGCTCATAAATTAAAAGCGGCGCCGCTTGAAAATATGCAATAAAATATCGCTGACAGCTCCGAGTAGAGAAAAGGTGTAAATTGTTGGTTGATTAAAAAATGGGAATCGAAGAAGAAAATCAGACACCACATTGAAATGTGTTGATAACTCTGCAAATTTGCAAATTGTTGTATTTACTTATTTGGGTAGTTGTGTGCGTGCGTGTGTTTACGTGTCTGTGTTAATAAATTTTTAATTAACATTTTCCGATCGTTCGTTCGTTTATTTGCGCTGTTGTTGACTGTATCTTAATGTCCACTCACGTTTTAAAGTGGCAACAGTGTTGCCAACGAGTTGAAGTTGCGTCGTGAAAAGGGGCGGTTCACTTTTGTCAAGTGTTTTATTTTTTGTTTTTCCAATTTAATTTATTTTATTCATATATTTTTATTTTTGTATTTGTGTTTGCACAGTTAAGCGGAAAAGTCGCATCGAACATCAGAAAATGCTTAAGTGTAGTTTTTGTAATTGTTGTCGTTGTTGCTGCTGTTGTTCTTCTGCCGGAGCTGTTGTTGTCTTTTTGGTGTAATTGTTTTTTTTTTGTAATTGTAATTGTTGTTGCCGATGTTTCTTCTGCTGCCGTCGCCGTTGTTGTCCTTATTGCGGTCACTTGGTGTATTTGCATTTTTGTTGTTGTTGTTTTTGCGGTTACTGCGGTTCGCTGCATACGATCGCTCTTGAAAGGGTTCTCATTTGCATTCACAAGTGTGTGTGTGCGTTCGCTCGTTCGTCGGTTATTATCCCTTAACATGTCCGACCGAATGACACAGCTTGTGTCAATTTGAATAGTAGTTGTTGTAATTGCTATTATTGTTATTTTTCTGGCGTATTGAAAAAAAAAATATAATATTTTGTCTCCCTTTTTTTTTTCGATTGCAATTAATTTGAGTCTGTGGCTTTTTGACGGTATTCCTCTTCGCATTCCTGCGTGTCCTTTATTGAAATTGACCTCAAAAATCACGTAAGCACTCGTAAGGACATTCGCCGTTGAATTGTTTATTTTTATATGAATGTAAATTCTTTTGATTATATGAAAAATTTAAATTAAAATTTTGAATGTAGATTTTGGTCTTAGCATACTTTTAGGGCTGTATTAAAAATGAGTGGGCCTCAAGCTTTCATCATTTTCCACAAAAGCATATAAAAATAAATCTTAACTCATTAAAATAAAATTAAGAATGTCAAGGCACGCACACACACACACCCACTACTACCACCAACACTTATATTCACATACATGTATAATACAAACACACATACACATATAATTGTTTTTGTTTTTATCCCCAGCAGGACAAGGTAATCAGGTGGCTTCAGTGCTGCATTCAATGATTTGGAATGACAATCACTTCTCGTTGGATTACCTTTATATGGGCGTCTTGCATTACATTTTGTATGAAATGGCCGCAAAAGTAATCAAAGAAAGCTCGCTTACCTATTTAACTAAAAAGATTGCGTAGAGGAAGCGTTTGCCTACTTTTTCGATATTATGAAGTGATTACCTAAACTATTCCAAAGAATGTGCTAATAATGCAATCGCTTACTTTGTCTTTCCATTGAATTCATTACTTGGCTCATTCCAGAGATTGTACTTCGGAAGCGATCGCCTACTAATTGGATATAAGGAAGTGATTACATAATTCAATTCAAAGATTGTGCTTATGAATCCATCATCTACTTTTTCGATCCATTGACCTGATTGTATATCTCATTTTAAAAAATTTACAGATGAAGTGATCGCTTACCTTGTTCATTGTACTGCATATTTAAACGCTTTAATATTCTTTGGAGTTAAATATTAATTCAATCAATATTTTTATATTATTTATATAAATTTCAATTCATTTTACATTTTATGATATGCACATTAAAAATAAATAAATTAGTAAACAAAAATAAAAATTAATAATATAATAATATACATTTATTGGCGTTTATGACAGTTTTCTGTCCTTCTTGGCAATACACAATTTTTTAAAATGTGCATTTTTAGCACGTTTAAATGCTGTACGTATTTCTCGCACGTAATCATAGTGGTCGAATCCATTTTTTTGGTGGATTTCTATATGTAAGTAAAAAAATAAAAACATTAAAACTAATAATACATATAAGTTTACTTAAATATGTGTATTTACTTTGTAAAATTTCCTATAATTTCTATAATTTCCTTATGATTTCTTAAAACATCTTTAATTTTTTCCATATTTTTTTTAATCCCATAGTGCCAGTAGTAACCAGGCGTTACACTTCTAATTATAGTTTTTTCTACTTGTCCAAAAAGAGTTTTTGTAGCAAGTGGAACATTTAAATTTTCAGATCTTAAAATATGCACGTGCACCTAGAAACGTTTAAGTTTATATACCAGTCTTTTATTTTTTGTGCCAGAGACACCTGAGTGCAAAGATTAAATTTATTTAAAAACAATTGTTTTTCGTTTTTTATTAAATTCCTTATACTACGCTCGCTTAACCATCTCTGTGCCATATTAAAACTTACCAACCAATTATTCAGCTATTTTTTCTTTTTGTTTTATTTTTTTATTGAATTTCACTGAGTGCCTTCAACTTGCCACTATGAATATTTAGAATCAACTGAATGTTGCTTTAAAATGTAAATGCGCAATATATTTTTTCTATTCAAACGGTACTTTTCAGTATGTATCAAATATACAAAATTTATGTATACTTTATATATACAAATTTAAAATAACGTATTTTTAATACATATCCACGGATTACCCTACCACATTACTTTTCCATCAAAAGTATTGCATTAGCATTACTACAGCCAATTACTTTTCTCTCAAAAGTAATGTAGGGCATAACTTAAAAACATTTTATCTCGAAAATTATATAAAACACTTTCTGTAAGGCTTTAGATGAACTGCTTTAAAAAATATTGTTTGATTAATTTTAAATTTTCTAAAAACTATAAGTTTTAATTATAAACTTTTGTACACTTTTAAAGTCCTTTTAAAATGTATTCGCCTACAATAATTGTTGTATATATAAAATAAATATGAGGTGAATTATTCAGACTCCTTAAAAAATATAAAAAAATAATATGTATATATAATAATATAATAATAAATTTAGTTACCAAGAAAATAAAAGCAATAAATACACAAAACGCTTAAAACCACTAATAACCATTGTAAATTTGGCTATATTACCAAATGCAAATAGCTCACCAGTTCAGGTAATAAATTATTAAGCATGGAAAAACCGACGTCATTGTTTTACTACATTACCTTTTACAGAAATGTAATGCTTTGCATTACTTTTAACCAAATTAGTAATGCAGGTGGGAACCAAACAAATCGAATCAAATGAAATATAAAATGTAATGCGGCCTGATTACAAGGTAATGCATACAGCACTGAATCTTTTTGTAATCAGTTGCCATTTTTCCTACTGGGTCATAACATAAATAAAACAAATCCGAAAAGCACAGGAAGAAGAAGAATCCCCTAAAGCATTAAAAATTGCACTCATGCGCAAAATCGCGCTCAGCTCTTTAAAATTTATAACAACAACAACAACAACAAAAATAAGTAATTACGCGGCGAATGTTTTTTATAGCGTATAAATACGCACGAACAACGCCGCTGTCGCGTTCGCATAAATTTAAAACAAATAATTAAAAAATAACAACAAACCAATACACACCCACAATTACACACACACGTACACGCACACCGACACATACAAGTAATTAATATATGCAAATTAAGATGAGGATGGTTGCGCGAGAGGCTGTGCTGCCTGGAGTCACACAACCGCAGCAATCATTGTAGTTAAAAAAATTTGGAAATATCAAAACAAACAACAACAAAAACAAAAACAATGAGATATGCTTTTCAAAAAGCAGCGCTCCTATTAGTTTGCAAGTTTGTTGCATTCCTAAAGGAGCACTCCTTTTTGTTTAAGAGTAATTTTTGCAACATTCCTCAGCAACAAAAAACCAAATTGTCTATTCAAAGTAAATTTTTTTTCTTAGCATACTTTTAGGGCGTTCACGTTAAACGCTTTATTGGTAACACCGAAGTTGCCAGACTGTATTAAAATATTTAACAATATACAAAAGTTATAATTTATTTGAATGAATAAATTGAAAACTATTGCTACAAAAAGTTATAAAATCAAAATTACAAAATTATATACTATATTAAACTTTGTATCTTTTAATAAAATTATTAAAGAGCTAAAAGAAAAAAATAAGCACTATCGGAGAAAAATATGCAACTTGAGCTTACCGTAAGTCCGCATCCGACAGGCACACGCACAGCTGATGCACAGAACCACATAAAAGTATACACTACGAATGCATATTAAAAGAATATAAAATATTATTTCGTTTTAATACAAATATATATTTATTTCCCGCACTCACCTGTACATATTTGCGCATTGATTGCGCCTTTAGGTACTTGCGACGCATCTATCGAATTTTTTTTAACCAAGTTTCTGTTTTTTCTCTCTCTGCCTACTTTTTTCGAATATTTTCAGACGAGCGCGTCAAATGCGAGTCATGTGCTGTTGCGCACGGTGCCGCTGACGGTTTCCGGCAAATTTGCATGCGAGGTATCGGCGGATGCGCCCTCGTTTCACACCTCCATTGTGTGGGCCGAAATGGAAGTTGTCGGTAGGTGTTATTGTTATTGTTATTGCTATATTTGACATTCAGTTATGTATGAACAATTTGTTGAATATTTCATAAAGTTTTATTTATTGCATATCTTAAAAATATGCACACACTCAAAAATTGCCATTTAAAAATTTAATATTTAAATGAATTTGTTTTTTTCTTTGCGCCTTTTTTGATGCAGAATTGCCAGCACAGCGCCCCATCATAACGGGCATCCATTCACGCTATCGCCTTGGGGACATGATCAATGGAAATTGCTCGTCGGACTATTCAAAGCCGGCGGCGAATTTGACCTGGTGGATAAACGATATACAGGTGGGTGCTTTAAAAAAGTTAAATGTGGTTTTTTTTAATGAAATTTATTTAAACAATTTATTTTTATTAAATTTAAGAAAAAAACAATAAATGTGAAAAATTCATTTTAAAAATTAACAAAATTTTAAAAAGTCTAAGTATTGAAAATTTCGCTTAAAAACAAGAAGGCAGTTTTTTAAGACAACTTTAGTTGTTTGTGCTTGATTTAAAACTCCTCAACTATTGATGTATATATATATTAATTTTCTAACAATGAAAAAAAGTATACTTATTTTCAAACTGGGGGCAGCACTATTTTGTGATTTAAGTAATTTTTAGTTTTTGGTACATGCCTAAAAGTATGCAGTCACTTATGCGTTTTTAATATGTTCTCTTTTAAGCATCAAGATTACTAAACTAATCATGTCTCATAAAAATTTTAGTGCTCAAATTGCCAGCCTCACTCTAAATCTTCTTCGGTTTTTGGCGCTGCGCCCCACAGCGCATTTACACCCAAACGAAAACGAAAAAAAAGTAGAAGAAGAAGAGCAATAACATTCAATTATTTCAATATTTTTCACTAAAATCCGACTTAAGTGCAGCATAAATCAGACACAAATCGAACTAATGAAAAATCTTCTTCGTCCTCCTCCTACTCGTCCTCTCCCACTTGCTTTAATTCACATTTGGCTAAGCCAATGTCATATTTTCTTGCCATACGTCGAGTGGAAGAAACGAGAAGAGAATAAAAAGAAGGCAACAAAAAAAGAAAACACTAATGATGGTTTTTTACGGCTCTCTTTCGTATTGCGAACGTTTGAAGGAAAACAAAAAAATTCAATTTGATATCGGATATGGTCCAAAATCGTTTTGCGAAGTGGACAGCAGCAGTGGAGAAGAAACAGAAAATTCAGCTTAACTCGGTGGGGATATGCCAAAAGTCGCAGGATTGAAAGGCACTAAAAAAAAAAAAAATAAAACGAGAGAGAAAGAGAGCGAGCGAGAGCGAAAGACAGACAACGCAAAAAAGTTATGACAGCCAAGTGACATATGTTACGAGCATTGCTACTGCTGCTGCTGCTCCTTTCGTTGGTTTCTATTACGAAAAAAGAGCAACAACGACAACAAAAAAAGAAGTTTAGCATGAATTGTGTGTAGCAAAATTTTGGGTGCTCGATTTGATGGAAGTGCAGATTTAATAAATTTGCAAAAAGTGAAAAAATTAAAGATTAGGAAAAAGTTTAAGCAAAAGATCATCAGGTTTTTATATAATTTTGAAAGAGCTTGTGTGGGGTATTAGACAAAATTTAAAACTTAATAAAAACAAAAATAAAAATGCTTTTTAAGATGTATTCAAAGCAGTAGAAAGTAGTAAAAGAAATTCGGTTTTTTCATTACGTTTTAAACGCCTTTCATATGCACGACTTTTCAATTTTTGTTTGATCCTGATGTCATACATACATATTGTATGTATGCATATTCATATGTATGGAATTCTAATTTTCTTCACTCACACAAATTGCGACAAAACTTTAAATTGAATGGGTGGAGGAGGGGAGGGGAGGGAGGGGAGTATTTTTGGTTGCTGTGTTTTTTCCATCATCTTTTTGTCGAGTTCAGCTGAGAACGTCACCCACAAATGTCCGAATGTGACACCCGGGATACTGATTTGTGTGCATTGCCAAGTTGGGGAAATTTTATTAAAAACGAAAATGAATGAAAATGAAATGCGCAAAGTGGACGCGCTTGAGACGGACGTTCGTTCGTCGTTCGTTCAAGTGCAATGCGGAGCAGCAAAGCGGGCAAGAGCAAATTTCAATTTCGACTTGGCCAACAATGCATAAATCAATAATTTTCGCAGTTTTTTTTTTCTTAGCTGTTATTTTTTTTGAAGTAGTTTTTTTTTTTTTTGGCAAGAGTGTTTGGTATAATTTATGTGTGAACTTGTGTGTGCTTGTGTGTGTGTGAATGGGTAGCTAAACAAATTTGCGACGCAGTGAAAAGGCAATAACAAGTTTTTTTGTGCTATGAAGTTAGAAATAAATACACAAAATGTTCGAGTATATAGTAATAAAAACTTTACATACTTTTAGGCATTTTAACAATATCTTAAACAAGATTAAAATTTAAATATATTTGATAACATTATTTTTAAATACTTTTGTCATTAATAAATTTAAGAAACTATGCTGAAGTAAAAACATTGCCTACTTTTAGGTGCTGCCCAACTACATACACCCCTTTGAGGTGCAAAAGCATGTACAGGAGCACATGGAATCGGCAGTGCTAGAAATAAATTTTGTCGTGACAGCGCAACACTTTATCAAAGGACGTTTGAAGGTGACTTTCGTTCATAAAATAAATAATTAAAATTTTTTATATTTAATAAAAATATTTATTTGTTTAGTTGAAATGCTCGGCGCGCATACACGATGTGTACGATCAGGAATCAGAAAAACTCATCGAAGAGGATCGTCCGCGTATTTTGGCCTCGGGACGCTCACCCGATATGAATATGTATCCGTTTGATCAGCCGACAGACGCAGACGGCTTTAATGATCAGAATGAGCTGTATTTGACGCACTACACAAGTGAGTAGCGTACTTATTAAAAAAATAAAAATAAATATAAAAGAATGTAATTTGAAATTTGATTTAAAATTAAAAAGAAGAAGAAGACGAGTTTTATTTAGTAGGCCAGATTTTATTTAAGTATTATGTAAAAAAAATTGTATGGTTTAAATGATAAGAACATTTATTTGAAACGCTTTATTTAGAGATTATTCCGCCACACATACACACTCACGCACACGCACACACACACACACACTTCGAAAGAAATAACAAATAATGCCACAACATTTAAATATAAATTTCCGGTTGTCCGCTTTTTGGACATCATCCATCTTGACATAGCATCACACTTTCTGCACGCTTCTTCTACTTCTTCTACTTCTTCTCCTTCTTCTTTTTTCTGTTTCGAAACGAACCGAACGAAACGAAATGAAAGGACTATAAAAATCATCTTGATTAATAGAACGACGTTAGTCAAGCATAACAATGTTACGTGGCAAATTACTCATACGTAACCGAAAAACAAATACTTACACAGCTAACTCACACACAGACACACACACACATGTATACATTCGCATACTTAGATACGCTTACATATGCACAAAATGATGTTTAATAGACACAAAAGCAAGCCAAAATTCAACCGGACTCCGCCACCCAAAAACATGCATACAATGAAACAAACACACACAAATGCAAACAGACAAATTAGACTGGTTGTGAGCATAAAGCAAAGGTACTTAATGACAATTTGCGGGGTTATTATATATACATATATATATATTAAATATTATTAATAATTTGAATAAAGTAGTTTGTGAGCTTTACATTTTAAAATGAAAAATTATTTTGTAAAAGATTTTTGAAAGCTAAATTAGAAACAGTTAATTTGCAAGCGTTTATTTTAAGAAAGTAAATGTTGATAAAATTTTTGTTTAGAATTTTTACAAGAATGTTTAAAAAATATTTTAAGCATATGAAAAAAAAACTCAATCAATGAAAAATCAGTAATTTGCGCAAAACCACTCTAATAGATGCAAACAAGACAATATCAATCTTTTACGGTATTACGGTCAAAGAAAAACCGAGAAATGGGTTAGCATGAGGACATGCTATGCTGATGCTTGAGCTTGAGGTAGTGGGAGTGGGAGTAGGAGTGGGAGGCGGTAGTCAAACAAATCCCATAAAATCTTTGCATGATTGTTTTGTAACTAACACAGCAGTAAACTACACAGATACATGCACATTAACACACACACATATACACATAAATATACAAACAAACATACACCATTACATTGATAAAGTGTCGAGCATTAAATCAAAGTTAGTGCAAAAATTCCCAAATGCAAACGGAAAAAGGAAATATCTCATTACAAACGCGCGTTACGAATAAGCAAAAGCAAAGCTATCAGGGGGGGTGGGTAGGTTGGCAAAGCGGAAAGGCTAAGCAAAAAGCTTCCGAACGATATATATTATTGCTTAACGCTGAGCTTTTGCAATTAATTCAAAGATTAATTCCACCGAAGAGAGTAATTCGCTTTGCTCGCTGCCCGCCATTGCTGCGAAAAGCGGAAGTTGTAAATAAGGCGTGTGGGCGAGGCATGATCTAGGCAGCAGTGTATGCAAAGGGGCAACGTAAGTTTATTAAAAGCAAGGCGGCAGCCGCCTCGACGTATTTAATATTTTTATGTTTTGCCAGGAAATTAGCGTGACTAATGTGTGTTTTCTCGGGATTAAGTAGTGCCGGATTTTATTGCTTTGTTGCCAGGGGGCGGGCGAAGAAAGCGCGGGCGGGTAGTGGTCGTAGAGGCATGTAGTAGAGGTGTCATGAGAAGTTTATGCTATAGTCGAATTAATTGTTTGATTTGAGCGCAGCATCAGCAGCGCAGCAGCAGCAGCGCAGCAGCGCATGTTTGAGTTTAATCGTGATTTTACTTCTGCGTGACTTTATTAGCGGAAACGGAAAGTCAAGTTCGTTTTTACGATATGGGCAAATACTTAAATACTTAATTTACGTTTGGACAATAAAATCTAGCAAGCAGCTTGTGGATGTCAAGTGTGTGTATGACATGTCAAGGAAAAAAGCTAAAGTTGTCGTTTTGTTTAAAAGTTTAAGTATACTTCCATTTTATGAAATTCATAAATTTTTTTTTGTTTGTCATTTCAGACTCAGCGATAAGAAATCGATACAACAAAAATGCTTTGATTACATTCTGTCAACTGATGTCGCTGCTATTGTGCAGTTTGTTGCTGCCGTCGATAAGCGTGATTATTAAACAGGATACCACAACAACAAACTGCAGGATCAAAACAAATGTTAAATCTTTTACAAAAAACCGGAACGTATGCAAGTATTTGGAAAACGACGCTCACAACCCAAACGCAAGTGTGAAAAATCCGAAATTCGAAATTAACCCATACGAAACGACGGCGAATCAGCGGTGATAAGTGAACGAACGAGAAAGCAAAGAAAACATAAAGTAAAAGTAAACGAAAATCGAATGCGAAATTCTGAAGCTTAGAACAAAAAATTAAAACAGAAAGCAGAAAGTAGCAGCAGCAGCCAAAATGATAAGTCTTATAAAATTAAAGCATAGTTCTAGGCATACCACATACATAACTGTACGATTAAACAGTTTTGATCAAGAATATTTGTAAAGCAGAAAAATTTAAGTGAATAACATAAAATCAGGAGAAAAGCAAATAGTAAAAAAAATTAAAAAAATTCAACTGTTCGTTTAAGCAAAGTTTTGCAGTTTTCATAAACGTCTGAGAAATTGTTGTTTGCTTGTTTTTGTACATAAATAAAACCTTAGCACATAAATGCGTATTTACTTAAGTATATATATACATATATTTACATGTGAAATCGATTAAACTTGAGCATTTAACTTTTCAAATTAAACAAAATCAAGTTTATCGATTTTTTCTTTGATTTAGTTAAGTTGAGCTACAGGCTAAACGCACGTAACTCAAGTTAGAATTAAACAAAATTCAAATATTGAAAATTTCAAGATGTTTTTTTTAAACGTTTAAGTGGAATTAAATATTGCATTAAAATTACTTAAAATAATGTGGCATTATAAAGAATGAAAACCAAAAAAAGCGAATAATGCAAACGTAAATTAATGTCGTAAATAAATATGAATAAATGTCGTTAGTATGTAAGTTAATATTATGTATAATTATAACAAAAACAAAACAAAAAACTACTTTTAAGCATATTAATTAAACAAATAAATAAATTTTGGTTAAAATATTAAAAGTAAACATTGTTTGGTTTTTATTTTTGTATTTTGGTGGTAGGATCAAAACGGCGAGATTTGAGTTAAGATCGGTTCTAGCGGAAAATATAATTTCTTTGTATTTCAATTGAGGCGTAACATGTGACAAATAAATTGGTTAGTTTTCTAATACAAATGGGGCATTTAAAAGCACATTCTGTAGGTCTAAGAGTTCTAACAGTTTGAACTACATTTTAATACCATTATTGGTATTAAATTAAAGAGAATAATCTTTGGTAAGCAAAACTAAAAAATGTTATTAGATTAAATTCACTTCCTGTTTGATAGATCTCAAATTTGTTTGGTTATAAGACGCAAGAAAGCCAAGGAGCACCTGAAATTCAAACAAGAAAAAATCACGCAAAATGTTGCAAGAACTTACAAATAAAAAAGAAACATTAGACAAGCTGTGGCAAATAGCGGCGGCAGCCAAAGAAATATTGCAAAACAAAATAACAAATAAAATCACTAAGAAATATGTGAGTAGAAAAACACACACACATAGACACACACATAAAACAAACGTATGTAGTCGAACACATAAAGCAAATGCAGCAGTAAAAATAGCAAACAGCAGCAACAACAAAAACAGAACGCGGCGATGCTCTCCTGCAACACTGCAAATGAAAGATCAAGAAGACAAAGTGCCTAAAAGTATGCAGCTGCAACAAAATGTGTTTCTGTGTATCCGATTGTGTATGTGTGTGTTGGTGTGTTGCATACTTTGGTGCGTTCAGCAATTTCACTCATGGTTGCTGCACACGCTAAAAACTTTGTTGCCGCCGCAAAAGTTGCCGATGTTGTTGTTGTTATTGTTATTGTTTCTACCATGTTTTCAGTGTTGCCATTGTAAATTCTCACAGTTTGCAACTTTTATTTCTATTTTTGTGTCCGCTGTAGCTGCTGACTTTGAGTGGCCGGCAAAAGAAGCAGCAGCAACGGCAGCTCAAGCGCTCGTTCGCTCCTCGAGTGGCGAAAATAAGGGGGCGTGACAAATGGAACGCATTGTTGACCATGTCTGCTGCCGGGCCAGCAAAACAGCAGCATGTTTGAAAATTTATTGTGCAGCTGAATTTTAGAGTGGTTTTAAAAATAAAATTACATTTAATACTCTTTAATATATTCTTTTGATGTTTAGTTGGAGCTATCAAAACCAGTCTAATACCATTAACACACACACACGAACGTCACTTCAAAAGTTTCTATTTGCGCAACTACTTTCCCTACCAAAGTCCGAAAAATACCGCAATTGTTCGCCTTTTGTTGCCGCTTTTCAGGCGCTTTGAAGCTCCGCTCGAGTGCTGCGAATGACTTTTCAAAAACTGCTTCTTCTTCTGCTTCTGCTTTTGCTTTTGCTTTTGCTGCTGCTGGTGATTCTTCTTCTTTTCGATTGGCACTAATGGACAATCGAAAATGCATTCGAGTGGCAATTTTGTGGATTTTTTAGTGTTTGTAATTGATTTTGCTGTTAATGTTGGGCGTCATGTGTGTGTGTGTGTATGTGTGCTTGTGTGTGTTTTTGTGTGCATGTATGTGATCTGATTTGTGGCTCTATGTCTGCATGTGTATTGTTGTCATCATGTTATGTTGTTGAGTGTTGTTGTTGCCGTTGCTGCTGCTCCTCTTGTGTTTCAATTTGGTTTGTTTTTGTATTTTGCCACTTTTTTTAATTGTCAATAATTTTGCAAAGCAATCGTTTAAACTTTACACTTTAAAGTTGTTGTTATTGTTGTTTTCCATTCTACTTTTAAAAATTAAATTAAATTGTGGGAAAATATTTAAGTTAAAGAAATTTTAAAAAGTTTTTTGAATGAATATTAAGAATTTTTAAATAATACTAATTTGGTGAGCTTTATATTAATAAACAAATATAAATTAAAAAAATTAACAAAATTCAGTTTTTTTATTGATTCCGACAGAATTTATTGAAATCAATATATAATTCATTCAATAACTGGAAAAAAGCTTCACTGTTAATTTAAGTTCAATTCAAAGATTTAATTTTGGAAAAGATTTTTAAATACATGTTTTATTGAAATAATTAGAGAATAATTAGAATTTGAAAATACAGTTAAAAAATCAAAATTAGAACAAACTTCAAATGAATGAAATTTTTTTTTATTAAAACTATTGTGTGGTTGAATTTTTTATTATTTAATATTTTAAACATTATTTAAAAATTTAATGCGCAAACGTTGCTTAGTTGAAAGGAATCAACGACTGAAATATGTTATCGGCTAGAAGCTAAATAAACATTAAATTAATATGGATTTTGCTTTAAAGAGATATCAACGAAATTTATTAATATAGTATTTAAGTCGATTTCAAATAAACATGAGTTTTATTTAAAGTAATTTAATTAACAGGAAACTAATTTTTGTGAAAAAAAAAATGAATTCCAGAAAGAATTTTGTTAAATTTAAGATTCAAATTTTACAGCAGCTGTCGACGACGACAGCACACACACACACACAGATGACTACGACAATTCGATACAGTTGCATTCATTGCGTAAAATTGTCAACGACAACAACAAATGCCGCCAACAACGATAACAACAACAACAACGACAATGTAAATAACTTCCGCTCATAAATTTGCAATAAATTTTATGCAGCGCAGAATTGGACAAAGTGCAAAAGGACGCAAAAGACTCAGCATGATAGGGTGGGTGGGAAGTATGAGGCGTGAGGACAAGCGAACGAGCGGAAGGCGATATCGACCAACAACAACAACGACTAAAAAGCAACAACAACAACAAAAGCAACACAGAGTCGAAAACGCCAAAAAGCATTTACACAAAAATTACTCGACAGGAAATACGCCATGTCAGTGTGTACGCTTTTGCATGTGTGCGTAGGGCCACTGTAAAACCTTCATACTTGTGTGAGTGTGTGTGTCAATTGTTTTTTGTGTTGTTTTTATTGCTATTGTTGTTGTTTTGTTGCGCTGTGCTTTGCTGTTATTGTGTGCGGCGCAATGCGTACACTGACACACACGCAATTGTCATCTCACAGTATACATTTTTGTTGTAAAATTTAAAAAACATGTATAAATAATTTTAAGAAAAATTTGGTTTTTTATAAAGAAAAAAATAAAACTTTCAAAATCAACAACAAGTTTTTTAGAAATTTAGAAGTTGAAATTTCGTTTTTTTTTCGAATATCTTATCTTTTGCAGCAGTTTCATTATTTCGAATGACTTTGCTGTTTACTGTTACTGTGCGTGCCATCGTCACATACGCCGACTGAATGTGTATTTGCATTGCATACTTTTTGGCTGCAATAAAATCTGCTCACGCGCTTTGCACTCGCTTCGTAAACTGTTTTAACATGTCAGCGCAGTTGATTTTTGGCAGCACATTCACACACACATACGACTCGTCGACAAATACGACTCGTGTATGTGTGTGTGTGTCGTTGCTTGTGACGCGCTTTTCGAAAATGAAATGACATGCTGCAAGTGACGCGCGACATTACTTCAAGCTTTCAGCTCTTTGCAGCTATCGCTTTTGGCTGTGCTTTGCTCTGCTCTGCTCTGCTGACGGGAAGCGGTCTACGATCCTCTAAAGCGAGTTTTTATTAAAATGAGGTCGCTTCTTTTTGGGGTTTTGATGGGTTGTTTTTTTCGTTGTTGTTATTTTCCTTTTTATTTTGGTAAAATTGCGCAAATGGCGGAATTGTGCTGCTGCAAGTATTTTAATTAAAAAATTTTTGTCGCTACATTTCTTCTCAATTGTTGCTGTTGTTGTTCTTTGTATGTGTGTAATTGTTTTGTATTAAATCTTTGCTAATACTTTGCATTGCAGGATCCTTATGGAGTTGAATTTGTTCAAGCAAAAGCGCGGAAATTGAAATTGTTAATAATTTAATAAAAAATGACAAAGCCGAATCGAATATTTAAATTTTCTTATATTAACAATTTATATTTTTAATTTCTCAATAAATAAAACTGAAATATTTTCATTTGTACACGCCAACAAAAATATATGAATAACATTTTAATTTGTTTACAAAGAATAAAGAAATATTAAAAAGTCATTCAAATGTAAAAATTGCCAAGAGTAAGGATCGTCAGGAGCTCATTATCATTACTTTTTACATGTTGGACTCCCTTTGCATTGCTTTTACGACTAAAAGTAATTAAAGGACTGATAATTGAGTCCTTGAAAAAAATGCATATAAAATTAATTAAATTTCTCCGAAAATATGTAAAATCATTTTTGTTTCGCAAAGCAAAATTGTATACTTTAATATTTTCTGTCTGCTCTCTGCATGAATTTTTCAATGTGATTTGCTTTACAGGAAAATCCAATTTTTGCAACAAACTGAAAATAATTAAAAGATAAAGACGAAAAAAAAATGGCTTTAAATATTATCGACGATTTCAACGCGTGAAAGTTGCCTTTCGAACTGCTTTAATAAATATTAAATATTTGCTGATGCGTGCGTGAGTGTATCTGTGTGTGTGTGTGGTGTGTGTAAGGTAAACCACAGCAGAAAAGCAGCACACCGCACTACCACAAGTGCAATAATTTGTTATTACGCATTAACGAGCCCAAAGGACTCACTCAACCGCAAATGCTGCGCGAGTTTCTCTTCCGTCGTTCTTCAAGCGCACGGACGGACGGACGCACGCACACACGCTATGAATGTCGTTGCGCGCGCTTAAATGCTCTTATAGTTGTTGTTGTTGTTGTTTTTGTTGTTGGCGTGGTGTCTTTTTTCGCTGTCTAAGTATGCGTCTGTTTGTTTATTTATTTGTGTTAGTATGGTGCCTTGTTCCCACTTAATCATATTTTGTTGTCTGTCGTTGGAGTCGACACTTTATGCTAATGGCGCACACAAGGTTGGCCACATTTCACATATATACACGCACATATGTGTTCTTTTTATGTGTGAGTATTTGTGAGCGTGTGTGTGTGCGTATTTATTTGAAGAAGAAGCAGAGACATTTGTCAAATTATCACGGGAAAAATAAAAGCTTTCAAGGGATGTGCCAAATTTCGGAACTTACCAATTACGATCCATTTCGGAGCAATTTGTATCACTTTTTTTGTTTATGCGAATTTATTGTTAAGCTATGAACTAAACGGAACAAATGAGGTGTCGTTTGAAAGTGTGACTTCAGTCCGTAGCGGAGATTCTAATAAATATATTAAACTGTTGAGGTAAGTTAAAGGGAAACACAATTAGGGATAAAATTCCATTCTTGAATTTTTGAGAATTTTAAAAAGGGCAAATTAGAAATTTTTAAGTAAATAATTTATTGATAAAAAACTAATATAACCAAAATTTTGTACAATGAAAAAAAATCTTGTACGAGCCTAGAAAAAAAGTTCTTTTAATTATATAATCTTTTCAATAATTTGACTCACACAACCGCAGAAAATTAAAAAAATAATTTCCAACTTAACTCTTTTAAACTGTTTTCCATTTGCCAATGCAAACAAATTGCCGCTACCGAGCAGAAAATAAGAAGAAGAAGACATCGCGCGAAAACACAAAATGGAAAATTCAATTGCGCTTCAAAGTATGCTACGAAAGACGATGACGACGACGGCGGCAAAAAAAACCCAACGCTAAACCAATAAAAATCACGCAACACAACCGCAAAAATAATGACAAAACATCGCAAAGCTGGGCGAGGTGAGTCGAGGCGCAGAGGAGGAGGGAAGCAAGTAAAAGTAGGGAAAACAAAGAAATCTGCGCCACAATGACATTAATTTACACAACAACAGAGCCAAAGCAACAGCGGAAACGGGAGCAGAAGAGTCAAAAGCAAAAAGAAAGCGAAAACAAACAGCGAAAAAGTTGAAAAAAGCTCAGAATCGGAATTGGCGCGCATTCTTGCAGCAAAATACAAAAATTCCAAAAGCTAAAGATACAAAAAAACAACAACGCTGAAAAGTAGAGAAAACTCCAAAACAAGGAAAAACCCAAGTTGAAGGCAACAAAACCACCACCACCAACAACAACAACACATTTTTGTTCGCCTGTGCGACAAAATAAAAACGCACAAAGGCGATAAATGAAAAAAGTTTCACTAATTGAATTCGGTTAAAACAATTACGCGAAACACAAAACGCTCAAGTTTTCCCAAAAAAAAAACAAGAAAAGAAAATATATATATAAAAATAAAAAGCGGAAAAAAATTATAAACATTTTCTGAATTTTTGCAAATAAAATAATTGCATTTATTTGAGAATTTTTTTCGTTTAGCATAGAAAAGTTTGTATATTATTGTGAAAGAGGTGGAAGAGGGGAAAGAGGTGGTAGCCGCATAAAACGTTTTGTTAAAAGTTTAAACAATTTTAGAGTTGCAAGCGCGCGTGTGCCTAAAATTATGCAAACACTGAAAAAATACGGTGCGATAAAAACAGTTAATACAAATGTTTATTGAGAAACAACAACACTAATTAGAGCTTATTAATATTATCTATATTATTAAATATATGTAAGCTTCAAAAGCATTTATCTTATTGTCATATTAACATTTTTGAAACTTATCATTTTTTTGTAAATCAATTTTCATATTGATTGAGTGCTTTTAAGTAAAAAAATTGAAATCTAGAAACAATTTTAAAGCGCTATCGTAGCCATTTAAAAAAATTTTGAGTTTTCTTGCAGTGTATTTGAGTTCTATCGTTGCAGTTATTTTTGGTGTTGTTGTTGTTGTTGTTTTGGAAGTGCTGTAAGATTCAATTGACAAAGTTGAATTGCTGATTTTTATGTTGAAGTTTACGCACAAATTTGCTCATGTCTTTGTATTTGTAATGCGTGTATTTGCAAGTACTTGTATTTGTATGTATGTGCGGATTTTAACACTTTTAGCAACGTGAAAAGTGACTTGTTTTTTTATTGATTTTTTATTAAATATTTATAAGTTGTTTTATTTAAAAAAAATATTTCAATTAATTTAACTACTTAGAGCATATTTTTAGGTGCGTATTCAAACCCAATGAAGTTACTGTCGACATTTATATTTCAATATCACAAATACCGTAGGTCGACTACATCCATTGTGGATTTACAAATGATCGCCTATCTAAACTCAATCCCGTTAGAAAATTAGTTTATATAATTAAACATCGCTTACCTCAAATGCAGCAAGTAATTGTCGCCCGAATGTGTATGTTCCGTCCGTCTTTCTGTACAGTAGGAGATGCCATCGAGTGGATTAAAAACATTTAAAGTTTCAATGTTAATAAAAGCTGTGATGGAAAGTTGGAATACGTAGTCCAAATGTGTAGGCCAATTTTAACTCAAATGACTTTCCAGGATAGACGGACGGAGAGACAGACAGATAAAAAAACGAATAGGAATTAGCGTTGGAACTGTTGCATAACAAACCGGAAACACTGCTGAGCAGATACGAACCACAAATAATTTTGTGAAAATTTCGCAACGAATTGAAAATGTCAAAAATTCACCAAAAAAAAAACCCAAAGTGTAACAAACAGACAGACAGAAGGACAATAAGTTGGACATTCAGACAGAAAGGCTCATGGAAAGCTAAATGAATAGAAGGATAAATGAATAAAAAAGTCAGCGAAAAAACTGACCAACTCAACATACCGACAGACGGACAGAGAGACAGTAAAGGTCAGAATATTTGTTGTTGCATCATGCGACAGCAATAATTTCAAAAATGTAATTCAGCCATTCTAAAGAAATTAAAATAATACCCAAGAATGCTTCAAACTCTGGTCACTTTGATTTTGAATTATTTCCCGAATTCATCAAAAAATAAGAATGGCTGAATTGCAGCTTCGATGCTGTACTTCACAAAAACAACAACAACTATTAAAGTCACTATCCGACGGGAAATATTTTGTCATGTCATCACTGTGCACTGCAAACGCCGCTCGCGCCGAACGCGAACGCAAACTGCGGTTATAATAATTTATGTGCTTGTAATGGCGCCCAGCACAGCACTGCAGCGTGCGGCAGACGCTACCGAAAACCTACTGGACTATAAAAATCTTATATGAGTATGTGTGCGAGTGCTAGTGTGTGTGTTTGTGGTGGGTATCAGTCAAATGCACAACAGCAGCATATGTCAGCGGTAGAAGCACGTGACGCGGTGCGGCACGCCATGTCATGTTGCACATTAACAGTTGAGGGGCGCTAGGAAAAAGGCGGTCAAAGCTCCAAATGTAACGTACCCAGTGGCCGATGGAACTAAGGCTTAAGTATTCTCATTTGAAGTTGTTTTTTCGGTACAAAATTCGCTTTGTTTACCATCTTCTTCTTTTTCTTCTTGTTAACAAGCAAGCGAAAATTAAAATCCAATCATACAAAAACACTTAAAGTTTCAGCAAACACCTCTTCTGTTCTGGGCTCTTCTTCTTTTTGTTTCGTTTTCATTGTGGCCACTTCGTCAGACCCTGCTGCTGTTGCTGCTGCAGTTGGAGCTCCCGCGCACTGGCCCAAAATTAATTGCAAAAGTTGTGTGGCACTTCTTCTTCGTCTTCATTTTCTTCTTCTGCTGCCCCGCTGCTGTTTCCTATGCTATTTCCTGAACCCGCATCCTAACGCGGCGACGTCTGCCACATCTTCACTTCGTGGCGACCACAACAGAAAACTTTGCACCCAAAATGTGTGCCACTCCTCGAAACGAAACGAGACGAAATGATACGAAACTAAAGAAAAAGACAATGGACCGCAATTTGCATTCTCAGTTCGCACTCGGTACGAGAGTTGGCAACTCTGCTGCCACTGCTGCTAAGTCCGTTTCGCACCGCTTCTCTGTGCTTTCGCCGCGCCGCGCCCAGTCGCAGTCGCTACTCATCAGGGCGTAAAACTAAAACTAAACTGAAATGGTTTCTCATTTATTTATCTAGTATGCACACATACACAGACACAACAAACACGTATACAGTCATATACAGCAGGGTGTCTCAGGTCTGTACTAAAAAAATCTTTTTGGGGAAGTGTCATTTATCTTTTCTCACAAATACGTTTTGAAATGCTAAGAAACAGCCTAATTCACAGGCACACGCACACAGTAACAAAGCACATCCTGAAGTGGCCACTGCCAACGCTGACAGCGCCAACTATACAAACAAAAACAAAACTAACAACAGCAACAAAACTTAAATGCCAACTTACTAATTTACACTTAAGCTGAGCACGCGCTCGCGTATATCCTGCCGCCAGGATGTGCTTCGCTGTTGTTGTTTTTGTTGTTGTTGCACCTCGCGATAAATACAAGCGCGTACTTTTGTTTAAACTCATTAGAAGAGGAGAGCGCGAGGACAGGACCTCCGCTCGAAATTCGCTCGAGTCTCATAATCAGTCAAAAATATAATTACATCCTTTTGCGTGCTTGTTTAAATTTTTGTTGTTGTTGTTGTTGTTGTTGTTTTGTTAAAGTCAAAAACAGGAGTTAAGCTTTTTGCTTACCTGTATATGTGTGTGTATATGTGTGTGTCTAAGTGTGTATGAGTATTTGTGTGTAATTTATAATAAACGCAGGTTGAGTGAGTGCCTTTAGGGTTTGGTGCTCCCCTCGCAAAAATCATGCTTTATGCTTGCAGTTGCCGCTCTTGTTCTTGTTCTTGTTCGTTTATTATTTGCATGTGTAGTGTACGAATGGGTGTATGGGTGTGCTTTGAAGTATACTTAAGTGTGTGTTTGTGTGATAATGTGCTTTGAAAAAACGAAACCGGCAAAAACAAACAAAATACAAAAGACAGCTTCCGGTGCAATGCACTTTTATAATTTCTTAAGTAGAGCATTTGGCTATGCAAAAGCTCTTACAGGGTCACTTGAGTATAGTAAAATCTTATATTAAAAAGAAATAACATCATCAAAAAAAAATAAATTATTGTTCTTAAATTTAAAACATTAAAAGTAAATTTTAAATGTATAAATTTTATTAACATTAATTTCAAGTATATATTGAATATTTTCGAATTGTGATCAGCTTTTCAAAATGTATTGCAACCTTATTTCGTATCTTTAAAATACAAAAAGAAGAAGCATAAGAAGTTTATAAAAATTACAAATCTGAGGAATAATAAATAGAAAAGGATTTGAACCTTAAATATTTCTGCTGACAATTTCTTTCAAATATTTAAAACACCTTTTCGGTTTTAAGCTGAACCATGTACTTCATTATAAAATGTATATATATGTATAAACTAAAGTGTTGGAGCATATACTCGAAACTTATTATTTAAAAAGATCTTTTTAAATTGACTTCGAACACTCTGTAATTGTACATTCCTCTCACCTTTCAGGTCAGTGCATAATGCATACAGCAGAGAAAGTAAAAAAAAAGTCCAGTGCACATTTTTTCAAAAACTTTCATACACTTGCATAATTCAGACAAACACGCTTGCGCAATATCGCTCTTAATGCGTCTTCCGTTTCGCACTTGTGTATATGGGAGACACACATTCACACACACACATCCACACATCTTCACAATGACAGCTCATTTCCGGCAACTTAATTTTAAATGCAAATCATAAATGACGGCGACGGGCGACAACGACGAGACTAATTGCAACAAACGAAGGCATTTGCGAATTGACAGCAACCGCTGACTGACGCAACGCAACGCAGGGCGTAGGGTTGTCAAATTGACAGTGTTGCGCGCTCCACGCTCTGAGGTTAGCAGTTATTATCATTTCTTTATTTTTTTCTGTGACACTTTTCCGGTTGGTTTTGGTGTTTTTTAATTTTTGCTTCTATTGAAGTTGTTTTTATTATTTTTTTGTTGTTTTGTGTAAGCGCAATTTTCGCCTGACAGCATCCTAATCTAATGATGACAAGCGAAATGTCACATTGACAGCAAAACATTTTTATCACAATTGGCTGCTGGCGTGCGGGGTTAGCTCTGACAGTAACGTTGGGTGTGGTAAGGGAAGGGGCGGGGTTCAAAAGGCGAGTATACTTTTCATTATTTGCAGTTAAGCTGAAAATTTGCACGTGCTTGTGCCTTTTTTAAGCTATGACAGCAGAACGAACACAAGCGGCAGACGCACACAAAGCCGAATAATTTGACACTCGTGCTCAAAAAAATGGAAACATTTTTGAATAAAAAACACATCATGCCGATAATTTATCAAATTTATAGTAGATAAATATTTTTTAATAATTCTAATTTAAATTACCGCAAATACCTGAAAATAATAAACTATAAGATTTCTTCGAATTTTAACTTATTCTCGCCGGTTATTTACTGGTTACAAATTACAGATAAAATGACTATTTATATTATAAATATCGAGTCTTGGTATTTTTTTTAGTACATTAGTGTAACTAGATCCACTTGAGCGTGCTAAGAAGAGGTGAGGTTAGGTGAGTGGAGTAGAGTGGAGATAAGTTGAATTGAGTTGAGTTCTGGCGCTCGCTTTAGTGTTCAGAGTTGGCATCATTGTTCGTTCACTGTTTCAGTCGTTCGCTCGTTTCACTGCGATGTCAAAAACTGACAACTGACATAACACTGACAACTGCTGATGGATGGATGGATGGATTGCTGGATGGGAAGGTTGAATGTATTGGATAGATGGCTGGATGGCTGTGTGACTACGCAGCGTAAAAAGCTCGTTGGCTGGATGTATGATTGTACGTACGGCGGCGTGAATTGTTGTTGTCGAGCGCAATGAATGACTCAACGAGCGTGCGTTGTGCTGCTCGCTGTTCACTGTTCGCTGCTAGATAAGATTAGAGTTGCTTTCAACAGCATCAGCAGCAGCAGCAGCAGTAGCAGTAGCAAAAACATCGCATATCCACATTCAGCATGTTGTTTCCAAATGCATTTGTTTTGTATTTGCATTGAGTGGGGGTAGAGGAAGGGCAAAAGGGAATGTGTATGCAACTAGGGGTTAAATTTACATTGACATCTGCTTCGCCAAGCCAAAACGAGCTTTTAATTGGCCCTGTTTGCGGTTCCGAAATGCAGTTCCGAGCTTATCAAAGGTAATTAAGCAAAAATTGACGGATTGTAAAAGTTCAAAGATTGCAAAAAAATTTAAAAAAAGTTGCTTACGATTATGTTTGTTTTAATTTTTATTGGGAGTTCAGAAATTAAATAAAAATAAATAAAAATTTTAAATAGAATCCGCATTATATTAAAAAATAAATTCTGTAATGTATATATGATCAGAGGTGGAAATCTTTAATCTCACAACAATCATTTTAATTGGCATGGTTTCTCAAAGTTCAAAATAATAGTTTAAGTCCTTCATAGTTCTTCATTGCTTTGGGCTTCAGTTCCTTTAACGTTTCTCGTATTTAAAATCACTTTAAAATGTCTTTCGTCCATAAAAACGTAATTAAAATAAGGCACTTTGGAATGTTGCATTCCCTTAGTAGCATTCCTTATAGTTTGGTATTTTTTCCACTTGTGTCATGCGCCACAAAGTATGCAAGCAATAGAATTTTTCGCTTCTTGCGAGAGTGTTGCTGCATGGAAATTCGCTGCCCTAGCCCTAGCCGTTGCTTGTTGCAAGTGTTGCTTGCTGCTTGTTGGCTGGATTTTTTTTCTTTCTTCTTTTATAATGTATAATTTAAAAAAATAATTCAACGACGGCACAAGCACATACATCCACATTCACATTTACATTCTTATACATTGACTCGCATTTTTACTGAAGCCGCACGAACATTTTATAATGGCGTCGTTTTTACCGCCCGCCGTGAGTAACCGCGTTGAATGTCGACATTTCGCACACCACTAAAAACCGCATGCGTCGGTACGATGCGGTGCGTTACTGTACCGTTTCACGCATTCGTTCGTTCGGTCGTTCGTTCGCACCGTCGTTTGTCGCGTTCGCAAAACTCGTTGCGGCAAGCGTTTAAAAAATGCGACGGCACAGAATGTTTTTCTCGCTGCGTATGTGTGTGTGTGTATGTGTACGTGTTGCGGAAGTGTGGAGCGATAATTTTACCACATGCGGTGGCGGCGTTGTGGCGCGGTAATTGTTGGGCTGCTTGCGGTAGTGCGACGAAAACCGAATACTTTTCTTTGGTAGTGCGGCGCATGTACTGACAGTTTCAGTTGAGTGTATTTATTATAAATATGACAAAAACTGCCGTAGAAAGAAATAAAATAAGTCATTAAAATTATTTAAAACTTGGGCTTTTGACCGATGTAGTAAAGCAACAAAGGCACGATTTATCAATCAATATACGAGTATATTATCATTTGTAGAGAACATCTCTCGACCTTAACCCGGTTTTTTTTTACTATAAACTTTGGTTAATTAGAGTCATTGCAAAATAAAAAGGAAACTATTTTCGCAGCAGTGCAATCGTTACTTTTTGCTATGCTCTACGCTGTAACGCTTATTATTCAAAGTGAAATTGTTAACATGGCAGTGTGCTTCCGTTTCCTTTGCCGGTGTACATGTGTCGGTATATGTTTGTGCCGGTATATGTATGCATACTTGTTCGTGTACGTACGCTTGTACACTGCACTAACTTCATATATTGAAAATGCCACAGCGGGACAAAATAGAAAAGCAGAATCAAAAGAGTAAAAGCAAAGAAATAAAAAAAATATTCTTTTACCAACAAACCATGGAACGACGCCAATGCAACTCGAGCTTATTTGCGGTTCATAACAATAAAATTTTAACGTACTTTAAAACGTTGCACTCGTCGTTGTCGTCGTTTGCACCACCTCCCGGAAGACTTCTTTAAAAACCTTTACCGGAAACGGAAATATGATGAGTGCGCGCGCGACTTTCATGTGTGGCCGTTACAAAACTAAAAGAAGGTATTTTTTGCTAAGCCGCTGTGTACGATTGTGTTGCACACAACGACCACGCCCATATCTGGCAGGGGGTCATCATCATCATCATTACTAGTTGCGGTATTTTTCCTATATTTTTTGCTGTTGTTGTTGTTGTTTTTGCTTCTGCTTTGTTACACTGTTTCGGGCTATAAAAGGGGGCAAAGTATAGAGTGAAAAAAAGAAAACGATTGGAGGGAGAACTAAAGAAGTGTTCACATTTTATTTCCTTTTTGCTAGTATTATTGCCAATGTTTGTATGTGTGTTTATGTGCTTGCCTATGTGATCATTTATTTTTATGACTAAATGTTGGAATTGTGGCAACACTAAAAATGCTAAAATTGCCCACTTGAAACGTTTCGAAATGGCAGAAAGTGGCTGCAAATGGGCGGCAATGTGCTTGTAATGAGTCTCACACACACAAGCACACTTGCCTATATACATATGCTTTTATGTATATATAGATTTACATATGTGTATGTGTAGCAACAGAGGAGAGGACATAAAGTATGCGCTACAAATTAGCTGTCAGAAATTTGTCGGTAATTGGACTTAAGTACATAACAAGTATTTAACCATGTATTAAACATATGCTTTGATTTGATATAATATAGATAGGTTCAATATATTATATAAATATATAAAAGGTTAAAGATTTATATGCAATTAAATAGTTACAGTTATCAATTATTTTATTTTTTATAAATTAAAAACAGAACAGTTTAATAATATTTTGCGAAATTTGGAGATTTCTTTCACATGACTATAACTTTAAAGGATTACTTGTTGGATAGAAACACTTTTTTTATATATGTACATTACTTTTTTTTATATTGCCCTAAATATCATAAAAATCGATTATCGCTTCGAATTTTATTTCTCAAATGAAGTTCAAACTACTTTAAGTATTCAAAGGGTTTGCGTAAAAATCAAATCTCCAAAGTCAAAGTACTCAAAAAGCAAAGCAATATTCGGATTTTCTCTTTTTTTTTTTTTTGGTTTTGTACTAGCGCAGCAATCAAAAAATGCGCTTTATCATTGCAACTGCGCGATGGAGAGAAGAAAAAACAAAAACGAAAAACGCAACGAAAAATATTTGAGTATAATTTTTTTCCTATGAAAATTTGCATCCATAGCGTAGCGCATGTACGCGCTCTGCCAGTCAAAGGACGAAATGTGGTCGCGCGCATCATCATCTGCTACTGCTGCTATAAATATCATCAGGGACGCGCGTTATGCAGCAAAAGCATCAAAGAGAATTTAATCGCAAATTTGAAAAGGGCGAGGAGACGACGTTGAAGGTGAAGCTGAAGCAAATAAACAATTTCAGCATATTTTAAATATATATTTTAATGTATGGGTGCGTAAAGGATTCTTAAACTTAACGAGCGTGAAATGTCACGAAAAGGAAACTAAAGTGGTAATAAAACAAAAATTGTTTTGACAAGCCAAAAATTAGACGAACAAAAATTTCATATTATACAACAAAATTTCTAGTTGATATTTTTGAAAAGCATTCTTAAGCGTATTACCACTCGAATTGAACTGTACCGAGAATGTCTTCTGATTTGTATTCTTATTTGTGTACTTCATGGTAATAAAATAAATTCTTCGTCATTAAAAGCTGCAGAGTAAAGTCATCATCTTCACCATCGTCAGCAACTTTGTCATCAACATCAACATTATCATCCTTATCATTTCCCAAATATATATGCAAAAAAAAAAAAAAATCGCTGCTGTCTGCTTATAATTTCGCATATTTTCATGGTCTCCAGCGCAATAATGTAATCTGGTTATTCCCTTCCTTTACCAACGAAATATTTTCCGTTTGTCTTTTTGCTCGTTCGTTTATTTTTTTTGGCCAATATACTGCTTGGCCGAAATGCTGCTGACTGTTGACTGCAATTTTATGCAACGCAGCGTGGTGTGCGTTATTTTTTTTTGCACGTACTCTCGCTACGAATTCATTATAAGAAATCCAATCATTTTCGTCATTTTCGATATTATTGATCGACTTTATGATATCTCGTTTTAATGCGGCTTCGTGATATATGCTTCGCGTTCTTTTAAAAAATATTATTAAAGTTTTCGTTTGTGGTATGAGAAAAACAAGTGGAAATGCAGTTGGGAAAAATCTGAAATGAAGTGCATTTAAACGCTCTCTTCAATATTTAAGCTTTTATGTGGTGTAAAAGTAGTTTTTGCATAGTTTTATTTACAAATTTATTATGACGGCAGATACACACATGAAAGCTTAATGGGCGTGGCTTATTTTGTTCTCATTTTATAAGGTTTTTTATTTTTTTGAATATAACATGTTTTTTAACACTTAGGTTGTACTTCTGTTAAAGGTTATGAATGTTTGTTTGATTTTAGTTTACGCATCATTTAACGTATATTTAACATTCAATTTGTTAAATTAAAAGAACAATGTAAATAAAATAAAATAAAAGAAATATAAAGATTTTAAAATTTAAATTATGCTCTACTTTAAAAAATAAATATATTTCAAAGTTCGAAAAAATTGTGATTAGAAAAAATTATTTTAAATTAATAATTTTGTTAAATAATTTTTACTTCTAAATTAAAAGTAATGAAATGATTGAATTCATTTTTCTTACAATATGTTAAAAAATATTCCTTAAACAACAAATGACCCCAACAACAACAACAATTTAAAACCTTGACCAACCCCATCGCCAGTTACATGAAAACTTGAGAAAAGTGCAGCGGCAACTTTGAGCGTCATTGCTCCACAAACAAAAGAACAAAATGAAGTAGCATAAAACTAACAACACAAACAAACGAACAAACAAACAAACGAACAAACCTCTTCAAGAAAAGAAGAAGGAAAAAAAAAACACTAATGACCAACTCTAACAAAAATTGTTGTCAAAAACACTCAAAACCCATTAGCAACACTTTTGGGATTCTATTTTTTTCCGTCTTTATTTTCATTGCACATTGGCCCACTGCAGTTGGTTGCTGCTGCCACGCCCTTCAATTGCAGCAGCATTTTGCATATTACAACAACACAGAGCTAGAAAAAAAGGAAGCGAATTTATTCACCCAGCCTACTTAGGCGCGCTGAGCACATTTTAAATGTTATTTTGCATAAAAGTGTTGGCAACATCAAAACACATCCAGCAGCAGCACCAGCAGCAGCAGTAGTAGCAGCAACATCGGCAAGTGGCAGCAACACTCCCAAATATGGAAGGCAGTCAGGCAGGCAGGCAATGGCAGCAGCAAAGGGTCACTAAAGACCCTCGAAAACTGTCGCAGATAAACGACAATGTTGATGCAAATTTAAACAACAACAAAAACAACAAAAATATCACCATCATCATCGACAACAACCATCAGGAGCGTAATAAGGGAAATAATTTTAAATAAATCAGAGTATTAAGATAACAGATTTTTAAGATAAAATTTTTTGATTATATTTAAAATTTATCTACAAAATTGTTCTGGAATAAGAAATTAATAAAAAAATTAAAAATTGTATTTGATCGCTAAACAATTTTCAATAGACGCCACTGGTGCCAACACTGACACTGCTGCAGAGTACAAAAGTTTGCCGCTGCAAGTTTTCGGTTTCGTTAACGTTTTCTTTTGGCAGTGAGCGAGCATCGAAGAAGGCAGGCGCCAAGGCAAACAACATCCCAAGGCGTGTTGCAAGATTACATTGAAAATTACCCTACTTCGGTAACAAAGACAAAGACAAAAACAAAAACAAAAAACAACAAAAAATGGCAACACTGTTTTGTGTCAGTTGCAGCAGTAGCAGCGACAGTAGTCGAGTCAGCAGTTGAGCGACAACCGCACTGAATGCATTTCCGCTGTAATCCAACACGCGCTGCATATGCTACTCTGCTAGGATGGAGCGAAAAGTCGGTTATAAACGTTAGGTGTCATTTTAAAGTTAATGAGGAGATTAGGTGGACTTTTAAGGGGAACAAATAAAATCGGTTTTTAACCAGGTTCAATCAATCGACCAGTAGATGAAATATTTATGAAACACATAAATTATGCATAAATTTTAAAACAATTTTATATAAAATCATTAAATATGTCTCATCGCATTAACTGTTTAATAAACTGTTAAACAGACAGTTGAAAGACAAATCAATTATCTTTAAGTTGATGTAACCGATTGGTAACCTTATAACCAGAAACAAAGATAGTCGCAACTGAGTAAACACATTTTTTAACATTCAAATATTTGTAAACTAGATTTTTTATTTGTTTGTAAATTAGTTCAATTTGAAGTTAAGTTCAAGTTAAACTAACAATGTTCTTTGTATTAATTAAAACTTTAATTGAAATTGCTAGCAAGAATATTTCTGTAGGGAAGTAATTTTTGGTATGAAACCGAGAAAAATAAAATTTCGCTCCAACCTTTTATCTGAGCTTGGGTTTTCTTTTTCTGCGGCGTCTATTGCGTGGGCCGCATTTAACATATACCCCTGGCGGCGACAGGGTTACCATGTTTTTATGTTCTTGTGTTTTTCGTCGTCGTTGGTTTCTTTCGTTTCGTTGCATTGCATTGCGTTGCGCTGCGTTACGTTAGGTTTTTAGCCTTGGTGTTGCCGCTTGCAAATGTTGCATGTTTGAATTTACAACTGCAATTTGGGACTTTTTCTCTTTTGTGTGGGTGTCTTTTTTCTGTCGTTGTGCTGCTGTGTTGCTGTTAGTGTTGGTGTTGCTGCATGCTCGGGTTGCCAACTTGCAAGTGATGCATTGTAATTTAATTCCACCTACGGCCGTCAGGGGGCAAGACGGGCAGGACCGGGCGGCCTGCTGGCTTGCGCTTTTCGCCTTTTTCGCCCCCGTACAAAATTGTCATTATGATAACCTCGAAAAAAAAACACAACAAAAACAAAAGCAACACAGAGCCACAAAAAAAAATATTAAATTGAAGAGTAGAGAAGAGACCAGAAAAAAAACTACCGAGTTTTTAGTAGAAATGAACGAAATTACTTACACGACGACGACAACACCAACCAACCAACAACAACAACAACGAACAGCAGCAACAGCAATAAAATGGGGTTAGTTTAGTGTATGTGTGTGCGTATGTGTAGGTGTTTGTTCGTATGCGTTTGAATTCGTATGTCTTGGGAAATTATGCTAAGCAGGCGTGTGTGATAAATGCGTGTTGTGTGTTGCGTTCCGTTGCGTTGTGTGGGTGCAAAAGGGGTAAAGACTTGTTTGTGTGTCTGTGTGCTCTGCGCAATATTTTAGAGTAATTTGGGTAATTAGAATTTTGCTGTAAAATTTACATGGGTTAATTTTAATTTTGGTAAAAATATGTCTTCCTTTTTTTTGAGGTACCTACAATGACATGCACTCTCAGATTAGGTTTGAATATATACATGTGCAACACTTGAACATTTGTATGTTTAATTGTGAATGTAGCTGAATGTCTGTGTCAGAGCATTCGGAAAATATAAAAATAAAATAACATGAAATGAAATGAAATGACATTTAATTGCTATCAACATAACTTATAGCAAAATTATCTGGTATTTTACTGATTACTTTACAAACGTTCCAAAATGGAGTATAGTTATAAGTTACAATATATCAATATGACACTTTGTATATTTGACAATAATTTGATTGATTTAAGAAAATTATTCTTTATAGTCTGATAAAAAGTTGACCCAAATCGGAATAATATCTGGGAAATTAGGCGATTTTTAACTTAAAAATGTCCGATAATTCTTTAAAAATATTCATGAAATACTTAAAAAAAAGTTAAATTTATTATTATTAATATAAAAAAATTATCCCCTGTAAGCAAATGTCATTAACAATTACAAAACTTTTGTTATAAGTGTAATTGTTTGTTTACAGAACAAGAAGAATACATTAAAAGCATAAGCTGTGATCGTTAACATGCCAACGAGCCTCAAAGTAGGCTTTGTTGTTAATATTCTTCATTAGGAAAAGAAGAGAAAAAGACAAAAAAAATTTAAGAAAATTGCCAACTCAAAATGCAGCAATTAAGCAAAAAGTCAACTCACGCAAAGTCGCGACAAAAATTGCGCTGCCAAAACAACAACAGCAACAGGGGGCAAACGACAATAACAACAATAGCAACAACACCAAAAAAAAAAAAAACAACAAAAAAGAATGCTAATTAACCGCCGCACATCATCATTAAAATTTCAAAATTAAATCATTTTATTAAAATGGCGACGACTAACGACGACAGCAGGTTCCGCTTCCGTCCGCCTGTCTGCTTGCCTGCCTGCCTGAACTGCTGTCGACTTCGATGATGACGATGATGGATGTGTGTGGCTGTACATGTGTGCGTGTGTGTGTGTGTACATGTTCACATGTTTTTCCGCCTTATTAAATTTTAACTCATTTGCTTTTAGCGGCTCCTGCCTTCTGCCTCCATAACTGCTGGCTACAACAAAAAAAAAATGGAAGGGAAGCAGAACGTGGAGCTAAATAACTTTTAACTTTGTTATTAATTGTTTTTATGTTGGCTTGGTTTAGGGGGCATGGGCATGACGTGGTATGGTAGTACCGACCAAGTGGTCGGTGGATACTTTCCTCCGCTTTCGGTTTGTGCGGTTGTGTTTTTTTAAGGTGCCCCATAATTCGGCTTAAATGTAGTTAACTTAATTTAATATCGAAATGAAAATATTTTAAATGTCGTTAAGATTTGCTTTAGAAATTTGTTTTGGAATACGATTTTTTTAAATGTTTATTGTATAAATAACAATTTTGGTCAATATATTTTTCTGGAATGGAAGAATTGAAGGCAAAATTTTAAATAAATGAAAACTTTTGTGCATAATACGAAATGCACATGATGCACCTTAATGCTATGTTGCAAATAAGAGTGTGTGTATGTGTGTGTAAATGCGTTTAATAGGCTATGTGCTAAAATCGGTTTAGGCGGTTCACCTGCAACGTTTTTTTTTGTTTAATTTAATCGCTGTACGTGAAAATGCAAATTAGTGAAAAGCGGCGAAGCACAAAGAAAGAGAAAAAAAGCGCTAAATGAGCGTTAATTTGCAATTGACTTTTTTCGAGCGTGTAACAAAGTAAATCGCTTCATTTAATGCGTGATTTCGCCATTGCGAATCTTTTGAAGAATTCGCATTTCTTTCCAAGTAAAATGACGGTAATTTGGAATATAAAAGAATATCTGGGAAAATTTATTTCTGAGCTAAAAAAATATTTTGAGAAAATTATTTTAATTAAAAACAATTTTATGTGAAAATGAATATAAATCATGTAACTTGTGAGAAACTTCAGTTAATCCGTTTGACCTCGGAACGGTGCATGTATGGCACGTTTGCTCGTTAATGCGTTATTTAATTTGGAAATAATTTTGCTGCCAAAATATATCGACAAAAGCTTCTTCACATTTGGGTTTGAGGCAACGCACATGGTTGCCACCTTTTTTCACTTTGATGTTCTAAAAAATTTCAATGGCCATTAATTTTCCGAACAAAATTTAATTAAACCGAAAACTGAAAAGAATAAAACAAAAGCACGAATACAAATACAGAGCGCTAAAAGAAGAGGAGAGAATGAAATTGCCAAAGCAAAGAGAAAACTGAAAACTGAATGAACAATGAACAAAGGCAACAACGTGAACAATCACGCTTAATTAAGCCAATTAATAAAAGTCGCTCGCTGCACGCACATGTTTTGCTTAGCTTATTAAATACCTTGCGGTGAAAAATGGCTGCGTCTGCCATATGCTCCTATGGCAGCACGGCCACGCCCACTGTTTACATTCAGCACTGTTTACGCTTAGCTTAAAAGCACAAATTTGCGTACGGGGTGGATGTGAGACGTGTTCGCCAGCCAAACGAACGCTAAGCTCCAAATCAAATAAATAAAAATAAATCATTTGCTTTGTTAATTTATTGAAATCAAAATATAAAAAATAAAATAAAAATTACAAAATACCCGAATTTCGTCTTTGAGCGAAAATTGAGCAGAAAATTAATGTGGGGTCTATTAATTTAAGGGCAACATATGCAAAGGAGCGAAGTTATTGTTAGCAACAAAGTTGCTAAATTATATGGAAACGCTTAATAAAAGATTCTACATTGATTGTAATTATGCAAAAAAATAAAAATTAAATTAAAATAAAATCGAAAAGCGATTTCGGGAGAGCAGAGGTTATTTATCATAAATTAAATAATTTTCTTAAATATATTATTTAATTCAATTAATTTTAGTTCGTTAAAACTCTCAAATTTAAGTTCAAAATATTTCCCAAGCACTTACATTTCATTATTTTTATTAAATTTCGTTATTTAAAACAGTTGAATCTATCTCTGAATTATGCTAATCTTTACATAAAATTTAAATAAAGTTTTTTTTTCTTCGTTTTAAATTTTAAGAACCTCCTTTGAATTTTGCTGTGAAACAAAGGCTTTAACTTAAACTGACTTGTCTGCTCTTCTGTAAATTTCAAAATTCTCGTGAAGACTTTTACTAATACAATCATAATCCACGGTCTTAGACAGTGCTATTAATTGTAATAATAACACTAATAATCAACAACAATATTGCAACAATTTTAGTATCTTAAAACAGGCAAACAAAATGCTTTGTGAAATCCAATAAAAACGGCTTAACGCTTAACGAGCACTAAAGCCAATTAAAAATCAATTTTCGCACAAGCGCTGCCTGAGTCGAAGCGAAAACGAAACGAAACGACGAAAATCCCAACCAACGGAAAATTAGCGTAAACAGCAAATTTACTTCCAGCGAACGTAAAATATTAACGCTGGCAGTCGGCAGCCGGCAGCAGAAGCAGCGGCGAAAAAATCTTATTTAACAACTTAACGCCACAAAGCATGAATATTAATGGCGCAGCACAGCACGCTGGGTAGCCAAAAGCAGGCAATTGCCTAAAATGCAAAAAAAAACAACATCACGCAAAGGGAAAAAAATCAAACCAAACCAAAACAAGACAAGACAAGACGAGACGAGAAGCCTCAACAAATATGCGCAAATCTTAAGCAGCTTGCGGCCTAAGCGTCATTTACACTTTCGACACGCACAACTCACCTTCATGCATGCCGCTGAAGCCGCCCCTGCTACCCATCGATGCAGTGATTTGCCGCTTTGTGCGCTTTGAGAGCTGAGCGCCAACTGGAAAAGGTGCAGAGTTGAAGTCAGTCACTGACGCTGTCTAAAGGCGCCTAAAATCAAATTTGAATTTGACGACGCCTGTTGCTGTTGCTGCTCCTGGCAACCACCAAGCATGGCCCAAGCGTCGTATGCTTAGCCCAAGCGAGTCCGAGGCAGCGTTAGGGTTGCAAAAATTAAGTAGCAATAAAAAAATACTATGAAAAATTAAAAGTGAAATAAATTGAAAATCGCTTCAATTTTGTTTGAGCATAGTTAATTTAATTTTAGATAGTAAAATTAAAAAATTAAAAAAACTATTAAAAATATAAAATAATTATTCTGCCCTGGTGGAAATATTCCTCAGAAATGCTTCTTTTTGCTGTTGGTTCTGCTTAGTTATGCCACGTAATCCCCAAACGCCGGATGTGTTTGTTACGCGGCATGACGCAACGGTATGATAGCAGCACAACAAACATAACCAAAACAACAACAACAATGCAGTAATATAAAAAAAGGACGCTCGTCCATTTTTGGTGTTGTTCTCGCTTTTGCGTTAGCATGAAAAGTAAATTCAATTAATTTTTAATGCTTTCTCGCAGCTTTCTCACTATTTGAAGCAAAATTAATTTTTCTGCTAGCATGCATCAAGTTGGATTTCTTTTTCGTTTGTTTGTTTGTTTGTTTGTTGCTGCCGACTTTTGTTTGTCTGTCTCTAAGCGGCAATTTTTGCATACCTACACCACCGCTTAATAATACCAATTCACCCGCTTGGCCCATTCGGAAAAACATTTTTCATAATTTTGACATTCATCAGTGTTGCGTGTTTTGTTTGTAGCCCGTGCCGGAAATTCCTGTTGTCGCTTTATTTAAATTATGTTCCGCATTTTTGTTGGTATTTGTGAAGTCGAAATAAGTTTCTGATTAGAATAAAAATTTATTTTAACTAAAGCGAAACTGAAAGCTTAGAACCATGGTGTAATAAATATAAAGTGAGGAATGTAGAGAAATGTCTCTCTCCATCTCGAAGTTGTCTATTTGTAATATTATTATTTTTGAACAGCGGTCATGGTCGCACGATAAGGTTGAAATCAAGGTGAGTTCGCTTAATTTGCGTTCTAAGTTATGCTTTTCTGACCTTATAATTTAACCATGCTAAGAACCATTTTCTATTATCAAAAATGATATATTAAGTGTGAAAGCTTCATTTTGCCAAAGCTTTTTAAAATGATTTATGTTAGAAGAATTCTTGTTATATTTTTTAAATTGTTTTTCTTTACATGGATTAATCAGTATTTTTTTTACAAATATTTGATTAGAAATGTATGCGGGCTTAGATTGCAAATTAGATAAATGTCTGCATGAAAATTTCGCTTTGTCGGCATTTTCGAATATGCGCCATTTAAGCAAATATCCTTGGGATAAATTATCAAACATGTTTGGTAATTGTGAAAAATTAAAATTTCAAGGCAAACAATGGCAAAAGCATGCGTGCTCATAATTTCCCACATCAAATTTCATCTTGAACACATGAGCAAACACGCAACATACCCATACTCAAACACACTTATATACATGCGAAGATATAGAGTAATATACGAGTATGTGCAGATACCAATACACGACAAAAAAATATGAATTCAATATATCATTAATTAAAGGGGAAAGAAAATGAAATTTTGTCTAATAATTTTATTAAATGCATTACTGTCTGAATTAGTTCATTCAATTAACACATTTAATTAGTTGTGAGAATTTAAAGCTCGCTTTTTTATACCCTTCGAAACGAGCAAGCTCGTTCAAGTTTCTATTAGATTTGGTTATTTTTTAATAATAATGTTTGATTTTTATTGCGGTGGAATTTTTAAATTTGTTTTTACTTAAGATCTTTTATTCCTGTTTTTTTAATGCAAAATTTGTTTAATTAAAAATTTTCCTCAGCCATTTCTTATAAATGTAAGACCGAAAGAAAATTTCTACTCTGATCTGTTTAGAATTATTGAATCTCATTAAAAATGGAATTTAGTGAAATGTAAATATATTTTATGGTTTAAATAAATAAAAAACGATGGCTCAATTAAAACAAAAACACAAAATTGAGATTTTTTCTCTGTGTCATGTTGTCAATATCTTTCCTAAGCGGATATTGGCTTCTTGTTTAAAGACAAAATACACAAACTTATTAAAAAGTGAAAAGGATATACAAAAACAAATATTCCAAAAGGATATGTTAAACAGAAAATGTTAAATTAAAATTCTACAGATATATTAATTTGTTTAATATTGATTGGTTTTCGATTTTAATAAGCTAATATTAAAAATTGAAAAACAATCTTTAAACTATTTCTCAGTAATGATTTTCTTTAAAAATATTTTCTAATTAAACAAAAATGAAATTAACTTTGCCGGCTTCACATACTTTCAAATTTTCTTTAATAGGAACATGAAAAATCAAAAAAAAATTAAGTTCTAGCAATAAGAGAACTTAGTATCAAAGCATTCTAAGCAGTCACTTGCGCAAAAGTACTCATAGTAAATCCTTACCTTTTCAGAGGAGCGCGAAATATGAAAAACTGAAACTGAAAAAGGGCGAAATTGTTTTTGAAAAATGTTTCCTTCAATGCCGGCAATTTCCTTTTTAGTGTTTATAAGCTTTTTCACATTTTCCTGGAAGAAAAAAAAAACAAAACAAAAGGAAAATTTACAAAAGCGACAACTCGCGAGCACATTGGTGGCATATTAAAAAATGCAAAAACAAATGTAGGACCTAGAAGGAGCGCCCTGCGCACCGCTTTTACATATTTTTTGAAACTTCTTGCATTTTTGTTGCCTCTCCTCTCCTCTTCTTTTCTTCTTTTTAACGCTCATATATTTTTGCAACTTACTTCTGCAAGTTTTTTTTGTTTGTTTTGTTTTTTAAGTGCGACGACTATGAAGCAACCAACCTAAATACTCTTTTGCCACTAAAGCCCACGTTTGTGTCGTAAAAAGACGTCGGCAGCAAACACAGTCACGCACAGGGTCGTATTCGAGGAACAGAAAAAATTGTATCAAAAAACGAAAAATTTAAATAAAGTTAAAACAAATTTTATAATATTAAATTAAAATTAATTTTTCAAATTTTTCATATTACAAAAATGTTTCTTACATATTTTTTCAGTTTATTTAATTAGTATTAACTTTTTCGAATTTTAACGCAGAATACCTTTCTACAAACGCACAGATACACACACACACCTACAGAGGCGTACTTAAGTACTCGCTGCAGCAAGGACCTAAAAATGCGCTTCATAAAGACAAAATTTTTTCAAACAGAAACTGCTGCCCAAAAAAAAAAAACAGAATTACCTTCAAAAAAGAAAAGATTTGTTTAGAATATGTTGGGAAAATACTTAAAGCAAACATAGTTGAAATTTTGCAAATATTTCGTCGCTGCTGCTTTCGTCCTGTGCGCGCGCGCTGCACACAAGCAGCTTAAGGATATTTACTAAAAACATATATAAATACATGTACGACTTACTTTCTGGTTTGGTTTCTGTTGTTGCTGTTGTTGTTGTTGTGTATTTGTACGAAATGTTTTCGAAACAAATAAAAACAGAAGATTACAAAAATATAAAAGCGAAAATAAAACGAAACAAAAAATGGCGCATAAAATAAATGAAGAAAGGAAAAGTACAAGAAAAAAGCAAGCAACAAATTGTAAAATGGTAAATGGTAAAATTTTAATATATGCAACCTTGTTGCTGTTGCTACTTTCAGCTGTGCACACGCCCACTATTTTACCGCCCGTTTTCGTTTTGGCGCATTTTAATACTTAGTAAAACAGTGAAAGAGAAAATAAAAAAATGTCAGTAAACGAGCAGTGAAACGCATAAAATTTATACGCAAAAATAATGCGAAAAATTGCGACTTAACATACACAAAACTCAAAGAGGTCCTTTTTGCATTTAATATGTTGGGCGTGGGCAAAGTGCAGCACGCTGCAATTGCGACCGAATATTTTTGGCTACAAAACTCACAAACACACAAAAGCCGAGAGCATGAAAAAGTAGTTCAAACGCTGCTTGCATAAGTCAACAGTAACCAAAGATTGCACGAAATTTATTAAACCGCTTCTTTTTTTGAATGTTTATGGTTCGTTGGAAGTTGTAATAAACAGCGACGTTTAATGTTGCTGTTAATGTTGATTCTAGCAACACATAATATCACAGACTAATTTTGTTTTGACATGGAAATTGTTTTTAAATCGTGTTTTCAATAAAGCTTTATTAACCATGTCGCTTATCAGGGCGTATGAGAAATTTTAATTACAAAATAATTTCTTAGGTAATATGCTTTAGATTTGTGAAATTTAAGTATTTCCATATATGTATATGTATGTATTTAAGTATGGTCTCGACAACCTAAAATTATTATCTTATTTATTATATAAAGAATATAAACTTGTTCTCGCTCTGAGTAGCTCTGAGCTTACATTAAACGCTTAATAAATAAATTGTCATACTTTCTCACTTTATCATCAAATGTGCTGCTCTATCATCGATAACCAAAAAATATTTATATATTATGACATATACGAAACATTAGGCAATTTACGTCTGCACTGACAGTTGAATAAATTTCTCACCTACTGCAAGCCTACAAAGCGTATGTATGTATATGCTAAATAAATAAAAAAAAACGAGTATATAAATAAATAAAACACTTTTCATCTACCGATGACAATCAATTTACCTGGATGCGCACATTCCACAATTGATTGAAAATTTTATTATAAAACACTTGACATATTTGCCACATTAGACACACCCACTGAGCAAGTCTATTGGCAAAGCATTCAGAATACATCTGTGCACTCGGGAATAAAGCTACCGAAATTATTTTGTACAGATGACAATGTCATATTTGCATTATTTGATATATTCGCATAAAATATAACGCTCCAGCAAACTATTTTTTTTTAACTATATTATTGGAATGAAGTGGACTCAAAATCGAAATAAAAAAGCTGTTAAAGCTTTTTTAAGATTAAATTATTTTTAAAATATCTTTAACAGTTTTGTAAAATTTTCAGGACGTAATCACTTGAAAAAGAATTCATTTGAGATTAATTTTTTACTTTGCAATAGGTATGACATATTCTCTTGATACCCAATTTGCAGTACTCTCACGAACCCAATAAAATGAACATGACTGTATTAAAAAAAGAATAAAACATAAGCAAATATGCACAAAAGAAAAAAGAACGGAAAAATGAGAAACTGTAACAAAATTATTGTAAACACCTTTTATTGTCTCTTTTTTATCTTTTGTTGGAGACAAAAATAAATTTACACGCATTCATTTACGAACTGCTTCATCATCGTTGACTCAACACGAACACATTTACTACTACACAAAGACACACACATACATCCAAATAAAAACATAATAAAAACAAAACCTGTACAGGAAAAATTGCATGTCAATATGAGAATAGGTAAAACAAGGAGTAGCAAACAGAAAAAAATGAAGGAAGGAGAAAAGGGATTGCTGAAAATTTGCTAAAAACGATAAAAGAAGTTTTTCAATTTTTCGCGATCAAAATCAATTTCGTCAATTCTTGTTTTGTTGTTGTTATTTTTTTTATTGCGCTACTTGAATAGCGTGTGGCAAGTGCGACTTTGGTCAGAAACGTTTTAAGAAATATTTTGGAACACTTTTGTACATAATTGCAAAAAATTTTTGTTTTGTTTGTATATTTTCTATACAAAAGACTGATTAATGCCATCTTAAACAATCTAACTGGAGAAAAAAAATATAATTGACAGTCATTTTGGCAGTAAACTCTTTTAGCCATAAGGAAACAATCAAAGCAACAAAAATATCAACTCATACGAGTATATAATAGAATTTTTCTCTTAATTTAGATTGGTTTTGTCAAGGAGAAGCGTGTAGCAAAAGTCACATATGCATGTTGCGTTATGTTGTTTTTGTTATGTCGAAGATGATAATGAAGCGACGAGGTTGTGATGATGGTTGTGTGATGTTGCTCTGTGATGTGGCACTGCTACTGCCACTGCCACTGGAGGACGATGATGGCACAAGCTGGTATGTTGATATTTGACACTTTATTATGTGCACATCATCAAGTTTAATATTGCAATTTGTTGTATATTTTGTATGTCTGTATGTCTGTCTGCCTATTTGTTACTATCGCAACAATTTTCCACACTGCTGTCTATTTGTTGCATAGTACTTTTGTTTGATAATTGAATAGTTAAATACAAATTAAAAATATCACAAAAATATCTGCTAAAAATTAGAAAATTTTGGAAAAGCATTTTGAAAGGTTTTGAAACATTTTAGGAAGCAAAATTTTAGAACGCTGAATTTTTTTCATATATCAAAATATATATGAGCTTAAATTTGAGCCGTTCCCGCTGTTATTGTCAAAGTACTGTGTGCTGTATTGTCGTAAAAGTGTGCATGTCTACATTATTTCACTTTTTTTTAACTTGATTACTACAGCTCGTAAATTGAAAATATATTCGAAAATTTTGTCAGCGACATTTTGTAATATTTTTCATCAACAACGGCACCGACCAAATAATGACTTGTGTTTGTTGTGTATGTGCGTTTGTGTATGTATGCGTGTGACAATTTAATGTCGGCATATAGCCGCATAGTAGCCTTTTATATAACATTTTTATTTTTGTATGTATGTTTTTCGTTTTTGTGTGTGTGTGTGTATGTGCATCACACTTAAAATCTAATTAAAAGTGTGGCAACGTTACATGCCGCAGTTAACGCGCTCATATCAGACCAAATTAAATTTTTCATGTCCTTTCTATTTTGTTGTAGTGTTGGTTGGGAAGTCGTCGTCGTCGCATTGCAAGTGTCACTGCGGATTTATTACTGCTGCATGCGCTGTAATATGTTTTTGATATTGTTGATGCTGTTGCTGTTGTTGTTGCATTTTATTTTTGCAATTCACATGTTTAAGAGATGTGCGACCATGCGATTGTATGCCTCTGTGTATTTGTTGATGTGTGCTATGTGCTTATATTCTATGTGTTTCTATGGCTGTTTGTGTGTGTGTGTGTGTGTTTGTGCGTGTGGCTGTGTGTGACTGTGTGTGTGATCATTATCGTTATCATTATAATTAACGTCAAGTGCGCTTGTTTTAGTTTGTGCGCTTTGTGTGTCATTTTAGTTGCGCGGCGTACTTCAAATATGCGCACCAACAGTCGCTGACTTTGCATGGCTGTGCAAGCGGAAATTTTTGTTTTTGTAAATGTGTGTTGAAAGCGTGTAAATGTTAATTTTAGTCAGTGTAATGCAAAAGTTTGGTAACCTTTTCTAGAGTAGTAGAAATATTATATGGAATTTTGAAGCAATTTGTAAGCTCAATCTTACTTTTTTTTATTTTTATTTTTATTTTGAAAAATTTAATTATTCTTTCAAAATGATTAAATATTCTATTTTTCTATTATTTTTATTAATTATATTTTAAAACTGAAAAAACGGACGAATTTTTTTATGCTTTGTAAAATTTTTTAAGTATCACAACTTTCCGTCGCAGACGTTTAGGCGCAATAATTAAAATTCTATTAAACAGCGCCTGTCATACAGTAAATTAAATAAAAGCGCTTAAAATACTGACACACACATTTGCAGCAAACAAATACACTCACAACATATACGCACACAGACACAAGCACACAATGAGAATTTTTAATAAAAGCACGTTTTCTCATAAAACTACAAAATAATCCTTGAACTGAATAACGAGAAAAAAAAACGCAAACAGAAAAAAAACACAATAACAAACGAAATTAACTCAATTTGCTCAAATAGAGCAAAAAAAAGAAAAAGGGGAACAAACAAACAAGCAAACACAATAAAACAAGCAAAACAAACAAAACGAAATAAAATCAAATAACTAAAATACGAAAAGAACACGAAAAAAGCGTGTCAATAAAAAATATCTAGAGCCATGTCGCACTACTACTACTACTACACACACACAAACAGACACAAACACACGCATACATACGTACAATATGCACAACATGCGCTGCATATTATTGTATAATTTCATTTAATCATAATAAGAAAGGAAAACAGAACAAAAACAACAAAATAATAGAAAATAAAAGAAAGGCACAAAAGAATAAAAGAATAAAGTGAAAAATAAACAAATCCAGAAGATAACTTTGGCTTGCGCGACGGCGATGGCGGCGGCAGCGACGGCAGCAGCCTTTTGTAGCAATTGAGTGAAAATATATTTGCCGCGCGTAATTTACATCTCTTTGCTGCAGTTGTGTATAAGCGCGTGTCTGTCTGTCTGACTGGTGTGTGTGTGTGCGGATGCAATTCGCATCCTTGCCACCGTTTTCTTTTATACGTGCGCATTTATTTGTGTTTTGTTTTGTTTGTTTCTTTATTTCCATTTTCGGTTTTTATTTTGTTTTGTTTTGTGTATTTGGATTATGCGCTTCGTTTCGTATTTCATATTTTCATAAATAAGCGCTCGAGTTGAGTAAGTCTGAATGCACTGAAAAAATCGAATACTAGTTAAACAAATGTAAATAAACAATTTTCATGTTTTGAACATGTTTTTAAATAAGTTTCCTTAAAGTATTATTAATTGTTTAACATTGGTTTTTAATATTATTAACATTTAAAAAGGAAAACATATTCATTATTTTTTTAAGAGTATATTCAATTCTCTACTGCGTTCCATTTCGGACGCTTATTAAAACAAATTTTCGCGGTTGTTGTGTGAAAACAAGAATCGGAGAAAAAACTTCAATTTGTTCTTATTTAAGACATAAAATATGCCTAGGAAGGTTTATTAAAAGACGGCTACCAACTGCACTTAAAGAAGAGATCTAATAAATGGCATGACACAAATTGCACTGCACACTTGTAGGCGTAAGCCATGCCACAAAATTACATTTACACAATTTGCGCGAAAGTGCCAGCCTTGTGGAATTTTCCTTGTCTTTTTCTTCAGCTGCAGATTAATTTTTTTCTTTCTGCTACTTTAATGCTTTCCGCATTAATATTATTTTAAAATCAAGGAAATTGCATTTCCTTTTGTTGCCTTATTTGTGTGCCTTCGCTTTCAGCGCGACATTTGCCCCTCGCTGATGCGTTGGGGTGGGTAACTTCTGTTTGACACGTTTTTGCTCGGGCGCTGCATTTCATGGTATTCACTTTTATTTGTTTTGTTTTTGTATTTGTGTGCGACATCTTTTCTCTGTTTTCAAGGATGTGACAGCGTAATTCAGTTTACTCTGCGTATAAATTAGTCAAGCAACGTGATTATATTTTGCGATTTACCATCGGAATGCAGGCAGCATTTTAATGGCATGAATCTGCGGCGTTCGGATTAGATTTCTGTTATGAAACATAATGGAAAAGTGAAGAATTTCTTGTGGAATTTTGTGGAGTATTTTGATAGTGCACAGATTAATTGCTTGAATTAGTAAAGAAATAACATGCGATTAAATTTGTGGGTATATTTTAATGTAATTGGGTAGTATTAGTTAGGTGACCATATGTGGCATATTATCGAATTTGACAATCAACAGATTCTCATTCATTCTTTTTTATATACATCGATTTAATTTTAATTTAGTCTGAGTTCAAATATTTAATCATAACTCGTAAACTGTTAAAGTTGCAAAAAAGTTTTTGCTTCTTAATGCATTTTTCTTTCCAATAAAATACATTTTATGCTGATTTGGCTTTTACTATTTTTTATTTTCGTGAGTCTCAAATCCTGCCGACACTCAACTGACAATTGGCTGAATAATTAATGTGTTGGCAACCTTGCGAAAGCACTTTTCAAATACACGCATTTAATAGAAGTGCAAACACATGCCACATTTGTGTTTGTGAGTGCGTGTGCGTGTGTGCGTGTTTGTGCCTAAAAGTGTTTGCACGCCTTTTATATTGAATTTTCCTTTGGCGCGGCATTATGCAAATTAATTAAATTTCTTGTGCGTTCTTCTTTCGTATTTTTGGTTTGAATTTTTACAAGTAGGGGCGAGGTGTGCACATTGGGGCACTTGTGTCACTGCTTGAAGAAAACATTTTTTTTTTAATTTCGGAAAAGTTTACATATTAAAAAAGTCTAAGCAATTGTAGTTTTATTGACTTAAATAGAAATGCGAACCAAGGTTAATTGAATTGCCTCTATGCATGTTTTATTTTTTTTTGTAATTTTTCTACATTTAATGCAGTTATACCAGCGACAAACCGCATGCAACAAATACGATTTTTTTTTTCATTTATTTTTTGCCAAGTGTGTTCTTGTTGCTTTCACATGACATGCACAAATACAAAGCAACAAAGGCGTGGAAAGGAAAGTTACAAAATAAAAAGAAAAACATAATCATACGAGTATATGAAAGGCATTGCAAACATTTTACAATTTGCAGCTTCATAAATTTATATGCACAGCATAAGACGCACGCATACACACGAGGCGCAGCAACGTCATCATACATAAACACATGCAAAGTGCAGTTGTGTAGTCTCACAGTACTGCAAAGTAATACAAAAATTTATATAGTCTACTTGACCAGAATTTAAATTAATCTAACAGAATAATATGACAAAATTTGTATAAAATTTTTTAATTTTATTTAATTTTTTGTTCTTACAACAAATTTCGAGGGAACAAAGTACTGTGCACTTCGTTTTCATCGTCGCACCGTTCTCTGTTGCCGTTTACTGTTGCAGCGCTCTGCTAATGATGTTGCAACTGACAGTTTTCTGTTGCTGCGTTGCGTTTGGAGAATAAATTGTTAATTATTATTTGTAATGAGTTGCAACGCTCGCTTTTGCCGTATGCCACGTCACGCCATGCCACGCCACGTGGCGCCCTTCCCACTGGTGGCAGGCAGCTGTAACACCAAATTAAAATTAAAGCATTAACATGGCCTCAATTTTTCCATGCGGCTTGGCTTGGATTGCTGCCTGCCCGTCTGCCTGCCGCGCGCGCTGATTTCAAATGAGCAGAAGCGAAATCACAGTGCGGTGCGGTGCGTTTCGCTTCACGTTACTCTTATTCGAAAGTGTGTAAATGTTTGTCAGTGTGTCTGTGTGTATGTGCTCTGGTTCGTTTGTGTACGTATGGGGAAATAGCACAGAATAGATGCAGTCAACTTGTCGTATGAGTGACATTTCAATTTATGTACGTTTCTAATTCTGTCGTATTTTAAAGTAATTATTGCACGCTAATGAAATGTGCCGCACGAGCGGTAAATGTTAAAACTGTTGTTTTTAAAGTTTTACTACAAATTAAATTTGTAACTTCAAAATCTAAAACTAACAAAACTTTTTCTACTTTAAAACATCAAAACAATCTGCTTAACTTTAACAACACGCTCCGAAATAATGTGACTGCTGTAAATTGTCGCAGGAAATACTAAAATGAGTTTCTTCAGTTTTTATTGCCTACTTTTGGGCGTCGCAATATTTCAAGGCTCTTATATAATTTTTTTTGTTCGCAGAATCTTTTTCGGCAACTTTCATTTTTAGACTATACACACAAGTATCAAACACATACGCACACTCAAACATATGTATGAAAAATAGCGTGTCGTGAGTGTGTATGTGTGTGTGTTTCATCCACATCACATGCCATTGACAGTGTATTTCGGGCTAAAATGTGTCCAAAAGCAACAAAAACCGTGCCCGAAAAAAGCGAAACTTAAAAAGGTATTATGGCTACCCAGCAACAACAATAACAGCAACAACAACTACCACAATAACAAGGGAGACATTTTTACAAGTTCTTTAGTTAATTTGGGCGACGCACGGGGATAGTTAAGCCCGGAAACTGTGTTCAAAGCGAATAAAAGCAACAACGACTTCAGAAAAATGAAAAGCAACAAACGCAAGACAACAAAAAATAAAAATAATGTGAGTCGGCAAAGTTGTTAAATAAGTTTATTAAGTGGCTTATGTTGTGCGTGTGTGTGCGAATCGTTGGGCGGGTGTTTGTTCGAGCGTTTGTATGTGTGACAGGCTTGTGGGAATTCACGTTGAAATAATTGACTTGCGCTAAAGTTTGATTGTATCAAAAAATGATATAAAACAAACTGAAAGTACATATGACTTTTGAGATTAAAACCAAAATTTGTGGCATACATTTGGGCTCATCGAAAACTACAAAAATATTTTTTAAAGGTCTAAAATAATTGGTTGCCTTAATTGATTACAAAATCACAGTAAAAACCTTTCGCAACAATTTCACAAAAGCTTTTAAGTTAATTGCCATTTTCCACATCACTCATACGTCAGCGCGTTTGCCCATTCACAATGCACTGTTTTTGATTTTGATCAGAAGCACAGCATACTTTTGGTCATAATTCGAATTGTGTGTACTTATTGATTTGTAAACATATTGCTAAAAGCAAGAATACAAAGAGAAAGGGGGTGTGGCACACAATTGAAAGCCGTCGAAAACCACAATCAAAAGTGCGCGAAAGTATTTCATAAAACCAAAACAAAAACTAACGCAAAAGTTGAATGCCTGAAAGTATGCAAATATACAATGGAAAATACAAAATTGTATTTGCAAACATTTAGGCGCACACGACTACATGCTAACGCGCGCCGAGCACAGCTCATTATAATTTTACCGTAATTTCGCATCGTCTCGTTGGCAACAAGGGAAATTTTAAAAATATTTCAGCGAAAATTCAATAAACAAATAAATTAACAAAATATGCGCCAAATCAGCGTGCAGCAAAATATGCTGGCTGTCGGCAGCAGCGGCAGTAACAAAACAACAACAATAACAAAAACATAACAACTGTGCGACGCGACGAGACGCGGCACACAGGTGCGCTCAAAATTGTAAAGAAGTCGGTACAGTATTTGCATAATTTTAGGAGTGCAACATGTTGCAGTATAAATTACAAAAGTTGTTATCGCTCGCGTTGTTATTGTTGTTGTCCAACCCCGCCGACGCTGCTGCTGCCGCTGTTTTCGAAGTTGATGTTATTGTTTTATAAATAAGTGTAGCCGTTGGTATTTGCATTTGTTTTGCATTAAGCCTAAAAATATGCAATAATTTAATGAAGTACAGCGCTCTGTTTGCTGTATGCTAACAGACACACGCACATGCACACACAAACAATATCATCGGCAGTGATTATTGCTCGCTGGTAATTTGCATATTTGCACAATACATGATAAACAATAAGCGTTTGCAGGTAATAAGCGCGCGTTTATTATGAAAGTTGTCTATTTTTAGGCGCATAATGATAATATGTTAATTGTCAGAAAAATTCGAATTGTAAAAGTTTAAAAGTGGAAAAGTGGGAAGTCATATTGAAGTTAAACAAAAAGTAAAAGTTTAGCGTTAAATTTATTTCATACAAAGTTAAAACGGAAGGAAGTAAAAATTTCACTATCAAAACTGAAATTTTAAAAATATTTGAATTTTTCATAAATTAAATTGCTTAGAAGCTATACTAATGTGGTCAAAAATAATAACAGCACGTGCTTGTACTCTTAACGCGCACACACGCCCACTCACAGATAATTGTAATAAAATTTTATGAAGCATACTTGTAGGAGCGCACATTCGAAAATTTATTAGACGCAGTTTGTGTTGGGTTTTTGAAACTCGCTAACTGATAAAGTGCGCCGCGCTATGATGGCGGAACAATTACAGAAAGCGGCAGCGCTCATGTATTGCATTTAAATGCGCCTAAATGTATGTACGGGAAATAAGCTTCATTTGCAATAAGTAGGGTAGCTTTTAAGGCGATTTATGTACGGAGTTGTTATAAATTTTAAAATTATAACTAAGCAATGTTTGAAGAGTTATCTCCAATAAAAGTCAATTTAAGTTTGTACCTGATTCCAAAGCACCTAAGAGCTTGCTTTACTAAGCATTTTTTTTAATTTGAGCAGTTAGTTAAAACTGTTAAAAAACGGTTAAGAAAATTGAACAGAAATGCAAAGGCGATATAACTAAATTCGGCTAAAACTAGAAAACATAATTAAACAATGAATATTTTTGTTTTTATATAATATCAATATTTTCTCTTATGTTTTAAACATCGGTTGAATTTTAAATTGACATATTCTCCATTTTTTTAAATTAGATCTATTTATGAGTAACAGAAATAGCGCAAAAACTCTTTTCTGACTCATAGCTTTCGAACATTATCTGCCCCTATCAAAGATCTTAACTTAGCAAAAGTAAATAGAAATACAAAAATGAAAAGAAAAACCTCACGCCCTGGTTAACTTAGTTTTTTTTCGTTTTGCACCGCTGCAGCAACCTAATCGCTTACGCACGTACGCACCTAAGCGCCAGAAAAGTTTTGATAACCCACAGGAGTTGCAAGCGGGGTTATGGCAGCAGGCAACAAAAAGATTTATGCGCGCATATAAAAAAAAATCAAGCTTTTTTCTTTTAAACAAAAGAGTTGAAATAAAAAAAGTAGTTTTAAACCTGCTTTTCAGCGCGTTGCGTGTAGTTGGGCCGTGTGTGATGCATTTTCCGAGCACACAATGAAAACCCGCGTTTAGTTGCAAGTTGCTAGTTGCTAGTTGCACCTCGCATTCTTTGCGCTTCATAATTCAATTCAAATTTACAGCGAGGTGAAATCGGCAAAAAGCAGCACAGAAAAGCTGCGCAGAATTTAACTTTTTTAACTGTTTTTGACTTCTGCGTTTTGTTACAAAAGCGATTTTTCTTCGTCGGTACTTTTTGTACTTTTTTATTTCTGTGTATTAAATCAGCTTTGACTGCCAGCCAGCCAGCAACATTGACTTAAGTCAGTCTAAAGTTTTTGCATGTACGTGTGTGCATATTATAAAATAGCATTGCCTCCTTTAGGTGTGTGCGTTCTTTTCGAAAAGAGCTTTTCTTCATGTGTGTGCGCCTGCCTGCAAGTCTGTTTGACTGGTTTTAAAATGACAACTTTTTTTTAAATAATTCAGTATTTTTGAATCTTTGTTCTTTCATTCAGTTTTTAACAAATAATAATTTTTGAAATTGATAATTTTTTAATAAAACTTTCAAAACCACTTTAAGGTTTATGTGTGTATGCTTGTCTGCCGATTTCGCTATATGTCTGTGTGTGCGTGTTGGATTATGCGTAAATACCTTTCGTGTAATTTATGTGCAGATTTCAGGCGCACCGGGTAACCCACATAAGTTTTATGTATGCTTTTATATGTGTCCGTGTGCGTGTGTTCGTCTGGCTGTGTATACACACATGTGTATGCGGCTGTGCTTTGCCTGTGGTAATAATTCAAATAGTAGACTATGATTTTTTAAACCATTTTTTTATGTATATCGAATTATGTATTTTTATTGCGGGGAACATTTTTAAAAAATAGAAAAAAGTGTTGCCTTTGAGTATATGTAAAAGTCAAAAACGTACATCAAAAACGAAAGTTTTTTTATATTTTGAAACTGATTTTAAAATTTTGTTTTCGAAATTCAGTACCTTATTGAAAAATGTAAATTTTATATTAGAAGAATTTAAATTAAAACTATCAAATCGAATATTAAGTTGTGTGTTCTGTGCTTTAAATTCCGATTTTCCGAATATCATTTTTCAATCTAAAAACAATCACAGACACCAACCGACAGGCAGATGGACGGACAGCAAGAGACACTCGTGATAATTCGCTTACAAGATCGCAGCCACTTTGGCAAACGCATAAACGCCTTTTTCACATTTTAAGCCATAATGCAAAACTTTTTGCTCCTTATGTATGTGTGTGTCAATGAGTGAGTGTGTGTGAGTGTGTTTGTGCAGCAAACTGAAGTTTTTGCGATAATGCGCTTGCACCCTCATCTACCGTCGAAGCAACCCGCATCGCACAATTCGCACCAGTCGAAAGGAACTTTTGTGATTGTGCTGCAACGAACGAACGAACCAACGAATGAACGAACGATGGAAGGAAGGAACGTCTTGTGTCAAGTGTCGACCTCTTTAACCCGTTAACTGCAAACAATTAAAAGACAAGTATCTCAATTTCAACGTCACTCACACTTTGTGAGCAGGCAAGCAAGCAAGCAAGCGAGCGAGCGAACGAGCTTAAAGCGCTCAACGTTTCCCCAGCGGCTGACAGAGGCTGGTGGGCAGAGGTAGAGCAGAAGGTTAGTACAAAGAAAAGTAAGACGAAATCAGAGACGCACATACACGCTCACGCTGACTGACACTGACTGCAGTGCTTAGCCAAACGAATCGTAGACTGGCTTTGAAAATTAAATTTTCAGTTTTTTGCACATTTTTTGTATAAATACGGAAAAATAATTCAGAATAGGTAATAGCAATAAAATTTGCATTTCTAAACTATTCAAAATTTTTAAATAAATTTAAATAAATATATTTCTAATAAATCCATTTTCAAAGAGCGAAAACTTTTTTTCTTTGAAATTGTTAATTATTGCTTCTAATTTTAAATTTTGAAATGACAATTACTCTACAACCCGTCTAGCCAATAGCACATATTTCGGTGCATGTGTAAGATTGCGTATGTGTTTGTGATATTAAACTTGATTATTTGTGCTTGTGTTGAAAGTGTGTGTTTGTGTGGCGTGTGTGTGCAATGTGCGAATCTGCATGAAAATATGCTCCTGAATTTGAATGGGGGAAATTTTATTTTTCGTTTTCCGCAATGAATTGTTTTTGTTGTTGTTGGTGATGACAGCGTTGATAAGGCCGGAGGCGATAGCTGCTGCTGCTCATACTGCTAAGTGGAAGAAGGGTATATGACGGGAGAGTGAAAGAGACTCGTGCGTGTGCGCTCCGCTCTGCTCGTGCTGCACATTAAAAGCAAATGTCAGTCATTATGGTGTGGCAATAAAAAATCAAGAGTTCAGAAATTTCATTCATTTGCAGTGATAGTCGGTCGCTCGGTCGAGTCCCACTCGAGTTTTCATTTCAATTGGAAATTTAGGTTATTATTTTTTCTATTGAAAGTGAGAAGCGAGATTTTGTTATGAACTAAAATTCAGAAATCAATTTTTTCAAGTTTTTTAAGAAGGTATTTCATTGGCCTATAAATTGTAAGAAGTAAAGGATTAAAGAATCTTTAATTTTTTTAGGAAGTGCAAATGAGAAGTAACATGAGAATAATTATTTCTGAGGAAACATATTTTACTTTTTTATATTTTTTCAATTTACATTTTAACCTAAACCAAGTTCAAGTAGTTCAAGTCCCTTCCGCATGACATATTAAGAATATATTTTAATTTATTTTGAACAAATTATTATAATTGTTAAATTTTTTTTAAATTTTAATTTTCACCAATTCCTTTTTTTCTCATAAATGTTCGATAATGTTGTTGTAAGTGCTGCTAACGTCCACGTTAACTATGTCTGTGTCTCGATTTTGCTGGCTGCTTATATTTTCCGTATCTTGGCAACAACATTTGCAGCAGTTCAGGTCGTCCTTGCTGTCTCTGTTGTTATTGTTGTTGTAGTTGTTATTGTTATTGTTGTCGGTGGCAGCAATACCGCCTTTCGCTTACACCAAAAATTCATTGATAAATATCGCATTCGGTTGAAGGAGACTCTAGCGCTTCAGATTATTGTTGTTGTTGTTTCTGTTGGGCCTGCCTCCAAGTTGACAAAGTTGTTGTTGTTGTTACTGTAACAATGTAGTTTTTGTGTTGGCAGGTATTGCTGAGCCGAAAGTTGGTAAGGTAGAAAGTTGTTTCTGCTGGCGGTGGACGCGAGGAAGTCGCATTTACTTTGCTTCCAGCGCAGTATGCAAAATTTGCATAAAAATTTGTACGCTCGTTCGTTCGTTGTTTTGTGGTGTTGGACGTTAATGTTGTTGTTGTTGTTCTGTTGGTGGTGTTGTTATCGCACGTTGTCTGCTTGTTTTGGGGTTGCGTTGGCAACAGCAAATTTTCTCGGCGTCCGCAGTAAAGTGATAAGTCAATTGCGGTCGCCGTTAGTGGGCTTCTAGTACAACAACAACGAAGAAAACCCTCTGTTTTTTTAGAAGTTTTTAAAGGGCTTCACAAAAAAAGTTGTTGATAATAAAGAACAATTTTAATGTTTTATTTTTTATAGTTTCACACCAACCTCCCATTATTTCAAATTCAGAGTGTTTAAAATTGTATTTACTTCCATATGTGTCGGTTTTTAATTTTTTTTCAACAAAGCGTCAAACAATTCACTTAAGCTAAACTTCGCTAAAACGACAAAAGCGCTTTAGGCATTCTAAACTTTTTAATTTTCCCATTTAACCACATTTCCGCTTTTTGTTTTGTTATTGCCTTGTTGTAATTTCAATTTGGCTCTGCTGACACTTTAGTCAGAGATCCAAGGCTGATCCTTTCACCCTGCACTCATCGTTGGTGTATCTTGATAATATACAAAATTTGGTTATTCTCATTTTTGGCCCGAAAACTTTTAGGTTTCGCATTACGTAACTTTTGAAGTTTTTACTGCTCCTGCTGCGTCTACTACTCGATTTTCTTTTCTCTTTTGCTTTTGATAGTGTGTGTTTGCTGGGAGACGATTAATTAATTTCAACTCCGCGAAACTTGAGTGCAACTGTCTATGTGAAATGGGTACTTGTAAGCTTGTTAGATTTGGTTTTATTAAAGATCACAAAAGGTCATAAACAGACACTAAAATATCATATGGTATAAGCTACGAAATTCTGCCACATAAATATTTTTCAGATTTTTCACAAAAATGTGTTAATTAAAACTAAAAATTAATTTCCACCAAAAGTCACTTTAATAGTGAATTTTGGCCATTTGTTAAATGTTGTCCATCAGAGCTTTACCACGTTGGATTTTCGGCACTTGTCACATGTGCACATGCAACATTTGTGTTTGACCTGCAGCGCGTGTAACAGCGACTGACCGGCGCAATTAATGGTCGAGCAGGTGTATGAGCACAATTTGACCAAAGCCGTGTGGCGAGAACAAAGCTAAATATTAAACATGCCGCACAAAGCTCGCTAGCGCTTGTATTCATATACATACAAACGCCTTGGGTTGTGTGCATATGTGTGCGTGAATATATTCGGTACACTGAGATCGTGTGTAAGTATGTGTGTACGTGGCTTTAACTAACATTCAACTAATTATCGGCGCTAATAAAGTGCCTTTGATCGTGTCCGAAGGGAATTAGTGTGTGTGTGTGTGTGTAAAATTTAGAACGGCTACACAAATACACCAACGCTTACGCACGATACTCAGCTGGGTGGTCACATACAAGAAACACACACATACACACATCTCTGAAAGCAACAAGTTAATGAGCGGTTTTTGAAGGGTTAATAATTTGTATTTAATAAAGTAAAATATTTATGGTAAACTTTAGTAGAAATATATTTACAAAGAAAAATTGATTTTTTTTAGTAAAATGTCGTTTAACAAATTCTTTATCTATTCGATACTATAGAAGAGACCAGCACCTTCACTTCCGGTTGCCATGTAAATAAAACAACTTGCAACTAGCTTTAATTTGAAATTTATTAGCTACTTTAGTGCCATTTTAGCATTTTAGCTATTATATCCGTTTTTATTAGCGCTGCGCAGAAGGAAGTCTTGCGCTGCTGCTGCAGTCAATTTAAAGTCGAAACTTTATTTTCACCTCAATGTTCTGGCATTTCCGTTTGTTCGTTCCTTTTCAAAGCAAGCGAAAGCAAGCGCCAGAGCTTGGCTTTCTTTGTACTTTCTGCAATTTTCAGCATTTTCTATAAATTCAGCAGATTTTTTTCTTTTCGTTTATATATTTTATTATTTTTTTTTTACTTTTCTTCGTCGTTTTCTGCTTTTAATTTCATGCCATTTAATTCGCCAAAAAGGTGCAAAGCAGCATTTGCAACAGGACACAGGACACACTTTACAACATACCTTGTATCCGGTTGCAACTTTCTTGCCATTTATTTTTTATTTTTTACATATATTATTTTTCCTGCTTTCCTGCCGTCTTTTGTCGCCTTTTCTTAGTTTTCCGACTAGCAAAATGGAAAAATAAAGGACGACTTTTTTTTTAACAAGACATTTCAAGGCGGAAGTGCAGAAAACTAAAGTAGGAGAATATAAAAAAAATAAAGAATTGCATAAAAAATACTACGCGGACATCCTGATGGCAGGCAGCATTGAATTTCTTAGCCGAGCGGTTGGGGCGAATCCAGCGAAAGAAATTTAGAGCGGACAATATTAGAAATTAAATACATTTTGAATTATCAACTAATGTGTAGTTTAGAAGTTATCAAAGTTTTAATAGTTTTTAAAAATATATATATATATATATATATATATATATATATATATATATATATATATATATATATATATATATATATATATATATATATATATATATATATATATATATATATATATATATATATATATATATATATATATATATATATATATATATATATATATATATATATATATATAAAATGAAAATTAATTTTCCATTTTGAACCGCCCTTTGCGCGCTCGCAAAAGAGTAATGCGGTGTCTCTGTTCAGCTTGTTCCACACTTTTTCTACTTTCAGTTTTATCCGTCCTTGTGCCGCTTCGCCGCTGTTAAATTAACTGTCTCTCTGTTCACAAGTTTTTCTACTACATAGTAATTTCGTATTTTCTTTTCCTTCCTTCCGGCCTGCTAGGTGTGTGTGTGTGTATGTCCTTTTTGTAAAATTTCAATTGCGCCGCTCACTCTACACTATTTTTTCTTTTGCTTAAAACAAATTTTGCATTATTTTATCCTTTTTTCAACACGTTGACAATTTAGTTTTTTGGCGCAGATAGCATATTAAATGCTAAAAGAAAGCGAGTTGAGGTGGTGGCGAGAAACAGGAGTATGCTGTGTTTGTGTGTATGTTTGCCGGATGAAGTGGCAATAAAAGTTTCCCTTCCAGTTGGAAATTATTGAAAGTAATCGTGTTAGAAAAGTGGCGATCTTTTTAAAAAGAATATTTCGGAAGTATTACGTGGGTATGATTAATATTAACGGAGCAGCATTATTGTTCATTTTGAAGTTCTGCCATAAGTAATAATATTGATATTTTCATGTTTTTAACCTTACTTTAATTCATTCAATATAAAAATTTATAAATTTATAAATTAACCATTTTATAAAGTTATTTATTTCCTGCATTTTCATTAATTTTCTAAACTTTTAAATTTTCTTCTTCAATAATCAATCTCAAAACTGGACATAATAAGTCAGTTATGTTTTACGTAATAATTGACATGCGGTTGAAACTGTTTTTACCTCATCGAACCGCACGCAATATGGCCTATTAGCCAATGTTGCTATCATGACATGCCAACTTTTATTATTACCTTTGCTGAGTGACCAACTTGTCGTTGGCCATCACCAGTTATCAACCTACCAACCTACATTAATAGTAAATTGCGTTGATATCTACTTGGGCTGAATCCATCCAAACTGAACTGAACGGAACCGAATGTAACTTTCGCAAATTTCTATTCACATTTGTTGTCACATGTCAACAAACACAAATGAGGGCCGTAAAGGCAAAGAGACAGTTAGACATATAGACAGACGCAAGGACAGATAAACGTACATTCGATATGCAGCAACGCACTGCACTGCACTGCATAGCCGCTGGTTGTCCAACTTGATGACGTTGCATTAAGTAACTGTGAAATGCGAAATGTCCATTTCGTAATTTTTGGCTACTGCGAGATGTCGTACTGTGGATCACGTATGTAACTATTTTGGTGATTTTAGGTGACAAAAAAGCTCAAAATTCGGTGATCTAGAATAAAGCTTACTTTTGCTTAAGGATGCTCCTGAAAGAAGTTATGGACATTTACTTAATCTCTACTAAATCACTGTAGGTGGTTTTTGATTGTTAGAAAAATTCAAAATTCTGGTGAGCCAAATGACCAAACCACCTAAATAGCTCCAGTGGTTTAGGATAAAATCACTGTATGGAAATCTACTAATTTCCATAACTATTTTTGTTTGCTTCTGGACCCTCCAGAAAGAATTTATGACCACTTAAATGTTTTCAGTACATTTTATTTACTTACTTCTAAACCACTGTAGCGAACACTAACGGAACGAAAGACAGTCAGACAGACAGATAGACAAACTGGACACTAGAAGTAAGTGCAACACGTTCACCCGTCCAACCGTCTGTCTTGTTGTCTGTCCGCATGCGGCAAATGCTGTCACATGGCCGATTGGGCGCGCTGAGTCAATCGTTTGAAAAATGTATGTGTCCTGTGCCTGCTGCTTTTACTTCGGAAATGACCGTTTGGCATGTGTATGTACTTGTGTGTGTTTATATTTGAATGTTTGTATATACATGTGGTTTGTAATTTAAAATCACGCGCCGTATGCAACTTAAGTTGACTGGATTGTGTTATGTTATGTTATGTCTCTGTGTGATCATGCATGTTAGTTTGTTCGTGTGTGTTTATGTGTGTGTGTTTATGTGGTTCGATGAGGTGCAAATTAATTGCCTGGATTAATTAGAAATTCATCAAGTGGCTCAAGTCGCTGAAAATATGCAAGCCTAATTAGCTCCGGTGGTTATAAACCTTTCACAAATAAATAAATGCAATTATATCGAGCACCGGGGCGTATGAGTAATTTGTGGATATCCTTATTTCAACGATGCACCTGCAGATGAATGGATGTTCAAATTTAATTTTGCGGTAACGAGTTGCAAATGTAAATTAGGTTCTTGAATGAATTAAAGTATAAATTCAATTTAAAATATAAGTTTTTGTTAAACTGAAATGTACTTCTAGTGTAGAAGCTGATGCTTTAACGATATTTGGTGTCAAGGTCATTCAGATCTTAAAATACAACTAAAAAAAGTGAAGAAATTTCAAAGTGACCATTTTATCTTAAAGCCTAAAAATGTTTTAATTTATTTTTTCACCAATAAAACACAAAAACTTTAAGTTTTTTTATTATATAGTAGATATGTATAAATAGTTTTAAGTTGTGACGTATTTCTTGAATGCATTTCCGAATTGCAGCGCAGCTCTACTTCAACATTTTCGCTTCTTTTCGCTCAAATGCAATCGAAAAATTATGCAACGAATTTCTTACGCTCCATTCAATTGCTAAAAACACATACAAACACATAAACACATACACATGACACACAACACACATGGGAGGATATTTTTGAATGCCATTCGGTGCCATTCAGCACAAGTCTTCTGTGCGTATTTAAATTGTCAAAGTTGAATTTATTTCTTTTAACTGAGTGAGAGTGTGTGTGTGTGTGATTTTCCCCACCTTCTCCCTGATCATACATTTTTTATGTAAATATCAAATGTATATTTTTTTCCTTTTATGAATACGTCACGTTGTCATTCATGTGTGCTGCGTATTTGAGTTTTGGGTTGACTCAAGCATCGCTGTTCACATGCCACACATGCCGCACATCACATGCAATATAGTTTTTTTTTGTTGCTTTCATACTTTCCTTCCTTTTAGTTTTTATTTTGCCCGATAGTGCAACAAAGCGAAAGCATATTTTATAGATGTGCTCGTAAAAAAGAAATGCACACAAAAGTGAAAAAATTCAACAAGAAAAACTAAAATTCATATAAGAAATCGTTCACTAAGAGAAGATAGCATGGACTTACGACTACCTGTACGCCATTATGAATTTTAGATTCAATTCAAACACACACACTCACATGCGAGCACTTACACTTTAGCACACATACATACATTTATGTCAAGTTGAGTCGTTTGTGTCATTTAAATGGGATTTCATTGATACCTCCGCCTGCACTCACCTCACAAGTACATCGCTTGTACATATATGTACTTTGTACATAATATAACTTTAATCCTGGATCCTTTCGCAAGACCGAGATTATAGGAATTAGATATTGAAAGCTTTGAACTTTTTTTAACATTTACGCAACAAGTAATACAATTTTAATAAAACTGAAAAAAAACTTAAAATATTGTTTTGGGGTAGATTGGCGTGCCTTCCGTTATATTTAAAAATGTTTTTTTGTTAGCAAAATTTCATCGAGATTTAATCTCAATTGCGTTAAAAAACAATAAATCAATTTTTAAAACTAAAGCCTTTGTTTTTGTCTTTTTCAATAAAACTCTAAAAATCTGTTTGAGCTTTTTTTGGATTTTTGATGCGGATGTTTGTCATTTCCAACCGCACCGATTATGTCCATCATCTTTTTGCCTCATACATTTTTGCGTTTTCGAAATGAATTTGGGTCATGCATAAAGTCAGAAATGCTTTTAACGAACGCTTTGTCATATCTATTGGTACGTTTGATCCTTGTGTATGTGTACGTAGTAATGATGTGTATGTTTGTAAATATTAATTTTAATAATTTACCGCTTGCAATTATTTTGCAATTAGTTTTTAATGTGAAAACTCATTATCGAGTAAATACATTTAAAATTTATGTTCGTATTTGTATGTCACTTTACGCGAGTCTGTTTGTTTTTATACGTGTGTGTGTGTGTGTGTGTCGGAATATGTTGACATTTCTGTGTTGCTCAATAGTCCAACAACAAAATGAATTTACATAATTATGATCAAATACAAAGTGCGACTCTACAAAAGCCAATTTGAAAATGCAAAACTTGAAAGCTTTTCATATTTGTAAACATTAATTACTGTGCGAAAGTTAAAATAAAAAGAAGAAAACTGGAAGCTCAAAAAACTTGATTTTGTTAAGATGGAATATTGAAGAGAAGCGCACTAAAAAGTAAAAAAATGTTGTTCGAAAAATTATTTTAAAACAATTGTTATGTTTTCAAACTATTTTGTACAGTAAAATTCTTCTGGGAAAAGAAGGTGTGAAAAAGTTGTGTAGATTTTAAAATCTTCGTAATTTGCTTTTCAGAATTTAATTTGATAAGGAACAAATATATATAAATAAAATGTAATTTTAAACACACCTCCAATTTAGATTGGTGCGAAAGGCACCTTTAGCCAAACATAATTAAGCTTTATTCTATTGTTGCATTTGTTATCTGAGCAAACAACAAGGTGTGTAATTAGCCAAGTTTATTAATTGCGCGCAAAATAAATAAACAAACTCAACACGCCGCACCGCGTCGCACCTTCGCCTACCGCACAGCCAAAGCTAAATTAAGCAGTAAAATGTTGGCGTTCTCTTTCGCAAATTCATTAAAATCATAATCAGAATTCGGCGCATTTGCATAGCATTAAACAGTGTTGCATACTTTTAGGTGCACAATTAGCTAATTTGTATGCGAACGCTTTAAGTGTAGCGAACGTCGGCGGCGCTTTGGAGTGGCATGATGGCGAACGGGTGGCGTGGCTAAATTTATTTGGCAATTCGCATAAATTAGCGCTGATTTATTGGCATTTGATAAAATGCTGTCAGAAAAATATAAATCATATTTCCGTCGTAATACATTTTGGTGCGTGGCCTGTATTTAATATTATCCTTGTATGTTCTGCTTTCTCTGCTCTATGCTTAAACTGTTCTGCTGCTTGTGTCGGTGTCGGTGTTTGTGTTGTTGCTGGTACTTTTGCTTTTGCTGTTTATTTCTTCATCATCGCATTTCATCGCATTTAATGACTGTAATTGTAGATTACATTAATTACACGTGATTGATGCCTTTAATTCGTGATATTCTTAAACACTGCTTTATGCAGTACAAACAAACAAACAAACAAACTGACAGTCAGCCGGACGGACGGACATACAAACAACATCGTCGGCAGTGTCCTTCATCGATGCTGTTGCTGCGCTGCGATCTGTGTTCATGAATATTAAATATTGTCATGTTGCGGGATTCTTATATCTTTATTTCTTTCCTTTTTCATCCATCTCTGAAATGAGTTTTTAAATAGCTTGTCGTGTGCTTGTTATCAATTAATCGCTCGTAAGATACATTTAATAAATTACTATTTAAGTACAATTGCTACGAAATAATAGATAATTTATAACTGTGTTATATAAATGGCAACATTGTATTCAAATTGCAAGAGGTTAAAATTATAGCAATAAAGTGTGAATTTTAATCAATATATATTGATAAAACAATTTTAAAATCAAATTTTCTAAATATATTTCAAATAAATTATTTTCATTTGATTAACTTGAGTTTTGTATTTTTGTTTTATTTTAAATGTCCTTTATTAGATGTTAGATAGTTAAAATCAATGTTACTCATACGCACCGAAGCGCCTCAATTATGTTATGTTATCAACCATTTATATTTTAACAAATTTCGTTTTATTAAAAAAAGTATAACTGACTTTAAATTTCACTTCTTCATTACTCACTCAACTGCTGAACTCTGTGGCTGCAGTTCACTTTAGTGAATAAAGTCATCAGTCGATCAATGATAACAAAAGTGCGGCATTTTTTTGCTTTCATTTTAATTTTTCTTAAACCGGAAGTCAATAAAAGCTCCTACACATACATACAAACACTGAAGCGCAACGAAAAAAAAAACACGATATCATTGTAAATTCAAAATAATCCGCTTAAACTTATATGCGGCTTCAATTTGCCAAACAAATTTTACAATACACCTTAAGAAGAACAAGCACGCTTAGGTGAAGAGACAGCAAAGGAAACGCCAAAGTAAGTGGAGACCGAAAGAAACCTTAACGAGGAGCGGCGAAGAAATTGCCTAAGCTGCTCTTGGGGGTATTGTGTTGGGCAACAACAAAAAGAAACAACGACAACAATGGCAACAGTAACAACAAAAACAAGAACACTAACAACAATGGCAACAAAGGTTGTAACATTAAATCCGCCCCAGTGTTTCCCGTGCTTATTGTTTGTCCCCGCTCGAGTTGGGCAAGGACCTTTGTGCGCGCCAATAAAAAACAAAAAATGTATTCGTTTTTTTCTGAACGATTTAAATGAGTTTGATAGTGCGTTGTAAAATAAGCGCCATAGTGGGTAGTTAAAAGTATGCCAAGTCATAAAATTCACTTTTATTTGTTGCCATTTTTTTATTTGCGAAATTTGCAAATTTTTTACAACTTTTTTTTGTTCTGTTAGCAGAAAAATGAATGTGCAGCCAGAGGCGTAGGTATATCTCGTACATATATAAAGTTAAAAAAGGTACTAATTCAAAAACAAAACTACATTTCATAAAATATAATTGTGAAATAGATATTATAATCGAATAACCCGATCAATTTCGGTTTCTAGTATAAGTTGAACCACACACATTTTTATGTATCTTCAATTATTGATTTTAATAAGACAAAAAATGATGACAACTTTTGGTTATACGGTTCTGCTTTTGAATAAAAAAACTTTCGCCCGTCCTAACTCCCAACGGATGTGCAGGAACCTAATCTAGGCAAATTAACGCAAAGCACTAAAGTGTAAGTGACATTAAGTTAATTTTGGCTTATGTCCTTATGCTGCTGCTGCGCCGACGATCTGCTTGTCGCTCTTCGCTCCCAATACACACACAAAATATGAACAAGAAACGAAAGAAATATTGCAAAAGAAACAAGTACGTAGAAAAAGAAAAAGAAGCATAAGGAAAAATAATAATAAAGAAGTTATTGTGGAAATTTCCCACGAGATCAATCAGCAGCAGCTTATGTCTGAAGCATTAGCAAAGTTTTTCTCCTTTTTTTTTTGTTTTGTGCGCATTTTCTATAGCATATTCCCGCTGTGGTATCATATAAAAAAAAGTGAAGACACAGTCGTAGCAAAAACGAAAAAATAAAGTGACAAACAAAAAAAAAGTGACTTTACCTTAGCGCAGAAGAAGAACATGTTGCAAAATAGAAAGACAGAAAGTCATTTTTGGTTTTTGTCTCGAAGAGTTTGGGGCTAATTGTTTGCATTGTGTGGATGTAGGTGTGAATGTACATGTGTGGGTGTGTGTAGAGCTTAACATATGTGTGTTCTCTACATGAGTCACAAGATCCATACAAGCTTTGAATTGATTAATGACATTGGTGCATTGGAAATTAAAGCAGGAAAGCTGAGAAGAAAAAGCGGGAAGGAAATCCAATAAGACGTTCAAAGATGTTACTTGTCTTTTAAATGAAAATTGCATTATTAAGAAATTGTTGGAAAAAAAATTTTACCAACACAAGAACACAAATTGTAAATTGCTACCACATGGCATATGAGTGTTATTAATTGAGCAGTAAAATTTAAAATTGAAACAAGTTCGTGAATATATTCTGTATAACTTTCAGCTTTGATGTTTGTTATATAAAGAATTTTAAATTGTATTTACTTCATTTGGGTATTGTAGTCAACAACATTAGAAAGTAAAACTTTTATACTCGTTAGTAAGAAGTTGTTTAAATAATAAATTCGAAATTAGTTGTCTAAGTTCGAAAATATTTTTGTTAGAAGCTATATTAAAATTAAGTTTACCAAGTTTGATGAAACGTTATTATATTAAATAAATATAAAACCATATATTTAAAAATAAATAAAAAACTTTATAAATAGAAATCAACTTTTCATCGGAATTTGTTCAATTCACTTACACACACACACATTTATTCTGACAACCAAACCAGTCGCACATGTGTTAGTGTTGCATTAATAATTCACGCTTCAAGCAGCAGTGGCAGCGTCATCAGCGTCATAATCAGGAGCATTGGCAGCAGCAGCTCGAATGAGTACGCTCAACACAACAGATTAGTCCCCGAAGAGTGTTATGAATTGTACACGTACTTATATACATATACACAGATGTATATGTATGTGTGGGTGTATTCGGCATGCATATTGTTTATGTTTAGAAATATGAACATGTGTGTGTGTTTGTGTGAGTTCGTTCAGCCTTTGGGATGCATTTTGTAACAGTTTGGGGACTTACAACATTAAACTGCATTTGAGATTATTTCGCGGAAGTGGATACATAGTTTTAGAAGTTACTTTAAGTCGACTATGTATTAAAGAAGTCGTCAAATTCTGTTATAGTAATCTAGGAAAATAGGTTAAATAAAAATGATATTTGTAGTGCAGAATATTAAAAGAGAAAATACTTAGTCGAGTTGATTTTTAAATTAAATAAGTGCAAAAATTAAACAGAAAATTAAGGTTTAAACTTGTCCATATCAAATTAAGAAAAAAATAATTATATAAATGAATAACTTATTCTTTAAATAATTGCGTTGGCTAGAATTTTATTGAATAAAATTAATAATATTTGTTATAATTGCAAAGCATTTTTAACTTATGATAAATATTTGGAAATTACTCGAATCGTTTTTGGAATCAGTTTTGACTTGTGCACGTTTTTTTGTTTTTATATTTTTTTGTATAATAGAATTGCCATCAAATGTCATTACAAACGAGTACATGTGTATGTATGTTGTCCATACGTTCTTACGTTCTTAAGTTTAAATAATTAAGAACGCTTTGAAACGAAGTCGTTCATTAATCAATGATAGTGTTAGTGCATAAGTGTGTGTGTGTAGACTGCCAATGAACTGCTTTTAAACTGATGATATTTTAATGTGGAAACATTTACATTTTTCCTACTTTCAATGTACACATTTAAATTACATTTTAACTCAATGTTATACAAATTATGTGGACAAATTTTAAGACCCTAAAAATTCATACATTACAGAAAATGTTTCTCTAAACTTGAATTTTTTTCTATAATTAAAAATTTTCAATATAGAAAACTATTCAAAGAGATCGAGATGAACAAAAGTTCCTCAAGGACACCGCTCTAGACGACACAAAAGTAAAAGTTTGCTCAACGCATTCTAAAATCAATTTGCTTATTACATTATGTATAAATAGTTAAATAAAGTTTATATTTCAAAAGTACAACAAAGCGTTACCAAATTTCAAAAAATAAAACGATACAATACGAAACAATATAAACAACAAATCAGCAGACCATCATAGCTAGTTGAAAACTATTTTAATAATGCGTTAATTTGAAATTAAATGCATTTCAGCACAACTTACGCTTACCAGCAGCACAACAAATAAAAATTTTAAAAAATACGCAAAGTTTATAAAAGTTGAAAGAAGAAAAAACTTTTTCATAAAGTTTTATTGCAGCGTCAAAATGAAATAATCAAACAGAAAATTGAAAATAACCCTTTCAACTACAACAAACACAACAAAGCAACCGCAAAACTGCAAACTGCGAGAAATATTAAGAAAAAATGCAGCACAGCTAATAACAACAACAGACACAAGTAAATCGAGAACAGCATCCATCGTTCGCAGAATGCTTGGCAACACTTGGCAATTAATAATGACCGAATCGAAAGAGATGAGCTGCACTTTGAAATGTTTACATTTCTTCTAAATACATAATTCCGAGCCAGTGTGCAGTGTGCAAGGATTAAAATGTCAGTTACAGGAAGCGCACAGTGTTTAAAAATATAAAGTTTTTAATAAAAAAAAACTGATTACTATGGCAATTAAAATTTGTAGAGGAAATTAGTTATCGAGCTCAAGTTTCTTTTAACAAAAATTTATTTTGTTAATTACCGTATTCTCATACTAGAAAGGATATTTTGAGGACCTTTTTGGCGAATATCTTAAATAAGAAAAACTAAGTCGGACATTTGTGTATCAAGCCTTTATGTGTTAAAAATTTAGAAAATAATAAATAGCATCTAAAAAGTATTGAAAAAAACGTAAATAATTGAAAGGAAGTTATCACAAGAAATGTGTTAATTTTTAACTAATTTTTGTTTGATATGAAAGTACTGTGCTAACAAACGCAAAGACTAAAACGCCAGTTCGAGGCGGCGGCGGCGTTTCTGCTAAAACGGAAGTGGTCATTGCTGGTTGTTGCTTTTACTGTTGCTGGGTAAGCAACTCTTTGGCTCTTCCGTTGGCAGCTATTAACTGGCTTGTTTCATGTCATTTTAAGCTGTTGTGTGTTGATTTTCAGTTTCGATGGCGGTGAATTCGGCAGCATCAGTACCATCAGCAGCGGAATCACTATCCGCCGCAGCAGAAAAAGACGTTGAAAACGAAGAAGACGTTGTGCTGCTGTTGCCTGCTGCTGCCAAAAGGGGATAACTGTCGAATGAATTGATTGTGTTTACTTTTAATTAAAACCAGTTTGCTTCGTTGAATTTTTGTTACATCTTTGTTCTTGGCCATTGCATGGTTATGGCATACAATAAAATGCAATGCACAAATTTTGGTTGTTTAGGGCTATCAGGAGAGTTCAGATAATGGGAAATGAAAGCTTTGTAATTATTAAAAAAAATTACAAACCAAACATTTAAGAAGATAGTTTAGTTTATTTAAACAATTTACAAGATGTTACTTTAAGAATTATTGAAATATTTTTCCAATTTTTAAATATCAAATTCTTGTTATTAAGTTTGTGCTGCAATTCCTTCTTTCATTCAAAGTTGCCATTAAGAGTGCATCAACCCTTTGGTCAATAATAGACGCAATTACTATAACTTTAGAGTAAATTTGTTTCCTCTTCTCTTCTCCTTTCCTTTTTTCATCCTTTGCCTGTGGTCATGTCCAGCCAACAAAGTAGACACTATCTTCTTTGCTTTACTTCGTCGCTCTTGTGCGCTCTGTTGCCATTTAGGTGCGTCCAACTTCATCGGACACCACTAATGCAATTTAAAGTGTCGCATAATTTTATGCCACTTCAGTACACACACAAACACACACACACACACACACACACACACTTCTTTGCTACTTCTCTGCTGTCAAACCAAAGACACATACACACAGCAACGTTGCACATCTGCATGTCCACAGTGCTACTCCAATTCAAGTGGCCTATGGTCTTACAACAGTTGCACAGTACATTGAAGATTTGAAAATCTCATATAAAAAAAAACAAATATAAGTCCAAATAAAAACCGAAATTTTGCCAAAAACGGATTTTTTCGATGTTTGACTTAAAACAAATTTTATGTAAAGCGTAGAAATGAGCTTGTGAAATAAAGTACTGTGCGCTGCAAATGTTGTTCTTGTGTCTCGTCTCATTTTCTCTATCTCCATATCTTAGTATTTGTTGTTGTTGTTGGTTTTGATGGCGTTAAAAATGCAAAAGTGTTTTATGGCCAACTGCAATATCTTCTTCTTCTTCTTTTTGCCACTTATCTTAGCTCAAGTTTTGGTTGTTGTTTGTGTGAGAGTGTGTGTGTGTTTGATGCGTCTCTGTTTGTTTGTGTGTGTGCGTCGGTGTCTGGTTATTATTACAAGTTGTCACCGTAGTAATATTCTCATAATTTAAGATTATTATTTCTGCTCGCATTCTGTTTGTGCTTTTGTCTGTCTGTCTGTCTTTTAGCTTGTTCTTTTGTGTATTTTTTTTTCGTCTCTGTCTTTCGCCTCTTTCGGAGCGTATCGTCGCTCGTTCGTCGTTTCGCCTTAACTCGTGTTGAGTTTGCGAGAGTTGTGTAACTTTTCTGCTGCATTACTCATTGCTGCCGCCACCACCACCGCCGTCTGTCGTTGTTGTCGCAGCCGTTGCCGGTGCCGTTGCCGCCGCCTGCATCAAGCGGAAATGAAAACTTATTGCGGTAATGGCGTCGCCGTTGGTCACACGCTTGACTACTTTTCTTCGGCTCTGTCGGTCTGTCTGCTGTCCACTCTGTGCGTTTGGAAGTTTGCGTGTGTTTGAATGTGTACGTATTTGTGCAAGAATTGCACTGAAAAAAATTTGTTCAAGGATTTATTGGTAAAAAAAAATCGTTTATTACATGTTGAATCGATTTTCAAGTATTTTTAATGTCGAAATTATATCCTGATAAAGTTGTTTTTAATATTAACAGCATACAATATTTTTTATTGTCGAAACAAAAAAATATACATTTAAATAAAATATCTTCTTAACCTTTATTTAGTAGAAATTCCAGTGCGATCTCAATTTGCATTTCTCGGTGTACGTCTGCCAAAGATGTTTTCTTTGGGAAACAGTTCAATTTAGCGCTTTCATCACGTGCGTCGTCTGTCTTTTGGGGGCTGCAGTTTAAAATTGCAGCAGAAATTTTTCCAAAATTTACTACTGTCAACTGCAGCGAGTCGCTGCTGTGCATTACTACTCGGGAGTAGCAGCAGCAGGCTTCTCAGGCGTCGTCGCTGTTGACAGCGGCGACTTTGGCGGCGTCGTCTACCGCACTCACACATACAGCCACACAAAATGCCTGAATTTTCGAATTTTCTGCGTTGACTTTGGCTACCACACCAGGCTCATGTTGCATGTGAACGTGTGCTTTATTTATTAGCACGTAGTACATATGTGTGCATGTGTATGTTTGTGTCTGCAAAATATCTTTGATGAAAAAAAAAAAGTTTTCTGTCTGTCTGTCTGTGTGTGTGTTATTTTTGTAACAAAATTAAATTATAGTCCCCGAGTTGCTATCAGATGCCAGCAAAAAGAAAGCAGAAGCTGAGACCGAGACCGAGACTAAGACTAAAATTCCAGTTAACAGGCGACTGCAGGCGTTCCGGGCGGCAAAAGGGGCGTAAAAGGCTGCTCGCTAGTATAACTTACAGCTGTCAGCAGCTTATGAGGCGTTCTAAAAGGATTTCTTGCATGTCTGTATGTGTGAACATTGTGATTGTATTGGCTATGATATTATTGAAGAGTTAAATTTTGGGAAAATCGTCAGCGAAGCCAGCAGATTTCTTATAATGGTAATAGCGATACGTATGAGTAATTTTTAATTGTATGTAACAAAATAAGTAACACTAACTGATATTTTTTAGGTAACCAACAATGAGTAGAAATATTAAAGTTGCACTTGAATTGTTCTCCAACACACTTCGCTAATATTTGTAATTAATAACACTAATACGCCATGTTGTACCGGGAGAAAAATATTACATACATTAAATCGGCGCACTAATTCAAAGTCAAAGCAATGCAATGTATTTTAATTAATTAAACTGCCGATAATTTAATTAATGTGCGGCTAAATCAGTTTATAAATTTTACGCGCTAAATATCAATTACATTCAATTAGAAACGCACACACACGCGCACACACACATACTCATGCGTGTCAACATAAATTCTTATCAAGTGCAGCCGCAACAAATTAATCACTTTGCAAACAAATAAACAAACAAACAAACGAACATACAAAAAATATTATAAATAAAACAACAGTACACCCGAAAAAAATGATTATTAGTGTCAATGTTGTTGTTTATTTACGACACTTTAAATCACTTTAGCTGAGCTGTGAGTAGGTACTTTAACACACACACGCGTACATGCACATGCACATATACATGCAAACATTAATACTTACTAACCATCAATTCAATTATTGCCGCCATAATAATTTGTGGCCGCTTGCGGGCATAAATTTAATAATTTGCAGCAAAATACACAGCGGCAGGAACACGGCAGCAGCAGCATCACCAGCAACAGCATTGCCGATGATGTTGCTCTGTGTTGCTACATCATCATGCTTCGTCGCTGTTGCTGCTGCTGTTGCTGCAAGTGGAATAATTAAATTTTGCTTTAGCAGTGCACAATTAATTGTTATTAATTGTGCGATGTGGATTTATGGCATGTTTAGCTGTTACACGTCATAACCTAAGCGACCCAATTGCAACGCACACGTGCACGCACACAAACACGGGAACATGTGCACGCACGGTTAGGGTAAAGCAGGGATAATTTCCACCTGTGGTGTTAATAATAAAATATTAAAAAACATTGATGATGTCTGCGGCCAAAACGTTTTAATAAATATTTTACCTATTACAAAAACAATTTTTAAAAATTCAGTATAACTTATTATTTTTAATATAAAATAGTTTAGTCATTAAACTGTAGAGTTGCCAATGCATCCAACTGTACCCCACATTGTCGCTTACGCACATATAGGCACACAAACATGGAGAACGGAGAGCTGCTTAAAAGCCTTCGATATATTTCCAAACATCCTCCAGATGCGTATGAGGCTTTGTTGTTGCTGCTGTTTTGTTAACTAACACACACACACACCCACACTCTAGCCTTGAGCTTCGTGCGCACTATTCCCTAGAATACCCTTCAATCGTTCTTAAACCCTCACATACATACATACATACATACATACATACATACATACATGCAGCTGCTTTGACACGCACACGCTTTTCACCTCAATGTAATTATGACTCAAGCATACTTCCTGCTATCCCGACACTCTCTCTCTCTCTCTTCTCACCCTACACCAACATCCGCTACAGCCCGACGCGACCAAAGGTTTTTGGTTTATCATCTCCGCACGCATACAAATTGAAACATAATTTATGAGTTATCGTTAAATTTAATTGTTTTTGCATATAAATTTGTTGTAGATGCGCAAATTGCTAAATTGGTTGTGGCATTTCGCGTGCGAGGAGTGGGTGAGGAGTGTCATGTTATCACTTAAGGGAAACCAAAAACCAAAATGTTTTTTTTTTTTCGTCATTAAAGTCAATTTTAAAATGAAATGAAAAAGTAAATAACTAAATTTAGCTCTTAAAAATGAAAAAAAAATAGAGAAAATACAATTATGAAAAGTATTTGCGGTTTCCCTTTTTATTATATTACTGACGAAAAAGCCATTTCCGCCTTCAATTTATTACATTGCGTCTTTTAATGCTGACAAACATGTCATAAATAGGCCATAAACTGGTTGCAAGTCATCGTTTGTGGCATGTGTTTGGGGTAAAAGTTGAAAGATTATGTTGTAGTTGTTGTTGTTGTTTTTAAGACAAAGGAAAAGCTACTGATTTGATTCATCTCATTTAATAATTGCAAAAATCTTAAATTTTTAAGCGCTAAATTAGGTTCTCAAGCAATTTACTGCCGATAATACTCAAGTGCAACGTGTTGTATGAGCAACATTAATTTGACAAATAAAAACAACGAGTTTTGTCGCACACTTTTCCGCAGAAAGCAATTTGATTTAATATTAAACGCTTTAAAAATGCGAACATAATTTCAAATCAATGCAAAGACAAAGTACCGCATGTCGTATGCGTAACATTAATTTACAAGTTACATTTAAATTAAGTGGAAAAATATGTAATTTAATAGATTCACTTTTTTCTATTAATAGCAACAATTATTTTTACACGACTAAATAAAAAACATATTTAATTAATTAAACATAAATGAACAAACGCACAACGCGGCGTTCGAGTGAGTTACATGCAAGAAATGTTAAACGTATTAATTAATTTATTTGCATTTTTTTCAAATTGTGCAAATATGCTAAGTGAAAATAACTTTTTAATATAAGCGAAAAAAAATTGTTACACCATTTTTTTTTCATTTATGTATATATGTACTTTCAGTAGTAATTAAACAAATCAATTTTCGTAAATAATTATTGCCGATTTCTATTGACTTCGCGCAAATATTGAGTTAAGTAGTTTACACAAGCGCCAGCTCACACACACACACTCTCTCGCAGATGTCAACACTCACACATAAACTTAAATAAAACAAACAAAAAATTTTAATGGCATTTCTATGCCAAACAACTGCAAATTTAAGTTGTTGTTGTTGTTGTTGTTCTTGTTGTTGTTTTTATTGTCATTATGATTGTGTGTTTTGAATTTCGATTGCGACTGCGATTGCTCATTGCTATTGTTATTTTTGTTGTCGTTGTTGTTTTCATTGTTTTTATTGTTTTTCTATTATTGTTGTTTTTGTTGTTCTTTGGTAAACAACAATAAGGGAAACAATAGTAGCACAAAAAACAGAAAAAACCACAACAACAACCATATCAATACAAAAATTCACAAAACAAAAATACTTGCTGAGGCTGAGCAAAAGATTGTGTACTGCAGGAATTCGCACTCGTGCAAATAGAGCAAGAGATACAAGATCCAAAAAACAATGGAAGATACTTGAATGCTTGTATGCTTAAAAAGGCACGTATGCAGGCTTTCAAAAAGGAACTGAACAATTTAAATTTTTTTAAAAATACAATTGGGGTGGAGTAACATTTTATATTTTCATTGGCAATGAAAATGTTTTGATTTGTCCGATCTTTGAATTCAGTTAAGTGATCATAAATAATTTGTATCAAAATAAAAAGGAAGTGTACAATATTTCTTTTAGAATGTTAGTAAATTTAATCAGAAATTAAAGTTTTTTAAATAAATGTTTACTTTGTTATACAAATTATGAAGGTTTTGGCAACTTCCTAGACCTGCTCATTTGACTTATTTTGTAAGACGTCTCTAATACCAAAATTTGAATAGACAAATTAAGAAAAATCGGCAGGAGTATAATTGTAGGAGTCTCCTGATCAATTTGGGATAATTATTAAAATTAGTCCCGTAAATGAAAAAATTAACCCTACTAAAGCTTCTGAAGAAACATAAGTGTATATAAATCATTTTTTATACATTTGAATTGTTTAGTTCATTGCATATAAATGTTATTAAAAGTGTATTTCACTATTTCTGTTTGTGTTCGATTTTTACTATATCTGTTCGTGAAATTTTTTTAATATATCTGCTTGTAGTAGTTTTTGAATAAAGATACATTATCCAAAATATTTATTCTGTTAAGTTTTTCTTTGTCTACCCCAACATAACGAGTGATGTCTGTCTGTCTGTCTGCTTGTCTTTCTGTCTGTTTGGCTATAAATAAATTGCAGACTGTCATAAAACTTTACACACGCTTGATTTGTGTATTTGTTTGTTAATTTCTATGTAAGTGTATGCGTGTCTGTCTCATTTTGTCAGTCTGATTGTTCAAGCAATGAAAGACATTTCTTCAATTCAATTAAACACTCATATGATTTATCACTAAAAGGATAACACACACACACACACCGGAACACTACACATAAAATGCGTTAAGTTGCTTAAACAAATAGTTATAGGTTATTTATTTATATATAATATTAAATATTACTCATACATCATGTGGGCTCAAAAATAGTTTTAATTTAATTAACACTTTAAAATTTAATCAGTTTGATATTTGATGTATTTATGAATAAAAGAAGCCTTTAATGAAATTGTAAAGTTTCGCTTTTGAGTCATTTAGCATTTTCCTTTATGAAAACACATTTTTATAAATTTGTATCAATACTAGAGCATATGTTTTGTGGTCATGTGCTCAAATCAAAATTTTATGAAATCCTTTTGCGGTAGTTGTACAATTACTTAGTATAAGTATGTAATTTCTTTACTTATGGCCTGTTCGAGCGTTGCATACATGTGACCGCACTGTTACACATACATAGGACACATTGGTCAGGTAACTCAATATTTGTCGTAACGACAAGTAAACTATTTAATTTGTTGGGCATTTCAAAGATTTGGCAGTAAGCGTGGATTAGACACAAATTACGAATGATGGAGATTTTCGAAATTAGAGCACATATGTCGGAAATGTAATTATTGAAATAAAAATTTAAAATATTAAACAAAATTCGATCATATTTTTGATAAATGCACAGTAAGGAAAATATAAATATTAAATATTTCATGATTTTGCAAATATTAATAAACATAAGTTATAAAAAAAATTGTATTATCCATAGATATATTTTTAAAAATACAATTATAGTAAGCAATTAAATACACGCTTGTCAAAACATTAATTTAGAATAAATATCACTCATACGGCATGGTTACCAAAATGTAATCAATTACTTATATGTATATTTTAAAACAACATCACTATGAATTCTATTAGTATTTTGCAACGGTATATCTAAGCATTTTGAAAGATCTGGAAAATGCTTACAACACCTTTCATTTTGCTTGAATCTTAACAACCAACCAAACTGACCGACCAACCGACTAACACTTGAGTGAGCATAATCCCTTCAGCCTAGAATAGCCTAAAACATATCAATCACACATCTGCAGAGCAGAGCAGAGCAAACAAAACGTTAGATTTAGATACTAAGTCAAAGACATATGTACATGAACATACACGCATGCAATTACACACTATGTCATACAGATGTGGACGATTGTAACCAATACACAAATAGATTTCATAATGAAAACGGTATTTTGATAGAACCTTATAAGTTATTACTTTAAATTAATTCAAAACAAAATTAGAAATTCAGTAATTTTTAAATAGAAAGAAGTAAAGTTTTTTCAATCCACCTAGTACTTAAATTATTATTAGAATATAGATCAGTACATAAAGTGAATTTTTTTTAAATACCGGTCTAATGTATACGAGGAGGAAGACCTATAAGAAAAATAAGTATAGAAATTGTGTTAAATTGTTAACTGCATCCTTTTGTAGTGAATTTTCTCGAATGTCTGCAATTGTTTTCTCCAACGCAAACAACTACTCACAAATACATACACACAAACACGACCGGCATATAGAAACACATTTAACCAAAAATTTGCATGCCAAAAATACTCCTGCTCTTTCACATGTATACATGCAGATAGATAGATAAATATGTATTTGTGTGCCACAAAATCATTGCATGCAAACAAATACATACACACATACAGGTGAGTATCATCGTTTTGTTAGTCAAAACTATAGTTTCTTAGAAGTATCTATGTGAGTTTTGGCATGTGCGGTTAGATTCAAATCGTTGCATTTTGCCTCAGATTCATTGTGTGAATTGCTTCTTCTCTATGTGGAGACATGTGTTTTTTTTTCTTTGTTCTATAGTATGTAGTTGTGCAAAATTGCCAAGCATTTTCTCTGTTATTTTATCTCAAATAATTGTTTAACTATTTTTTTAATACTTTTTGTATATTTTCCATTGCGTTGGACTGTTGTGCTATAGTTTAGAACCTTCGAAGATAAATGGGTTTTTAATTGGTTTTCTAACAGAGATTTTTTGAAGATACGCAAATACCACATTTTACAGGGTTTACAATTTTACGGACTTGAGAATTTTAAACTAAATGGAAGAACAACATTTTGCTATATACATTCTTTAATATAAATTGTCCAACGCATTTATAAGATTAAATTTCACTTCTTTACAGAAATCTAAAAGATAAGTGAGAGCACAAGTGTGTTCTTTTCTATAATATCTACAATAGAGTGCCATAAAGTTTTAAATATAATTTCGATTCAAACTGTGTACTTATCTTTAATACTTTTCGCTATATCGCAAAAACGTTGGTAACATTTTTACTGCTCTGTACTTGAACAGGTTTATATGTTATTTATTTGTTGGCATACTGAGTAATCAAGCGAGAAAATCATAATTTTTTATTATTATATATTACTACGAATATTCATCTGCATTTGTTATTTAGTATAAGTAGCTATCTGAAATTGATTTCATTTCATCATATGAAACCTGCACAATAATTTATATATATACTTCCAACTCTGTGAATTCGTTTTTTTTAATATCTGTCTACATCACACTGTATTTATCACTGTATTCTACTTAGATGCTATACTACCAAGAGCAACGCTCACAAACACTTTCCAAGTAACTACTTGCGCCTTAACATCACATTCACTTTTAAAGTTTATATAGACATGTAAAAATAACAATTTTATTGGAATTTCTTGTGCGTTAGCTAACCAAGTCACCTTTGAGTAAACTACTCGTACATGTGCTCGTACTGAGAAGAAATCAATTAAAATATCACAGAAAATATTCTGACTGAAAAACTATTCAAATATGTTTTAGAGTAAAGTTTTCTGTTGATTTATAGATGTGTGATTCTTTATACACACATATACATTTATACATATATTTGTGTGTATTTGTGAAATAACCAACATAACAAAAATAACAAAAATAACGAAAAATCCAAATCAATTTGTTTTGTGAAAATGAGCATAACTTTTGCGTACGTTTCCCATAACACATTTAAAATATTTATGCGACATTTTTTATCTGCCAGCCGCACAACATGGCGTATGAGTGTCGTCGTGTTTCGTTTCGTGCTAAAAGCAATCAGACACAAACGAGTGCAAAGTTTTTGACATTTCGACTTGTCAATTTCGGTGTAAAACAATCAAAACTTTAATAAGGAAAATACGAGCAGACACTCGTAAACACTCGACAAAAAAAAAAGAAGAAAAAACAGAAAACAAATTTTGATTTCAACAAATTTATGATTAATATTAAAATTTTCGTTGTAATATACAAGAGTAATAAAATCAAATGTTGCCGCAGCAACGCAACGGCAAAACATCGAAAATAACGGCAAAAGAAACGGCTGCCAAAAGGACCGGGCTTTGATCGAAACGAAATAAAGAAGGAAAGAAAAATCACAAAAAAAGAAAAGAATGTATAAGGCAAATTACGTTAAAGGCGCAAAAAATCGCTACGCAAATTTTCCAAATCATTAACTTTTGATTTGAATTTTGTTCTAGAAGTGGGGGAGCGGCAAGTATACGAGTATATATATTTTTTTTCGCCGGCAGCAGCAGGATATGTATTATAGCCATGGGTGTGTTAAATGGCATGTTAAAGTGAAATGCCTTTTTTGTGTGCGCTTTTGCCTATTTTTCGCCATTCGAATTTTTTGGCAATACTTCAAAACGTGTTGGAATTCGTTTTCGAGACGACGACAACGACAACGGCAACGACAAAGACAACGACAATGCTTATTGGTCATTTAAGCGGAAAAGTTTACGCAAATTAACAGATAATAAAAGCGAACAAAACGAAAACAAGTAGAAACAAACAAAAACAACAAAAAAGTTTGCAGTTGATTTGTTTTTGTTTTCAAAGTTGTAATCACAGTTTTAGTTTTCAATTTTTTAGTGAACAAAAAAAAAATTTCAAAATTTGAACAGCGAGCGAGTTGGCCAAATAGTTTTTGTAATTAATAAATAAAATCAGTTTAATAATTTGATATATAACAAATTTTTGTTTGCAAAAACTTGCATTGTTGTCTTAAAATGTTTTTTTATAAAAGAAATTTAGTTTTTCATTTAAGGTTTGAAAGAAATGCTTTCGTAGTTAACGTTTTAATCCACTTTCGAGCCGAAAATCATTTTGTTTTTATTTATTTTTTTGATACTTCGCACTTGACGTCAAAATTTAGTCCGAATGAAGAACATCGAAACGTCACAACGTCACTACAAACGAACGGACGGACGGACGAACTAACGTAGTGCATACTTAACCCATTTTCTTGGCAAATAAACTGGCTAAACTACAACATTTTATTATGTAAATTGCTAAATGGCCTGTTAATATCGTTTACACACACACATACATAAACACATACATAAGCACACGCAAATACAACACACATGATGCACTTAAGTGTATGCATGTGCAGCACAACTACAACGAACGCCAGTGGCACGGCACGTCCTGAGAGCACTAACACACATGCACAACACTTAAATCAATTTCTGCCTCGACTCGACTCGACTCGTTCGACTTCGACTTCGGTCGTAAGCAAGTACAAAATAAGAAAAGAACGTTTTTCCTTTTAAGTCATTTTGTGTGAAACTTGCGCAGAGCTGCACCTGCGATGTCTTACGTCTTTTTTCTTCTCTTGCACTTGCTCTGCCTAGTGTTGTTGTTGTTGTAGTTGTTGTGATGTTGATGTTGCATTTGTGATATTTATATTTTTTTATGCAACGAGTTAACATTTTATGGTCTAACGTGCTTGAAAATTGCTCCCGGGTAATTGTCAATTTAAATCAAGTGGAAGTTGTTTATTGGTGTGCGATTTTCTTTCCTCTTTTTTCCTCTGATTTAGTTTTTCTGATGTGTGACAAATTAAGTTGATATGGAAAGTTGATGTACGGTACATATTAGTGACTTTAATTTTAATTTTTTTGGTTTGTTAGAGTGTTGGTGAATTCTTACTACAACTTCTTTGTTAAAAATTGTAGTTAATAATTTAGTCCACCCACTTATAACCGAAAATAAAAAAAAACAATTCCCAAGCAGCAAATATTGTTACAGTTATATTTGGGTTCCGATATTTCGCCTCCAACTTCATTTAAACTTGAATCATTTTAAACAAAAGACATTTCCGCCGCTTCCTTCCGTGCGCAATAAAAAAAAACGTCTAATGCGACACACCAGATTCCATTTGAAAAATTGTACATGTTGTTGCTGTTTTTGTTGCTGTTGTTGTTGTTATTATTTTCCGAGAAAAACAATTTTGTTTTTATTTGCTGCTGTTGTAGTCGCTTGAGCTGAGGCGTTATTCCAACCATTTGTGCAGCAATTTTCATATATAAAATACCAAAAGTAGTGCCGCCGGCAATTTACTTTCGCTTGACACACACGCACATACGTACAAACATATGCATACATGCTCACATAGCAGACATGTTCGCCTACACACACACACACACTTACACACACGCATAAATAAATGTTGCAAGTTTTTAAGTGCAGACGTTGCTGCCTGCTGCTGCTGATGCTGTTGCTGTCTTGCCACAAGACACTATTGGCATTTGCTGTTGCAACACAAAACAAGGAACAACAACAATAACAACAACAAAGACTACAAGTCACAGCATCTTAAGTGTAAAAATATTGAAAGCGTTAACGTTGCGTTGTCCTCCGTTGGCTGTGTAAGCATAAGAACTCAACAAAAAAAAAGAAAGAAGAAAAACAACAAATAAGCGAGTAGAAGATGAAATTCCAGAACAAGCGCAACAGCAACAACAGAAGATGTTGTCATCAACAGCAACAGCAACTCGAAGCAAAGCCTTCTAAGACAGTAGTAAATTTTTTAAGACCTTCACATGCCAATACTTTATTTAAAAGCTTCTGTTCAAGACATTAAATAATATTTTCTATTTTCAATATGATCTCCAGTTAAATCTTCTTCATGTTAACAATTGCAGAATATGTCATTTGAACCATAAGTCGATAAAAATAAAGATTGATATGATTGATTAGTTATAATCCATTTCTGTTTGTATTTACTTCCTGTATTTACTACAGTACAACTTTGAAGTCGCATGAAAAAAGTAACACATTTGTGTATGAGTTTGTGCAGCATGATTTGTGCATCATTTCTTTTGTATATAGGTACTTATATAGAAAATAGTTTTCTTCTAGCTTTTCGCTAGAATTCAATAAATCAGTGCTTAGAGTAAAGTATAAATATTATTGTAGACAATTTAACTTTAAATAGTATACAAATAAATAAATATATAAAAATAAACAAAAATTAACTTATGGATATATTTAAAACAACTAACATTTATTTCAAAGATTGATTGAAAATACTTTTCGACTAATTTATATGCGAACAAACTCTCGCTCGATTTAATTGCATAAAATAATTTTCTCAATGAAGTCATACTCCACTTAAAATATTTTTTTACACCCTACTCCACGCCCACGTACGGACCGTAGATTAATTTCTTCAGCGTTACAAAACTCCTTGTACTCTTGAGTTTTGTTATCGAGTTAAGAGACATTTTACCAAAACTCTAGCATACTTTTAGGATTTTGCAATAGCACAAAAGTGCGACACGCATTTTCCTAAGTTTACTTTCTGGCAGAAAAGCTGCCGCATTAATCATATTTCCGTTGCCAACTTTAACTTCACGCTGAACAGCAACGAGACAAGAACGCTAAATGAATTTTAATTGCCTAGAAATAGGCAACAAGAGAAAATGAAATAAAAACGAACGTAGCTACCGTCAAGAACATACATTGACAAATGACAGGACACGTAAAAATTAACTAGAATCCTCACTCACTCACACATACAGACACACACAGCCACCAACATAAACACGCAAAGAAGCCAAAGATGAAACCACGTCAAAAGTTCACAAAAGGCCGAAAGGGCCAGAGAATGAGATGCAGGACATGCGCGACATCTTCAATTTCAATCACGTTTTTTATTAACCCAAATGTCATTTATACAATTTTGGTACACAAAAAAAAAAGAAAGAAACAAAAACAAGGAACAAAAAATTTCTCGAAAAATTAAGCGAATATTACCTGTCAAGCGCGCCTAAAATTCGGCAACAACAGAAACTAACCACAAAAAAAGGAAATACAGAATGTGGAAAATTCCAAGAAATTGACGCTTTGCTGTCACAATTTTTAATATCAGGCGTAAATAGATGCGGCACAATAATCACCGTCGGCACGTGATCGTGTAAAAAGACGCACTTTGGGAAATGAATTTCAGCTACAGCCGCAAAGTATGCTACGGTTTTCGTTCATTTTCATTGAGGCTACTCTGCTGTTGTTCACTAACCAAATTAAATGATGATTTATTAAATTATGCCGGCACACATTTATTCACTTAAATGTCGCCTCCACCATATTATTTCGTTTTTAAAATCTAAATACAACAAAATAAAAAATAAAAACATGAAACTTGGCAACCCTAAGTGGTAGAAAACGTTTGTAGGCTCGAGGCTGTAAAGTGTCTACTACAGCTGTTGTTACTTTGAGGGGAGAGCGGATAAAAGGTAGAAGTGGAAAATAAATAAAAAGATGGAGAAACGGAAGGAGAAAATAGAAGGAAGAGGGCAAGCTTGCACAGTACATTAATGCATAAAAAAAATTTAAATACAAAAATCTTGTCCAAAAATTTAAAAACTTTCTCTTCAGTGAAAAATTTTCGTATTTAATTTTGTTCAATATAAAATGCCAAAACGATTTAAATTTTCTTTGAAAATATATTCATAAATAAATAAATTATCTATGTATGACGACTTTTCTTGCCCTTTTCGTATACATCAGACTACATTGCGGTGTTCAAAGAAATATGAGCGGCAAAGAGAAGAACGCTTCTTGCAGCAGATTAAGTGACCGCAACATGAAAACTGTTCGGCTTGGGTTGCTGGTGCTGCTGTTGTTGTTGTTGCTTTTGTTGGTTTGGGCGCAAGAATTTTTGATGAAGGACCTTTGACAGAGCAGCAGTAGCAGCAGCCAAAATCCGTATTGACGTATTCAGCTGGGTCGGCTACTGCTGTTGCTGCTGCTGTGGTTTATTATAAAATCGCTGCTAAAACTTTTGCGTTGCTTTCTTTGTAATAAATTCGAAAATTTCGCTTATGGCTATTTTCTGAGGTTTTTCGAAAAAGCGTTATTTTCCAGCAAAAATATTTTGTATTTTGTGTTTTTCGAATCTGAAGCGCTTAGCAAGGAAGTATTTATTGCTGCATATTTGTAGCGTGGTAAGTAGTTGTTGAATTTGTTGTAGTGCGCCTCGGTTTTAGCAGTTTACAACTATTTTATCGAATTCAAGTGAAAATATTTGTTGTATGTAATGGTAAAGTTTAAGGTTATCGGCTTAAGTTTAACTTAAAAACGTGTTTTAATAGAAAGCTTAAATCGAACTTTCAATAAGTCAAAAAAGAACATAACCTAGAAAAATCATTCAGTACAAAGTCTCGATACAATTTTAAAATCAAAAGAAAGGTTTTGGTTAACTTAACCGAAACTACCAAAAGTATAACCGAAACTTTAACCGTAATTTAAACCAACATTTTTTGGCTTAGTATGCATTTTAACGGATATTAAAGGAGCAACTTGAAAAATGGTTTAAAATTTAAATTTAAATTCAGTTTATATAATTTCTGAGTTGGATTTTTTTTTCCGAATTTCGTTTTAATGTACCCAGCAATACCAAGAGACAAAGAAGATCTGCATGCAAATGCAGCGGCGATGCTTTTAATTTTCGTACGCCTTCAAACTCAATTTTCGCGATAGCCATAGACTGCGCACATGTATCTAAAACCATTTGCCGTAGCTGTAATTTTTGTTGTTTTAGGCGGTGCGAATGCATGCAACGAACAATCGAAAATAGCAACGACGAACATGCGTGTCAACAACTACAACAACAACTACACACAACAGCAATAGCAAGAACAATTACCGCAGTAACATTGCGTGTTGTGCGGCATATGGTCCGCTTAGCTTCACAACGCTGCCACCGCCGCCGCCGTCAGAACATGTTGCGGCTTTGGCCAGAGACGCGCTTAGCGACAACTACGAAAAATCCAGCAAAAGAATTAGTAAACCAATGAACAACATGGCACGTCCTGTTGGCGACCGGAGTTTTGTTGGCGCTGCGGTTTAGTTAATACGCGAAATTAGCCGCGCCTAAATGAATGCATACAAATAGGCTGCCGAGGGCGGTTGCCGGTGAAAAGCTATCACAAAAGGTAAACTAGCGCCAAAGCGCTTTGTTGGATTGTCGCAAAGGGATTTTCAACTTTTGCGGAACTTTAATGTTGGCGTATGTGATATGTTATCATAGTGATGCCGTGGTAGTAGTGAAGTGATAGTGATGTTATATAGCTTAGATAGCTATATGATACTGATTTGAATGTGATGTGGATAATAGTGATAGTGATTTAATAGTTATGTGATATTGATGTGATAGTGATGGAATAATAATATGATTTTGATTATATAGTGATAATGTCAGCGATAGTCACAGCGATATTTAAAGAGAAAGAATTTAAAGTTGTTATATTATTTTCACTTGATGCAATTTTAAGCAAGGAAGCAATACTTTATCAATTAATTTCCTTCCAAATTGCTGAATAAAAGTCAGATTGATAAATATTGCAAAGAAATGATGCGAAACCAAACGAGGTCAAAGACCAAAAGTGCATTCCACAAAGTGATAACGGAAAATAAAATAAAATAAAATAAAATACAATAAATTTAAGTATAAAGGGGAATGCAAGCGACGAAGAAACTCTACTCGCTACTTGCTACTTGCATATCCAACTATTTTCGCAGTAATATCTCCAACGAAGACAAATCGTTTTATTGATTTAGTTTCTTTTGCGCGCTTACTCGCTGCTTTGCCGTGCGCTTATCCTGCCGCATGAAAATAGGATCAAATATGTTGATTGATGACTTTTGCAAAATTTATGACTATCGTAATACTATGGCAGCACTGGCTGACGTGCAGCTGATATTAGTGAAAGTTATTTCGCTGCAGGAAAAGAAAAACACACACACACACACACACACAAACGAATGTGTGTATGTGGGTGTCTGACACTTTCGACAGAGCGCACCAACACGCAGACACACCATAAACCATCATCAACAATGCGAAAAAGTGTATGAAAACAATAAGAACCGGCGGGAAAAAATCGCTTTTCTCCGTTATGACAGTGAAATTTATTAAGAAATTGTGCACACTTCCGGCAATGGTTGCAGCAATGTCCGCATCCGCACTGGCACTTCACACTTCCCTCCCTCGCCACGTTGCAATGCATTTCCACACGAAGTTTCGTATTTTTGTTTGTTTTTTATTTAATAATTGTCGAAGACATTTGGCGTAAATGAAAAATGCATTTTGCTATTAAATTGATTAAGTGTCAATCATTTGGATAGCGTCTTAGCCCAGTCGATGTATTAGTGAACGCGTGAAAATATTTGATTTATTAATTTATATATCGGTTAAAAAAAAATGACATTATGTAAAATTTATTTGAAAAAATCGAACAAAAGTTTTTGAAAGACACCAAAACCTAAACAAAGTGATACATTGAACACTTTCTATATATTAAAGAAAATGTATTTGATTTGTTTTCATTGAAGATTTATTCCAATTTCGGGTGCTTTTAATGGGTTAAAATATTTGCCTGTTTGCTCTGCAGTACAGAAGATACACTTCCAAATGGCATTTTGGCATTGGCATTTAATGCGTTTTGTCTTTTGGCGATACTACGATACTCTGCCTCCCTGCGTGCATTGCGTATAAATGGCAAACTTTTGCTCCATATCCATGTTTCGTAGAGTTTTTTCTCTTATAAATATTTTGGTGATGATAATGTCGTATCTGCTGCTGCTGGTGCTGCTGGTCCCTTAGTGACGCTAATGTCCTTAATTCGTCAGTGCTAACCTAATTTTTCTGCAATGAATGAATAGAAATCTCTTGTACATTTTGTGTTCTTTTTTATTTTTATTCTATTTCTTGATGCCAAGAAAAGAAACTTTTCTCTCGTCGTGGTGTCTAATATCGCCCGAAAAGGACACTGTGTCTGTCTGTCTGTCTGCGTGCGCATCCCTGCAGGCCAAATAAATCATAATAATTTCTCATCGCTTACTTCAGCATCCGCTTGTGTGTGTAATACGGTCTGTTATTATGTATGTCTAAGTATTTGTAAGGAATACACACAGTACTTTAATGTCATGTAGAAAGTAGAAATAGTTGGATGAGAAATACATTCTTATAAATTCCTTCAGTGTTCGATTCAAAGTACTGTGCTGCTGCTGTGGCATGTCCTTTATCTGTGCTACGTGTTGATGTCCTTTGACGCTGCTGCATATCATGACGTTTTTCCACTTCTTATTCTACAACAACTTCTTCTGCGTCTTCTAATACAGCTTTAGATTTTCTTCTGCTATTCATAGCAGCATGTCCAGCATGAGTCAAACATTTTTTTTCTTCTATTTTTGGTGATTTTTCCTGATTCACTTAAGATTTGGTTTCTGGATTTTGCGCTTGTGTGAGTGTGTCTGTTGTGTGTGTGTCGGTGTGCATAACATCACACTATGAGGCGATGTTGCGACACAGTTGATGTGAAATGCTTTGAATGCGAGCTGTTAGCCAAAGGATATGCACGAGGTTTGTAAATAAAATTTTATGAATTGCCATTTAAGATGTTAATCCATCAAGTGGATCAAATGGCAATTAAGGTGGAAATTAAACAGGACAGAACGCTTCACATATTAAATGAAGTCTTGCGCTTGTTGAGGGTAGGGTTAAAGCCAATTTAGAAAAGATTAAACTGTTACTTTTACAAAGTTAAGCAAAAACTTATATAAATTTTTTGATATCAAAACCGTTTTTTATTTAAGCGCCAATTTGATTTTTTAATTGAAAAATCAAAATCTTTGTTGTTGGCAAAAGTGATTAATTTTAAATTCTGTTTTAGTTTAAAGCATTTCAGGCTGCTGAAACCAACAACAGTTTTTGCTCTGCTTAAAAACTTGTTTGGTTTTTTGTTTTGTTAATATTTTGAGGGAATTTTTCAAATAATTGTTTTAAATTTATTGAGCCTATTTAATATTTTCATGTTTTTCGGGTCATGTTGTTGTGCTCGAAGTTATTTCGTGTTGAAAAAATGTATTTTTTTAACAAATCATATTGTTTGTAATAAACACTTGACACGCACTCTTTAATGATAATAAAAAATAAATTTGTATAACAATACACACGATTTCAGTGCTATAACACCACCAATCGAATTTTGTGAATTCAAATGAAATATCTCTTGAATGACAATGATTGTGGCTAAAGCTCCGAATTATTAATTTAATTACAAAAAAGTAGATAATGGGCTTCTTTTAAACAATTTGTTTATGTTAAAATATTTATACAATTAGACTGGTGACATACAATTGAAAATAGTTTACAGCAAAAAAAAATAGTATTTAATTAAAACGCAAAATGCTTATCGAGCTTGTTAAAACAAAAATCTATCAACAGAGAAAAAAAAACACAATCACAGCACAAATAAAATAACAACAACAACAAAAAAAGGCAGGTAATGCAACTGACAAATGACAGGAATTTTGTAATTTGCAGCGCACTTTTAGGCGCCTCGCTGATCTGTTGACTGACTGACAGTGTGCTTATGCATTTGACAAAAAACCGTTTCAAAATATTATAATAAAACAAATTGTTGTTGTTGCTACAACAGCAAAAAAGTTAATTTTAATTGATATGCTGCAAATGCCATCAAATGTTTATGACATTTTTTACATTAGATAATTTTGGTATTTTTATTACCGGGCACAAAAACAACATTTAAAGGCATTATTAATTTTAACTATATAAATATAAAGGATTTCCACATATAAAAGTATGTGTAAATAGTGCAGAAGTGTTTGTGTTTATGACAAAAGCAAACAAACAAACAAATAGAAAAAATGTGCAAATTTTAATAAATGATGAAATATTATTTGTGAAACAAATTGCCTGCGCTTTTTTATGCTTTCCGCTGCATTAAATACATTTAACGAAAATATTTACCATATTTTTAGCAGCAAAACATTATTAATTTTTAATGTCGCTTTGACAAACGCCGCCGCCGCGTCATTTTCGCAATTTCGCATATTTTAAATATTTCAACTATTTTAATCGAAGCGGCGGTCAACGTGTGGTATGAGTGATTTGTAATTGTCGTTTTGTACGAGTATGCGTGCTGCTGCTAAATAAATCACAAGGCAGTTTTTTGTACGTTTGAAACAAATTAATAAGTGTTTAAATATTTAGCAATTTTCAAAATAAAATAATTAAAAATCAATCATACGCTCCGGCATGCCGAAAAAGAAGAAAATTAGCTTTTGTTGGAATAAGCTGCATAACTCGACAAATTAATCCAAACTAATTTCACATTTAAGTTAGGTTTCGGTAATTTAATAATAAGCGCACACACACACATGGAGATTAAGTACTAACTCAGCTTTATTGCAATTTCGAGTGAATACATTTTCGAAAATGTTGATTTTCCCTGTGAAATTCTCTCTGAAGGTGCGCTGGCGCTGCTTCGTGTTGGTGTGTTGTGTGAAAACTTATGTAATAAACTCTTGAGCAAGGAAATATGTTTCATAACGCAAATGTGTATGCGTGTGTGTGCATAGGTAAGTGTCTGCGCTGTATCTGTGTTTTCTCATTAAAGTGCTGCTTGTGTATGCCGAAGCCACAGCAAGGTAATCAAAGGGTAATTTCACTGAGCTGCTATTTCGAAATATTTTAAGTGGATATTTAGCTATTATCTGCAAGACGTACGACTGATTTTTAATTATTTTAAATATTTGCAAGCGTTATAAGTTCGATTATACTCTTTTTAGATTCAGATCAATTTTCTTTTTTAAGTGAAGATGTTGATAGTAGGTTAATATAAAACCATTTTTTTAATCCGCAAATACTACTTTAAATAACATAGGGCTGTATTGGAATTAAAGATTATTATATTAATATTTTATTTTTAAGCTTTAATGAGGATTTTTTTAGCTTTAATTTGCATCCATTAGTAATGAAATGTGTTTAATAGTAACAAAATTACTCACAAAAAACCAAAATAAATAATTAATTAATATTACTCATACGCAATGTCGGCTTTAATTAATATATTAAGAGATAACAAGAAAACTTTTTGAAAAATACAGTAAGTTGAGTTGAGCTTTTAACTACTTAAAATTTGTGCTAACAAGTGTTATTTAAAAAAATTATAATAATGAAATCAGAAATACCTAACTGACTGACTGAATGACTGACTAACTGACTGACTGAATGACTGACTACCTTTTCAATTAACTTGAAAGCCACTTAATAACATAATTTGCATGCGTATGCAAAGAAAGCGAACGAACTTTTAATTGACTTTTGCCCAAAAATGTGCTTTGCTTACAAAAGCCAAAGCACACGCATACATTAAAAAAACACACACACACACACACTCGTGTATATACAAATGAAACTACACGCTCTCATACCAGCTGCATGTATGCAACATCTACAGTGTTTGCATAAATTATAGCTTCACTAGATTGTCTAATATTAATTGCAAAAAAAACATTGTTTTAACGTGTTGCTTTGATATGTACGCGCACTGTCTATGCATGTGCGTGTGCTTATGCGTGTATTTTCGGTGCGCAGTTCGTTAGTTGTGTGTGTCTGTGTGTATGTATTTGCTTGTGAGCACTTAATGCTGCTATTAAACTTTTGCTTAGGTAACTTTTAGCTGTAAGTTTTTTTGTGTGTATATTTTTTTGCTGCTGTGGCAAGCAACAAAAAGTTTACTTTGCAGCTGCCACAATAAAAATAGGAAATTACAAAATTCTTAACGTAATCGCTGAAATTCTGTGTAGAATTTTTCGATTTAAATTTTTGAATTTAGTTTTTGCGATTTTTTTGTGAAGGTCTTCTTACTTCGAATGCAAGCGTTTAAGAAGTTAAGACAAAGTAAAACTAATAATGATGACGTAATTTGAATTGCAATTGCGTTTAACCAAAAACTAATTTTTTACTCAATTCTTTTTGCTGGTAAAGACTTCTTGATATTTTCTCTCTCTTACTTTGAGCACACTATTTCAAAACTTTTCAAGCATGTATTAGTTTAGTACCAACAATTTCAGAAATTGGTTGCCTAACACAATAGCAAGAACATATGAGCACATTTACATACAGACAAGAAGAAAGTGCAGCCAACAAATACACAAAACAGACATGCTCCACAAACACAAACACAAAAAAGATAATAAAAAATAAAAAAATAAAGCACAGACACACCGACACACCGACACACTTGCAACAGCAAATAGAAATGTTAGTTAAACTTTTTAATTAAAATCTGCAATTTAATGTTTTGGCTCTACGCTTGCCGTCGACGAGATTTGTATGTCGTATTTCTGTTTTTTTTTTTTTCGCTGCTTGCCGCATACCTTTAGTAGTGGAGTAGGTAATACTACTTTTTGCCGGTAGTACTTTTTTATATTGCGCATTTGCCACACTTTGCTGCGGAGAAGTTAGTAAAGTAGTTAGTAGTCACATTAGCAGTAGTTTTTGCCATATGTGGAATGTTGCTTTTGCTGTTCTATTATTTAAATGGAAAACACAATTTAACAACTTTTGACGGGTTTCAAAATGATTTAAATACATTTTTTAATTATTAACATAAAAGTAAAACTTAAGAAGTTTGTATCTCCAAATTATTTTACAAGTAAATGTTAAATTATTTATGTAGTTATTTAGTTAAATAATCTTAATTTTTTTCAAAAATAGTTTTCTGTTCGATTACTTTAAAAGTTTAAATTTTGTTTTACCATTTTTTTACGTCTAAGTAAATACTCAATAAATAATTTAATTACGGTTTTTAACAATGTTCAAAATTTCACTGAGCAAAATTACCAATTATAGCTTCAAAAAAAAAAATGCAATTGTATTCGGAAATCCTTTTCAAACATTTATCGCAGGCAACTGCAATAAAAGCAACACATTATTTTCTGCTTAAGTGCAAAATGAGGCGTTCTGACGTTTTGCTCCAATCGAACGAATGAAAATCAAAGTCAAAGACAAAGGCAAAAAACTCAAACACTCAAAAACAAAAATCAAAATGGTTTGTGCAAATATTCGTGTATGCATGTGCGCCTGCTGCAGTTCGCTTTATTTCAACTAACGAAACGCAGCCTCACACAAACATGCACAACATACATACACACACAAACAAAACTTGTAATCCTTTTGTGCGAAATTCCTCTGGTTGCCTTGCCTCATATGCAACGAAGCACAATTGCGAGCGCAGTCTTTGTAAACACTCTGCAATCGCATGTCGAGAGGTATTGATAAGGATAAGTGTAAAGCAGACGTAGGAGTGTGTGTATTTGTGAGTGTAAGTTAAGGAGAGAAAGAGAGAGAATGGGTGTGGAAGAAATCAAAAGAGGAACTTATGCCGTTGATTGCAAATTCATGTTATTGGATATGCGCATTTCATATTGGAGATTAGAACAATGATCAAAGCTTGCGATTATGTGCTTAAAAGCCGACAAACGTTCGAATTTCGTTTGTAAAATTTACAAAACCCTGAAATTGTCGAAAAGCAGCTTTATTGTGTCTAGTGAAAACTTTCTGAATGTCAAATTTCAATTCCTTGAATTTACTTATAATTTTTTCATTTTACAGGATTTAAAATGACAATTTAAATCCTTTTATTAAATTTTTAATAAACATTTCTGTAGACAAAAAAATCTCCTTTGCATGTATTTCCGGTATTTTCTTTTATGTCAAGAAATCAAATTTAAAATCTTTAAAATATGAAATTTAAAACACAGAAACATAAAAAAAGACGCGAAAACCAAAAATTTTTAATCCCTAAAGTTGCATCACCAAAGTTGGCCACTTGGCAACACTGTTTTGCGAATGGCGCGCGCCCGACCCATTGTACTCAACACAACAAAAACAATAACTACAAAAAAAACAAAAAAGTAAAAACAGCGAAAAATCCAAAAAAAAAACAAAGCAAAGCAAAGGAGAATTGCCCTCAAGTGTTTCGCTATCTTTGCGTGCGCATAAATCAGTTAACCGCGCAAAAGTGGCTTTAAATCTGCGACTGTTTTGGCTTTGTTTGTACGCTTGTGTGTCCTTTGCATTTCACAATTGTGTCTGCGTATGTATGTGAATATATCTGCATGTGTGTGATATTGAAAATATGGCAGCACAAAAGCTCAAAAAACCAAAACGAAAAACCAAAACAAAAAAAAAACATAGGACCACTCTTGACCGCTGCATGCTGCCCACCTGCACAAAGGTGCTTCACAAACACACACATATACTCACATACACTTACACAAGCTCGTACATGCCTGGTGCGCTAACAAAGTGCTCACTTTTAGGGTTGCCTTGTCATTGTCAGTTGACCACGAAGGAGCAGAGTAGGTCCAAAACACACTAAAAAAAAACAGAACGAATAAAACAAAACAAAAATATTATAAAAAATTGGTGCCTTGGCAAAAATTTGCGCTTATCGCACACTTTGCGCCATCTAGCGACGGTTTTGTGTTGCACTATATATTAGACTGGTTCTGATGAAATTTCAAAATTCAACATTTTGTTTCAGAAATGTATATGGCGCTTAAGATTTTAGCATAATTGCGTCAAACATTGGCAAGAGATTATTAAGGCAAAATGATGATAATTAATTTGTTCCATTCTGCTTCAATTTAATCTTCGCATATTAATGAGCTTTCGTAATAAAACTACATTAAAAGATGTTTGGTTATTAAGAAGTAATTTCATTAAAACCAGTCTGCCACAGTTAGTGAATATGTGTGTGTGTGTGTGTGTGTTTGTGCGTACGTGTAAGTGTGCTTTTGTTTTTCCGGTGTTTTTCTTGTTTGTCCACCTCTTTCGCTTTTTGTAGGTTTTGTTGTTTGCCGTTTGTGCTTAATAAATCTTTTTCAGCATTTTCATCGTTTGTGTTTTCCTACATGTGTGTGTAGGTAAATGTGTGTGTGTGTGTGCATATTTATGCAAGTGCCTACATGTATGTGCGTGTGTGTGTGTGTGTGTGTTTGATACCATTTTTAATCTTTTGCACCTCAAGAGGGTTTTTATCTTTTTTCCCCTCTGCTCCCAGCACACTTCTTTTCAGTTTTTTGAATTTTTCCCATAAAAGCGCATTTCATTTGTTGTTGTTGTTGTTGCTGTTGAGTTTTCCCTTGACTATTACAAAGGGTTGTGTTATGTGGTTTTGTATGAATATATCTGCTAGTGTTGGTGTCTACTTTTTGCATATGTGTGTCATTTTCTTGTATGAAAATTGATAATAAATAAATTTATAAATTTTTGTATTTCTTTGTTTAATTGGTTAAACTAATTAAAGATTATACAATAAAGGAAATTCGTTGCATTATTAAAAAAAAAAACAGTCGAGAATACAAATTTAGATTTTGAACTTAATCTAACTGAAAAGGTTTTAACAAACAAAACAGTCAGGATATTTTTAATTTAACAAGTAAATAATTTTTATTTTAAAAATAAAAAAATTTTCTAAATTTTAACAGTATTTTTATTGAATGTTTTTAGAGTTTCAAGAATTTTTTTCGCCACATCAAACAAGACATTTGAGCAACTTTTTGTAAACTCTTTTGCAAACTTTGATGTCTTTTCTATTTGCATATGAAAAAGTTTTTGACCAAACACATTTGACCAGTTTTATGTCAAATTTGCAAATAATTGTTAAACAATTTGAATAAGTTTGAGCCCGAACTGAACTGAACTAAACTGAAGTGAAGGGAAGGGAAGTTTGCACAAATCTTTGAGAAACTAGAAGAAGAAACAAAAAAAAAATAGTGAGAAACTTAGGCCACACAAGACCAATAAATCTTCAAGCGTTTGAACGTAGCATACTTTTAGGCAGATTTTCAAAGAACGAACGAGCGAACATACACGCAAACTCACACACATATGAGCATTTGTTAACTTTATGCGTTGCTTTCGTGGCGTTGTTGTTGTTGTTGTTGTTGTTGTCTGAGAGCGGCCAAAAGCGAATGTGTTTAAGTAAAGAAATAAATCAATTTATGCTTGTGTGCGTGCGTAAGTGTTGTTGCTTTTTGTTTATTTGTTAACATTTTCGTTTTTCTTTTTTTAATGCCTCATTGTGTCTGTGTGTGTGTGTTTGCACAAATATTGGGTTAAAATAAGCGTAAAGGTTATTTTTAGACAGCCTGACGCGACGCGTCGAGCAGTCGCCTCGCACCTTAAAGGCATGAATTAGTGATGGGCAAATTAAAAATACTTAATCGATTTTCTTTTAATTATTTTTACTTATCAAAATTGTTAATTCCAATTAAAATCAATTTTTTAGTAGTCTGCAATTGATTTTTTTAAGTTATTTGATAAAATGCATTTAAAAAAAGTCTTACGTTATCAATTTTGAAATCTTAGCTTACATCGATTATTATATTATGCCATCACTAGAATTCCTACAAATGAGCTTAAATAACCCAATAGAGCAGGACCAAGAGTAGAGCGCCAAACTATTCTTGTATGTGTCATGTTTAATTTATAAAAATAACGAATATGTCTGCTAATGTGCGTCTGTCTGGGTGATGCTGAAACCACTATTAATCAGGATTTAATTGTTGTTGGTACGTATGTGTATATGTCTGGTATGTGTGTGTGTGTTTGTGTATATTGCTGCATGTGTTAAGGCATTTATGAATCGTGTTACCAAATCTGTAAATAATCTGCAGCATTTGTCTGGATTTCTGTTTCTTTTGAAGAATTTCTTCAAATTTATTTTTTGTCTTGAAACGCTTAAATCGAAAGCAGAACTGTCACAGCAGGTAGACAAATAATAAAAGCGGAATCCGACAATAATTTGCGCTCAGTTAAATTAATTCGAAAGAGAGAAAAAAATAATAAAAGTAACTTTTAAAATTTAAATTAACTAAAAATTTTCTAAAAGAGCTTTCCGCCCCCGCACGACTTCACTAAGTGTTTTTGACTAGTCCTTACTAATTAGATACGCTAATTAAAAAAAAACTAAATTAATGATTTAATTTAATTATTAAATTTCAACATAATTAAATTACCGTCGTACTGCTTTGAGCCATTCTATTCAGTCAGTCAGTGAGTGAGAGAGTGAGTGAATGCTATTATTGTAGGCGAAGACGATGTCAACACGCTGAGATAATTAAATTTTGCTAATCCAATAGATTTCTTGAAAGTCTCGCAGGACTTGTGTACTTTGACGTTGTTCTCGCAGCGTGGCCCTCGCTTCCAGATGCTCCTGTTGCCGTTGCACATTTAACGCAAAACAATAACAAAGCGTAATTGCATACAGACGGACAAGCAGACAGACAGACAGACAGATGGACGGAAAGCTATAAAGCGATGAAGCGTTGCAGGCGCAATGGAAACAACTTTAGTCAGTAAGAAGGCAGCATCAGCAGCAGAAGCAACAAGGATCCACCATTGCCCTTATCTCGACAGCACAACAGAATTATTATAAACGTCAGCGTAAGTCCTTTTTAATGACAACAATGTCTCGCGTGGACGAAGAATAGTGGCAGATATTGTGGCATAAAGAAACAAAACAAAACAAAACAAAACAGAACAGAACTGAGCGAAAGTATCCTAGCAGCAAATGAAGTAATTATTTTCAGAATTTGTGGACATTTCAAATGGGGGTAGCAAACATTTTAAAATTAAACAAGGAAAACTATTTAAATAGAATTAAATTCGTTCATGTATTGATGCATTAAAATAATTTAAATGTATATATAAAATTACAAACTTGCTATAAAGTGAGATAAATAAATTGAAACGGAAACTTGGTTGAATACTCTTGAAAGAATGCTTAAGAGAAGAAATCAATAGAATTGTTAAATAGTCCACTTACCAGTATGAAAGATTTAAAATCAAATTGAATCTTTGTAGGATTTTGCCTTTTCATTTCCTCCTTTCTTCGAAAATATTTAGAAGTGCATTTGTAGTCCTTCAAACGCACAAAAGAACATTCCTGGAAAAGAAATGCAAAGGCAAAAAAAGTTTAACTAAAAATGTACAAATTAAAATCAAAAATCCTTTAAGAATGAATACCTGTAAAAGGATAATTTCGGATGCAGTAAATGCATATTGACAGGCAAAATACAACAAACTAAAAAAACAACAACAAAAACAACAAACATAACAAGCAAACATATAAACCAGGAAACATACGAAATAGTTACAGAGCGTAGAGAGACACAGATACAGACACAGAACCAAAGTGCGTACGGTAGGATATGTCCACAAACATGATCATGCACAATCACACACATACGCACATAAACCGGACAATAACTGTAAAATGTAAATATTAATATTGTTATAATGGACACCGAATGCAGCAGGAGGGCGAGAATGATACTGACACACTGAAACGGATAAAGACAGAGAGAGTGCTAGAGTTTGCTCGAAGTTACCGAAGAAAGGGAAAGAAGTTCTGACTTAGATTGCAAATAAAGTTGCAGCATACATGAAAGTGTGTATGTGTAGGTGTATGCGTATAGATGTGAAAGGACATTTCTAGCAGTCAACAGCAACGCATGCATTTAACAGTATCCTGCTAATAAATTCGAAACACTTAAAATTCAAATATCAATCGAAATGTACCGACCAGATTAATTTGTTTACTTTAAAATGCTATATAATTTATTTGAATCCTTAAGTTATAATTTAAAGGAGAAAAATAAAAACAAATTATAACTAAAATTTTTGTTTGAGCAATATCTTCATAATTCAAAATGTAGCGGCAGTTAAGAATTTTGAATATAATAAGAAAAGTATGAAGAGATCCAAACATTTTAAAATTACTAGGAAAATTTGTTTTCAAGGAGAGACAAGAATTTGATTTGAAAATTGTAAACAAAGAAATTGTTAAAGCATTATTTAACTATTTTAAAGTACATGTGTCTTACAATTTTCGCTGCGTACTGTACCGTATGAGGCAAAAGCTGATGGATGCAATGGGCCAAAATGCGTGCGTAATTGAATTTTATAACCCAAAAATTGTTATTTAAAGAGATTTTCCGGAACTCACACAAACACACACTTGCACCTACACAAACATGCACATACATATAAACTCGTATATAGACAGTGTTGCAAATGCAGGCCACAAAAACCGGTTTAGGCATTATCCTTGGTGTTGAGTTTAGGCAAACAGGATTAAATATTTGCAGCTGCAACAAAAACAAAAGCAACAACAACAACAATAGCAACATGAATATCTTTTCCAAAGGATTAAGAGCATATTTTGACACTGTGCTGCATGCCTGCCTGCCTGCCTGCTTGCTTGCCTGTCAGTGTTGTGCTTAGGCTGTCCTGTGAGTGTCCTTGTTGGCCTGGTTCAAACCGAGCAAGCATTCAATGGTGCTTTAAACCTTTACGAATTGAAAGCAGCTGTCAAAATTAAGCTAATTACGTTTTAGCTACCGACCAAACGCAAAAAAAAACAAAACATTTTTGTATGTTTTTCGAGAGAAAATGAATAAAACAACCAAAAATTGATCGAAAAGGATATTTCTCGAAGGAAGCAGGAAGCTTTTAATTAAAAGCTTATATGCCAAAAATTGCACCAAATGCAGTTTTAATTAAAAGTGAACCTTTGTGTGTTGCTGTGCGCGTGTGGTTGTGTGTCCTTTGTTTAAGTGTGCGTATGGCGTACGCTTGGATCTCTGTGTGCGAAAAGGATAATTTCCTGCAGTCAGGAATCCAATCAGACATACACAAAATGATAAAATTTTGCAAGCGCAAAGTAAAGGATTTGTCTAAGCTAATTTTGCAACGGCTAGAAAAGTTTTCAAAAGTCGAAAATTCGCATCAAAGCAGCAATTGCTCAAGGGAAAATGGTTCTTCAATCCTTAAAGTAGTTTTTTTGTTTAATTACATAAGAACATACTGCGCTGGAGTATTTTAAAAACATGTTAAATTTATATAAGAATATGCAACAAAATTTCAAATTTTTATCTCTCGCACGAAAGTATGCAACTTTAGTTACCTGAAGAAAGGTTTGCTTGCAATTTAAGTATCTCACAAAATTTTTCAGAATTTAATAAAATATGTTAGTGTAAAGCACTCCGATTAATGTGGAGCACTCCAAATAATGTATATATAGGTTTTTTTTGTATTTCAAAATAGCTTAAAGTTTTCTCAACTAGTCTATGCGATATAAATTTAAATTCAAACATTTGCATCATCATTTTGCTGATAGTCAAACATGCCAAGAACTACTAAAACAGCAACTTCCTGCTACTAAATATGCTAGTTTGCCTCGCGCTTACTGCTTTGCATCTTTTACACGTATTCGACATAAAAACATAAACAAGTGCGAAACTTTTTCCACAAGCCGTAAACGAAAAATAAGTCGAAAAGATGCAGTCGGCGACGATGAGCAGGCAGAGCTAAGGCAGGCAGGAAGGCATGCAGCAAAAGTCGCACACAAACACACGCACGCACCCGCATTCGCACATACCACCAAACAATGCATAAATTATCAGCCAGAAGAGAAGAAGAATTTGCGCCCAAACATATGCAATGGAATTTTCAGAGTCTCATTTTGGGTGAGTTCTGTTTTGATTATGGCGTAAATTTTGTTTTTGAGCAAAATTTTGCAAAAGTGCATTTTAGGCACGCACTGCCCCGTTTGAAAAGACCCTCTGCAACTCCTTTTTGCCCCCGGTTCGTGCCTAGCAAAATGTTTGCGCAGAGTTTTATGTTGGCACAACAATTAACATCCGCTTTGCGTTGCAGAGCGTCAGTTGGGTTGGGATGGGATGGGGCAGGGTATGAATGTATTGCAGCGGAAGTTCTTTAATTTCCGGTTGTTGAGAAAAACATTTTCGTTTTTTGTTTTGTTTTTTCCAGTGCTGCGTTTTTGTTATTATTAAAGCATATTTTTTGGCATGTTAGCAAAATATTCTTAAATGAAGTCGTTGGTTGGGCTTTGTTGCCAAATAAGTAAGTAAGCTGCTTGTACTGTATGGTACGTGTGTGTGTGTGTGTGTGTGTGTGTGTGTGTGTGTGTGTGTTTGGGCACACATTTACCCGAATAATTACGCAAAAAGGTAGAAAAGCTTCTAAGCTAATGGAACCGCTCGTGTGGATCTTTGTGTACTTTCAAATACATGTGCCTGCTTCAAGGTCCGGGTGAATAGGTCAGAAACAAATAATATATATTAAGTGTGGGATTTGTTGGAATTGGAGGATGCTACCTTGATTGTTTATTAATTTCTACAATGAGATAAAAATTGTGTTTAAAATAACCAAAAAAAATCCAACAAATTTTGTTTTATGTTATTTTAAAATACCATTTCGTATTAGAATACATTTTTAAGTACTTTTTTGAATCAAAACTGAACTACTAATGAGTAAATTTATTTTTAGTCGAAATAAATTATTTATATTGCAATTATTAAAAAGGATGAAATTGAATAAAATTTCAACTTGTCTCCTGATCGCCAAAAGCATTCATTAGCAAATAGATTAAAGCCAACATGAACAGCTACAAGCATCCGGACCACATGAAAATATGTGTCAGCTTAAATTGCTAGCTAAAGTCCTGGTTATTAGCCTCAAAGCGAGCCAATATTTCCATTTAAATCGAAATTTGAATTACAGCAAAAACAAAACGACGGAAAAAGAAAAAATCATTACCAAAGTCGAATGCTGCTGCGGCTAAATGACAATAAGCGAGCGAACGAGGGCACGAAGCCACCCGCCGCAATGCAATTTGCCACAGTTCAGTGAAGCGTTGCTGAGCAGCATTTATAGCAGCAGCAGCAGCAGCAGTAGCAGCAACGGCAAACTAAACCGGCTACCGCCGCAAAGTATGCTACAAAATCGCACCAAAATGCGCTCATGAAATGCGAATTTTGCGCTTCCACCACAACCGAAAACTGCCAAACAACAGCAGCAACAACAACAGCGACAAATGAACGAACGGACGAAAAAAGTCGCCGCTGCTGCTGCTGTCTGCTGCAGCGACCTGAATAAGCGGCAGCGAATGGGCAAGAGGACGCGACGCGGTTTTTGAAATTAAAATCAAAATCAAGCGTAATTCGCATTAAGCGAAAAAAATAACAAAACGCTAATGAAAAATCATAATGCGGAAATTATTAGTAAAGCGCATACAATGCAGCCAAAGCGGACAGCCGCCAACCGAGCTCAACCGTAACGAACCGAAACGAATCGCAGCGAGTAGAGTGGAGTCCAACGTCGACTGAGTCGCCGCACGCCTAACTCGACAGTTTGCGGTTATCATTGCATACTTGCAGGCTTTTGGCATTATTGCTGGGACATATGTATGTGTGAGCTAGAGGGTGACTGTTTTTTTTTCACAACAAATTGGAAGGGATTCAAAATTTCATTGGCTCACTAGAAATGGATCTTTCGAATCATTTTTACATTTCGAAACATTTTAAAATAGCAAGAAAAATTTTAATATAATATGAAAAAAAAAAACGATCTACTCTAATGTGGTCCACGCATGTGTTTTGTCGGCGTATGTGTGTGAGCGCAGATTTGTGTAGCACTAATACAGAAGCAAAAAATTAAATGCCCATGGATTTTTTTTACCGCATTTCATTGCATGCCATTGTGCTCGCGCGATTAATGAAATGTTGCATACTTACAGGCGCACGCGCAAGCGGCTGATCCGGATCGGTTTTGTTAGCCGAATCTCAAAACAAAAACTGCCAATTTTAATGCGTGCGGCCGTATTAAAATTCGCTTTTAATTTTGAATTAAGTTTTTTTTTTATTATTCTGACATAAAATCGCAAATAATTGCGCGTGCGCCTAAAAGTGTGCTTTAAAATAGTTTTAATTGTCATTTTCATTTTACGCTCAACTAGTTTTAAGCAGAATTTATTGATGCGACCGCTTTTCGCTTTAATACCGCTCATTAATGTCGAATGCTTTCGCTTGTGTGTGTGTTTTTTTTTTGTAATTGCGGCTTGTCAATGTATGTGTGTGTGTGTGTGGGTTTGAGTGGATGAATGTGTTTGTGTGTTTACTTTGACAAGTCATGTGTAAAGTATGTTAATTTGTTTTTGTTTTTTTTTCGCGTGCATTTGATTATTTAGATTTGATAAATAGTGTTGCCGCACTTTGGGCGCTTTTCATATTAATTTTTGAACAATGTCATAAACATTATGTAAATGTGCAATTAGCGATAAACACATGAATTTATAATAAACACTCGCTCACACTTATTTGTCGTACAACAACAAAATTAAATATGCTAATGGGCAGAAGAGTGCCAAAGAAGTCGGCATGAATTTGTAATCAGCCGCCTAAAATTATGCAAACAAAAATATGTTACCTGACATATTGGCCAGTCGCATTCGCCCACCGTGCGCAAAGTCAAATATGCGAAATATCTGAGATTATATTTGAAAATTATTTGTTCTCTAAATATATTTTAAAAATATATTAATAATATCTGAGTTTAGTACGATGTATTATGTTAATTATTGAGTGGGGTATTGTGTGGAGTATTGTCAGGACTATTCTCAAAAAACGAGAGAAAAAAAAATTCGTTTTAGAAGTTATGTAAGCAATTTTAATTACTCTATTTTAAAAAAGTTTTCGTTGTCTATTTCAAGGCGCTCAATACACCAATTGTCATTTCTCTGATTGGCAAAATCAATGTTAATTTTTGTGGCATATATTTAGGCAACAAAAATATTTTAAGTGCTATAATTATTAATTGTTTATATTTTGATATTTTTTTGTAAAAGTTAATAACTTTTTAACTGAACCAATCCGCTCAACTTCATCAGTCACTCACACACCGTGTACACAAACACCCAGATTTACCACACTGCAAATAACAGTAGTAACAGCACGACCAATAACAACAACAACAATAACAACAACATCGCATTTTTGCAGCATAAATCATTAAAACTTAATGCATCCCAAAGGACTAATAAAACATGACCGCAAATTATTCCAGAAGCGCGCGCGTGCGACCAGCGTCCGAAAATGGTTTGGTTTGGTTTGGTTGTTTGCTTGCGCCCTTTTTGCATTTCTCGCGTCGACATTCGCATTCCAATTTGTTTTTGTTCTTGTTGTTGCTGCTGCTGTTTTTTTGCACGCTTGTCGTACATTTTTCTCCGAATTGTTGTTGGCATTCTGCGATTTTTTCAGCACTTGTCGTTTCTTTTTTTTTGATTTGTTTGAATTTTTTTGGCTCGTTTTTTTTTGGTTTTTCTCACAATTTATTACTTTAATTCGTAGTGTGAGGAAAAGTTTTTGGAAAAATTATCCCAAAACAAAAAATAAACTTTTACATTTGTAAAAACGCTAAATGCTGTTACCACACCCGCCACAACTTAAAATAAAAGAAATAAGCAAAAGAAAAAATAAAATGAAAGTAAAAATTGAGAAAAGTTTTCGCATTTATTTTTCGCATTTTCAATTTATTTGTAGTTCAAATTAAAATTGCAAAACTATCGCTTGACAGTTTCAAGTTTCGAAGTGAGTAATCAAAACTGAGAGAAATACAACACAATTAAAATAAAAAGCACTTAAGCACTATTCCCAACTCTCCGAGCAGAAGTGAAACGAGAGAAAGTACGCTGGAGAGAAAGGAGGGCATACACCTTAGCTTCGCACTTCACCGTTGCCGTTGCCTTTGATTAATTAACTCGCAAGAGTCGTTTGCGCATAGCAAAATACAACAGCAACAACAAAAACAACAACAACAAGCAGCAGCAACAAATAAAGGTTGAAAAAAATCTTGAAATTAATTTGCATACTTTCAGGCTGTGAAGCGCATCAATGCGAAGCGCAACAGTATAAAAAGAAAAAGCGCACACACACAAAAAGAAAAGGCAACAGCGAGCGTTAAATGAAAACGCCAAGCAAAGAAAAAAAGAGGGAGCATAAAAAAAGCGAGCAATAAAAATTGCAAAACGGAAATGAGGTTACTAAAGTAAAGCGCAGCGTTGTCAAACTCGGGCAAAAAGTGGAGAAAACTCTATAAAACTAAAAAAAAAAATGCAAATGAAAAGTTTTAAAAAAGTCGCTAAAAACATTGGAAAAAGGTGTTGAGAAATCAATTTGCAAAACGGATTAAACACAATGATTGAGTGTAAATTACAGTGATTGAATTCGTACGGTAAATATCCGCAGGATAAGCGTGCAAAAGAGCGCTACGAGCTGTGAATGCGAGTGCAGCTGAGGTGTGAAATGCAAAACGAGAGCGAGCGAGTGTTTGCGTCAACAAATCGACCGACGACGTCAGACTTCGGGCGGCGCTCTTTTGTTATTTAAATAGTTGCGACAGTGCTGCAAGGCTTTGTGTAAATTTAATTAAAGTTATTTTTGTTTGTTGTTACTATACATTGACATGCTTACGCTCTCAACGAGTTAATTTTCTCTTTTTAATTACAGCAAACCGAATGTTGCAGCTTTCTTTGAGATCACAACAAGTTTTGAAACGTTTGAGCTAAGAGTGGAATAAGTGCTAAGTAGAAAACTCAAAATAATTGCTTTTACATTTTTATTAAGAAATTTTAAATTTCTTTTAAATGGTAAATAAATGCAATAAAAGTAAATATGAAGAGAGAGGAAAACCTTTAAAATTGTTAAGATCGAGAGAGGCAACAAAAGCTCTTCTCTAATAACAGTTTCACAAAAAATACTCAAATTGTAAAGCATACAAAAAAAACTTCTCCCCAAACCTCATTTTTTGTTATTGAAATAAACAACAACAAAAATGTGTGCAAACTATTTACCGAATTTGTGATCCGCTTTCAGCCCCCCACTTCAAACCCCAGACAAACTCATCAAAGCCATCAGCACAGCAGGCGAAAACAATAAATTTTGTTTGCCTGATTGCTTGCATGCATGCACGAAGCACGCAAACAGACACGAACTAAAAATCCTTTATACAAATATTTACAACAGTGTGGCAACGCTGCGGCAGCACGATACTTTCTGTCGCAGCCGCAGCAACCGCAAAAAATCTATCAGTGACGAGTATCGATGCCGCAGAAATACGACATCACAACAAAAACTGAGAAAAAAAGAACATCGAAAACAACAACAACAAAAACTAGATTGAAACTATTGCCGAAAAACAAACAAACACAAACACACACACAAATGCACAGCAGTTTAGCCAGAAAGGATTTGCAAAAGGACACTAGGACTAGCAGCAGAACGAACCTGACCCCGCACACCGCAAAAACCGTCCGTCTGTCCGACCGACCAGCCGACCGACCGACGACGTGCGTTTGCATAAATTGCCAAAATATAGATGAGAAATTTCTAATAAAATTTTGTGAACGGGAAGAAATGCGAATGCAATCAAAGGACGCAAATCCTAACCCGAAATTCAAAATAAAAGGAGAAATACACGAAAACACAAAAAATCAAACAGAGCAAAGAAAAAACCGTATTGTAACGGACAGAACTGCGCTTTTGCTTTGGAGCTTACGCAATTTTGTTTGCTGAGAAAAACTTTGTAAACAATTATTATTTTTTTTTAACTCTTTTCTTTTTGTTAGATGGCAACACTTTTTTTTAAAACTTACCAATGCGGCCATTTAGTTTTCTCTTTTTTCTTTTCGCTTCTCATTTCTTTATTTCGACACTTATTACAACACACTTGCGAATAACAACAACAAAAACAATTTGCAAATTATCAAATTCCTTTGCATTAAATCACAATCACAACAACAACAATAAAAAAATCACTCACAAAAATTCCGCGTTTGACACTTGGCGCTGCTTAATGAGAAATTATTTGACACTTGACACTTGTATGCCGGAAATTCTTTGGATTTCCTTTTTATTTTTGTTTTGTCTCTTTTTCCCCGGAATTCAACTAAATTTTTTATTTTCATATATATTTTTTTTTTCGCGCACTTGTTTTGAACAATACTCGCGTAATTAACTGTAAAAGTGTGTGGAGAAATGAGCAAAGGCATGAAGTGTCACTTTGCTGTCAGCGAGTACAAGTGGAAAGAACAAGATGATGACAACAAGAGGCTGTGGGGTAAATTTCGTTTGTTTAGATTTGATTAGGGAAAATATTTGCAAAATATTTTTTTAATTTTATTAATATTAATTACAGTTGCAAGAAATGGAAACGAATATTTACCAAAAGGAAATTAATTTTGTTAACATTTCCTCTCTTGATATGTTTGAATATAATGCATTTTGTTGTTGCCTTTATTTGATTTTTAAAATTCAACGTATAAATTGTTCTGAAAAGCTCTAAGAAAATCAAAACCCGCGAGAATATCCATTTTTTTTAAAATTTCTTTAAATATCAATTAAACTAAAAAATAGAATAGACAATTTTTGAAATTATTTTATTTGTTATGCATAAACTTTTGCCGTTTGAAAAAATATGCATATATTTCAAACTAATTGTAATAATCTTGAAGAAATCGAAATTTTGCAAATTATCCCAACCAAAATTTAAAAAAAACTCATAGAGAACACCCTGTAGCACTAGGTAAACTCTACAAAAGAGAGCATTAAGGGAAATTTTTTTGTTCCTTGTGCATTTTCGTTTGTTGATTAAATTTTAATAAAAGATATCTTTGATATTTTTTTCAATGTATTATTTTCAACAAAAACAATAAAACATTATTAATTTCTTAACTTAAAAGAAAATCTCGAACATTTCTCTTATGCTAACATGTGTACAAATATTGAGATCTACATATATGCGAATTTATATGTATTTAATGCTATAGTAAACGTTTTAATAAATTAATTTGTTCTAAAATCAAATCAATTCATCTCATCTAACAAAGTAAACAGTGTATTAAATTTCAGCTGAATAACTCGAATGGCTCTCTTCTTATCGTGTTAAGAAGAAATGATAACCGACACTTGTTTCGCTATTTGACTCTGATGAGAAATATTCCCGAAAGAGATAAGAAATACTGGGAATTGTTTCTCTCAACAACAAAATAAAATTGAAATAATATTTGCGAGGGAGTATTATTCAAAAGAAACTCGTATAATGTGAAATTATTTTGTTAATATTTTAGGCATTTAAATTAAATTTCAATAAGTTATTAAGCCATAATAAATAAAATACTGAACACTTATAACACACAAGCGAGTGTAACATTTCTATAAATTTACTTTCACAGTTCCAGCATCCGACTCTCTGAGAGTTTTTGCTACCATCTTTCAAATGGAAACTCGAAGTTCCAATGCCGACACGATGTAACGGCTCCAAACAAAATTCCAACACTGCCGACTCGCAAACTCCATACAAGTATCAACAACAAAGTTGAACCATCACAGGAACTACAACGAAAACAACAACAGCTGCTCCTGCTGCTGCTTCTGCTGTTGCTGCTGCGAAGAAGAAAATTTCCCTCGAACGAGGCGACATCAACGACGAACAAAGACGACAAACGATGCGGTTGCTCTCGCCAAACGAGCGAGCACAGTCGGTGCTCAGTTACGTTGATAATGTCAAGACGGAAGGATGTTACGACAACGACGACGACGACCATTTTATTTTGAGTGTGTGTGTTAGAGAAAAACAAGATAAAAAAGTTTTGAAAAAAATTCTTTGGTTTATATAAATGCCAACTAAAGATAAGTCTCACGGAATGGCCGAAATGTGCGCTAAAACAATAAAACGCGAAATAAATTATAACGAAATAAAAGCAACAACAAATTAGTGACAAATTTTGAGTGTTGCGAAAAAACCAGAACCCAAAAAAAAAAACGAAAACAACCCAAACGAAAAAAAAAGTTTGCAATTTTTTTCCGCTCTAATTTTTACACAACAACACAAAAAAGACGGCAGCAGCAGCGACCGACGAAGCAAAAGTTTACTCGGCTCGTGTGCAAAAGTGTAAAATTGCAATATTTCATAAACTCGCTAGAGGATAGCTAGTTCAGTGTTGCCAACGTGTGTTGCAAAAAAGTAACAACAACAAAAAGAACAAATAAAAAATTTATACAACAAAATATGGTAAAACGTAATAATAGAACAACACAAAAATTAAGCTTATAAATACATTTACACATATTTTCCGTTTTTATGTCTGTCTGTCTGTATGCCTGTCTGTCTGTCTGTCTGTCTTTCTGTCTGTTTGTCTGTGTGTTTGCTTGTTCGCAATTCGATTTTGGCCAGTGTTGCTTGGGAATGTTGCAAACACTAGCATTCACATACACACATACTAACATACATTTCGACGACGACGACGACAACGATGCCGCACACACACACACACATTCACTTCGGCATATAAAGTTTATGATTTAGTTTACCCCCGAGGTAAATATAGCACAAAATTCTATCAAAACATTGCAAAATATTTTTGTGTGTGTGCGTGTTTGTGTGTATGTACGAGTGGGAAACATTTCATTTTATTTTTTTTGTTTGTGGGTGGCAAAAAGGCGCCACTAAAGTAAAAACTCCTTGCGGATATCAAACTTGATTCGGCGGAGGAGAAGGCGGGGGTGTGGCAATGTGATTTGTTTGTTTATGAAAACTATGAACATTTTTAATATATGACCAAATAGTCGGGTTGCCATTGCAAAATAATAATGGCTGCTTTTATGGTCTTTTGTTTTTGCTTTTTCATATATAAAAAAAACAACATAAAAACTTTATTTTTAAATATTTTGAACATTTTATAGGATCAGATCAGTAAAGGTGCTTTACATGACCACTTCCTTATTTTACTTTTATTGTAGTTAGTTGTACTACTCTCCTGCACATTTGGACTTTCATAAAATATGAAGCAAATATATTCAAAACATTTGATAATTAATTTGTACAAACAAAATTTTTTACTTAAAATACGCAAAAGTAGAGATAAGCAAAAGGTCAAAACATTCCTAATCGAAAAGTTCCACAAGAGCATTTTTTGTTTTTTGCTTTGGGGAACATTCGCAAAGTCACTCTTTGCATTTTAAAGTTAAATATGAGACAAAAATAAACTTTGATCTTTAATTTCTTTAAAAAATTTATATTTTTTAACAAAAAACTCATTGACTGTTTTTTTTATGGTTCGATTTCGATTTTTTAAAAAACCAAAGAAATCAGAATAAAATAATATTGAACTTTAACCTTGAAACGGCGAATGTCTGGTATATAAAAAACCAAAAAAAAATTATTTTAATTATACATTGATTTAATAAACTATTTATTGAACATTATTATTATTTATATATTTAATAAATTTATCTTATGTCCCAGTGGCGCTTTAACTTTAAAAAAGAACGTCTTTTAAGCTCGTCAAGGAAAGGGAAGACTCAAACCATCGTACAGCAAAATGATTTAGCAAGTATTACACCGAGGTTAAAAAGCTTCTTTTCACGATAATCTTTTCAACAAATGTTTTTGTTTAAGCCAATTTTTAATTTGTGCTGTTAGATTTCAAGAACCAGACTATTGCAACATTCATACTCGACTGCGTCCATACAAACTGAGTCATCAATTTCAAAATTTCTAACAACAATTAAATTGAAGTGATCGTATCTTGAACTGACCACGCCCATTCTGAATAATGTTGTCGACAGTGATCTTAGAAACTCAGATATGAAATTTAAGATTTGTATGATCATTTTTTGAGAAATGATCGAATAATTTTGACTTCATATCATAAATTCTGGGCGTGGTAAATTTTCTTTAGCCAATACTATGATTCAATTCCTAAAGGCTTTGCCTTCCAAATTTGAATTAAAATGGGTTCAGCGATCCTCAAGTTTGCCCGGTACAACAGACAAGGTATTGTAATCAGACGTTGGATTATGTACTATAGTAAAAATTTATAATGTAACAACTTTCAAATGAAATTTATTTCTTTTAACTTTTATGCACTAAAATTAAAATTATTAAATTTTCAGAAAATAACTTAATAGAAATTATTTTCTAAACCGCTGCAAACAATTTATTCTGTCAGAAGTGTTGACAATTTTCACTCGAATTAGGCCGCAGCAAGAAATTTAAATATTTTTCTATGCACACATTTTTGGAATTTCATGTTTGCACTTTCATTTCCGAAAGAGATTTTTGCATTACACTTTTGAGACAAACAACAAATTCCAAAGCAATTATAAATTCCATTTTAAGTCGAAAATTTCGAAGGTCGCTTCGCAAACGAAATTCAACAAAATAAATTCTTGAGATTTCTAAAAAAAAAAATTTTCTCAAATAAAAGTCTGCATAATTTAATTACTTTTTGATAGCGGTTTGAAGTGCACACACACATACTTATCCAAATACATACATATATAAATTTAATTCTGCAGTTCACACACACACACACACACAAAGAATATTAAACAAAAAGAGAAGAAAAAAAGTTTTCAGACTTACGGCTTCTTGTCGACAGACTTTCGTTTTCTTTTTTTCGCTTTTTTTTTTGTACAAAGAACCTAATTAGAAGAATTTTTCCCAGGGCAATGCACTACAGCGAAAAGCGCAGGGCATATTCATTTGGGAGACAAAAAATATTTGATATGCATAATTATTATAAAATACGAATTTTGATTTTAGTTGGTTTTCGTGTAAATCAATTCGATGTGATTATATTTTGTAATTAGTTTCGTTAATTTTTATTTTAAATTTTATATCAAATTTTAAATATAAATTGTACATTTTAATTGTTTTTTATTTATTGCATTTAACAGATAAAACTTAAAATGGAAGCTGCCGGAAAGACTAAACTTGCGAATATTTTAAATTCTTTTTTTAAGTTTTTCATCAGTTTTTTATATACCAAAATTATCCTAAAAACTGAAATGATCGATTTTGAAAAAATGCTCTTTACCTCTTACCTACTTTCTTCTTTTCTAAAATCCATTTCATGCCAGCATAAGTTCAAATTTTTCCTATACTACGTTGCACTTTTGAAATTGTTGTTTCCAACTTTCGTTTTTGTGTTTCAAACGAGCGAGGGTAACCCTGTTTCAAGTGCAACGCAGCACAGTTTGACCCAAATAAAACGTAAAGGTTTTTTGCTTGTACTTTTATTTCCATTTGCTATTATTCCCACACTACCACCACCACGGCCAATTCTATTTCAGTGCTTTGTGCTACTACTAGACTTTGCAAAAAATAAAAAAAATCGTACTAAAACTACTACTATTTACAAAGCAAATTTAAAATGTAAGAAAAAAGAAGTTGTAAAAAATAAAAGTAAAAAGTTGAAATAATGGCAAACAGAAAAAAAAACAAATAAAATGAAATGAAATAAAATAAAACAACTACAAAACATTATTGCAGAGTGCATTCACACATAAATAAATGCGTACGTGTGTGTGTACGTGTTAGCGTATGTGAGAGTGTCTGTGCAACGCCATAGAAATAAAATTCAAACGCACACACACACGCACACACAGACTCACCGGCACAAACTTGAAAAAGGCGCAGCAAAAACTGCGCTCCTAAGCCTGCAGCGTATAAAAAGCGAAAAAAAATCATTTCAGCTGGCAAAGCCGCTCACAAAAAAATCTACTACAAAAATAGTAGTAAAAATGTACTGACTATAGTAGTAAAAAATTTCAAATTGTACGCCAACAAAATTGGAAAAAATTTGTTCCTAACAAAAATGAAGTCAATTTGTTGTGTTTGGCATAAATTCTTCTTCTTCTTTGTTCTATTTGTTGCATAAATAAAAACTGTTATATTTTGTTAGATAAACCCAACAACAAAATAAATGTATATTTGTCATGCTACAGCAATTGTTGTATTTATTTATTTGTTGGCTTGACGCGCGCGGATTAAGTGCGGCTAAACTTTAAAACTTTTTTAAATACCTTCCAACATTTTGAAATGTTGACATGTAAATTTTTGGTTTTGTTTTAGAGGATTTTGAAAACAACAAAAAAATTGATGTTCGCATAATTATGTTACTTTATTTTGTTGTTGTTTCAGTGACAGCTCTTTGCGAAAGCTGGATTATCAAATATTTTTTAAGCCGAACATAAAATAAAAAAAAACATGTGAACTATTAAATTTTTTTTAAACATTTATTTTAAACATTTGCGAAATAATAAAAAAATATTTTTTTACTCTAATTTTTCTGTGAATTCAGAATTTGCACCTTAAATACCATTACAATTACTGCAATGGTAATGTAAAATGTCATCAAAATGCACGGTTCGTTACCCATTGCAATGCATTGCATTGAAAATTTCAATACAATCATCAATTGCAATGCAAATGGTAGTGAAGTAGTTCAAATAACATTATTTAATTACCTCAATTTTAATTCCACTTTAGTTCAATGATAGAAGAAGTCCACTTAAGTGGGAAACTTGGGAGAAAATGGCTAAAAATAGTTTTGAGACCCCAGTAATGGGGTTTTGATATATTAATTACCATTATAATTACCACTGTAGTAAGTTGGCTTAACATGATCAACTTCAACTAGATTTGACAGTGGCTCAGACATAACAGATTCATCCATTATTTTCTTGCTAAGTTCCCACAACCCAGTTTCAATGACTGAGAATTCATATTTACCTAATAGAATAATCGGATTATTACGATAATCGGCAATTAAGAATAATCGCTGTTAATCGCAAAACTTGCTATTAACATCGATTACAATTAATCGCAATCGTTGCATCACTACTTTTAAAATTTACACACTTTAATTTAAAGTTTATACATTTTATAGTAACAATAAAAAAATTTCAGCTAAACTTTATGCAAAATAATTTCGCATTTAAACTCTTCATTTCGAAAGAATTTAAATTGAAATGAAATGAAATGAAAAGAGAAAAAAGGAAAAAGAAATTGTTAAATGCCAGCAAAACGCACAAATCAAATTTCAAGACCAAGCGCAGATAAATTCACTGAAAAACAACAATAACAGCAAATACAACATTAAAAACAAAAACAACAGCAGCAGCAATAAGAATAACAGAAACAGCTAAACTTTATGCCTTTGAGTTATTTGAAGATTTTAAAGGAAGAAAACGAATTTTCCCAAGAAGTACGACACAGAGAAAAAAACCAACTTTATACGCTGGAGTTCAGCAAACTTCCAACAGCAGCAACAAAAACAACAATAACAACAACAACATTTTAAACGAGAATTGTACCAAAAATAAATAAAGTTATTGCGAAAATAGCGTCAAAACTGCAAAAATAGAAAAAGCATCGAGGACGTGGACGAGAATGAGGACCAGGATGCGGACGAGGACGAGTACACGGACACGGACGACAAGCGATGAAAAACAAATTCAAAATAGCGTAAAATTGTACAAAGCCAACAACAACAGCAGCAGCAGCAAAGAAAATCGAGTAAAATGATTTTCGGATTGTTTTTGCGTGTTGTTGTTTTTATTGTGTTTTGCTGTTTTTGTCGTTGTTGTCGTTGTTGCCGTCGACGACGCAGTAAACAAATGCCGCGACGCTTTTCTTCGCCGGAAATTCTTATGAAAACTCGTTCGGCACACAGAAAACGACAATTTTCCCCAGCACCAACGAACAGCGACAAATGTTCGGCTGTTATTGTGCGTTTGGGTGTACGCGTGCCTGTGTATGCTTGTGTGTGTCAGGGTCGCCGTTAACAAAAAATCAAAAAGGTTAACAGAAAATAATATTTGTTTTTGATTTTTCAGCACTCAAAATCGATTTTTTTTTTATTGTAAAACACTATTTTAAATAATTCTTTAATCTTATGTTATTTTAGTTTGTTAAATTTTCCTACTACGACCGCTCCAGAGGATATAAGTAAGCACATACACACGCACATACTTAGATAGAAATCAATGACCGTCTTTGGTTGTTTCGAAAAGTTGAGTAAACTCGTTTTGTCGCACAAAATAGCCAATCGCAAAAATTGTGAAAGCGTATTTCCCACAATTTCACTTCGTTTACTTCACTCTCAGCATTTGTTTCCTTAGCCTCGTTTTGCCTTCGATGTTATTTAAGCTTAAAGTGCGCTTTAATAAGCTTTAATCCGTCCATAGTTTCGTTCGTTTGCTCGTTCGTTCGAAGGTTTTTCTTTGTTAGATTTCGATTTTCAAATTTCCATTGCGAGCGAAATGTCCTTCGATCGCTGTTGTTGTTGTTGATATTTTATCTATTGTTTCTCATTGTCCATTGTCTCTCAGGCAATAAATGTGCTTCTATTTGGGATTGTTTTAAAAAAGTTCAAAGCACAGTGGAAAACGTTTCTTTGTTATAATTGCCAAAAATTTATTTAAAAAATTAAGCAAACAGTTTTAGTTAATGAATTTATTTTTCCAAACATTTATTTGTTCCAATTCTTCAACATTTTCAAAAGCTCTACTAAAGCCGGCAACAAAATAAGTATTTGAATACTTTGAATAGTTAAAAGTATTCAAAAAGAATGTCAAAAAGTTTATGAAAGTAATTAAAAATAAAAACTGCGCGTCAACAAACGAATTTACCAACTGTCAGTGTAAATGTCATAACTGTCAAAATATTCGGCCGTCATTAGATAAGCTTTAAAAATCCACAAAATACGCAAAATTCTCAAAATTTATAAAAGCCACAACATTTGGCACGGGCACAGGCGCGCTGCCGATTGGAAATGTTATTCAAGCGCAATAAAATTAACATATTTGACGCCCGCACGCCGCACCTCCATCCTCCCACCCTAAACAAATTAATACGAAATTATTTAAATACAACAGCGTATTTTTGTTGTTGTTTTCAACCAGACCCAAGCTTAAAAGGTGGCAACACAAAGCTTTTAGGCGTATTTTGTAGATTTTACAAAAAAAGTATCTTTGTTTTTTTTTCTTATTTTTTTTGGGAGGAGGGACATTTTACCAGCAGCGATAAATACAAAAACAAAAAAGAGAAGCAGAAAGAAAAACAATGCTGGCCAAGCGCTTTAGCGGAAGCTGATTGCGCCTAAAACCATGCAAATTAAATTTAATGGAAAATTTATTTTGATTCTATGCTCGCGTTTTTCCGGTCGCGAGCGACGCTTTGTTTAGTTAAAACGTTTCTTTTTTATTCTCTCTCTTGTTGTTGTTGGTGTTGTTGTGGACAAATGAAAATTCGCTTTTTATATTACTTTGTATTTGTATATAAATCGTCACTGTGGCGATTTGAGCGGCTTTAGCGCAAGCATCGCCCGCTTTTACCTATAAAAATTAATTTGAAATATATTTATTTGCGTGGTGTGGTTTTAGGCGCATTTGCTGGAAGTCTTGGGGGGGCTGAAGGATGAATGGTCAGCACCACTCAGCGCAATCGAGCATGCTGCTTCGTATTGTTTTTTGTTTTGTTGCTGTATATTTTTTGATGTTGTTGTTATTCTTTTTGCATAATTATTGTTTTGCTTTCATTTGCATATTGTGTCCATCGTGGTCGTCCCGGCCCTTTGGGTTTGTTTTGCTTAATGCTTTGTTGTTGTTGTTTTAAGTTTGGTAAATTTGTTGTTGCGGTTGTTTATGTTGCCAAATTGTTTGTTTTTCTTTTAGGCAAATTTATTAAATTGAATTATAATTTTGTATTGTTGTGCATTGTAAATATATTTTGTTTTATTTTGTTTTGGCGGTTTTGATTTCAACTTTCAAATATTTGAAAGATCATCTTTTAAGAGATTTTGTCTTCAGTTTTGAATATTGTTGTTTGCCTACTAACACAGCCTTAACCTTTTCTTGGAAAGATCTTGTAAAAAGTTCAAAGCTTTGGTGAGCGTTTAACACTTTAGGTAAAATGTTTTAAGAAATCATTTAAAAGATTAAATTTAAAATGATATAATAAATATTTGGCGCAAACGTTCTAGAAGAGTGTGGGCCAAGCTATTTGTGAGCTTTTATATGGCTAATTGAATTATTATTAACCGTGATTTATTGCTTTCGAAGAGCGCATCTCTATTTTTATTCCCGATTTACATATTTCGCTCTTACCATTTTAATTTTATTATTAATTAAATTTTCAATTATAAACTCTTCCATCATTCCACTTTTGGCTTTTTGTAATTCTAAAGAAGAAATAAGTACAAATTGCACACTTGGCTTAATCTTCAGTCAGCCATAAAGGCTACCCCACAGTTAAATTATTACAAAGCAGAAATTTAAACGCAGAAGTTCATGTGTCATTTTCAAAGCATTTTTCGTTATTTACCCTCTTGCTAAGGTCTCAACAAAAAAGACCCAAAAAAGAAAAGGAAGAATTTTTGAAAAATTCAAAATTGATTTACTTTACACGCATTTTGTGTGTGTGTGTGTGTGCGTGTTTCTTTCTTGTACATTTTTTTGCAAAAAACGCCAACACTAAAAAACAACAACAACAGCAACTGTCAAAAATAGCATCCGCTGTCTTTTGTCGGCGGCGGCGGCAAAGGCGAACAAATGATAAAAATTCTCGCTGTTGACATTTTGTTCTTGTTTGGTTTTTTTTTCTTTTTGTTATTCACACACGAACGCATTTCAATTTACTTTTGTCGCCCCGCGCTCAGTGCTTTCAATAAAAAAAAATCCAACAAAGAATTTTTCGTCAGTGTCGTCGTTGTCGTCGTCGCTTTAGGAGAAGGTCCTGCGAAGGACTTGTCCTCGTTGTCGTTATGTGTGACACATTTGTTTGCCCGCCTTCTTGCCTGGCCGCCAGGGCCTCTGTAGGAATTTTCACCACAAGTGTTGGCTCGCATTGCCTTCTTTGTTCTGATCTGTTTGTACTGCACCTCCTTGCTTTGTGTCTCTCTCTTACTCCCCTCTCTGTCTTCGTCGTCCACCCGCACGCATATCCGCTTTCAACGTTCCAAAACCAAAATTCCACTAAATCACAATTTCACTCATTTCAATAATTTGTTTCGGTTTGATACCCGACACAAACTCAAGAACACACACAAACGCACTCAGTGGAACACACATATTATCGTTAGGGTGTGCCATGATCGTTGGAAAATGTTTTCTATAACAAATTGTGCATAAATAAGATATTAGAGTTTAAGAGTTTAACTTTAATAAAACAATTAAAAGGATATTGAATATATGAAACTGTTATTTAATACGATTAAAACGCATTGATCAACTCATTCACTAATACCAACAAATTCCTCCCCAGATTAGTTTTATGCTAAAACTTGGCTTCTAAATCTTCAACATTTTTACAAGTTTTATTTTATTTTTAATATAAATTTATTTTTAATTAATTCATTTTAATTTTTGCAAAAAAACAACAACAAATTCCTATACATAAACTATTTAATTTTTAACGCATTATCGTCACTTTAGAAACACCTCAACAAACATTCACATGTACAAACATCGGCAATCCATGCCGCTTATCCTGTGCAAGGATTTTTGAAAAGGGTTCGATTTGAGAAAAATGGTTTCGTGAAATATTTTCAGTTGTTGTTGTTGTTGTTGTTGTTTTTTCTATATTTTTAAATATTTTATGCCTTGTGTTTTTGTTTATGTTTCTCGAGTTGCGTTGAATCAAGTTGCCTTGTTGTTGTTGTTGATGTTTCTTTTTTGCTTTTTTTTACGATTTTTTGGATGGAGTCGCTGCCAAAGCAGCAATTCATGCGTGTCAAAAATCAACAAGGATAAAATTACTTATACACTCACACATGATTGGAGCTGAAGCTTAGCCGAGCAAGTGTGGGCGCGCTCGCTAGGCATAGGCATCTACTGGTTGGCGGTGCGGGGGTTGTTAGTTAATGTGTCTGCATAAGGATAACGAAATCAAAGCAGCCAAGCTTAAACTGTTATGATTCAAAAGTTGGAGCAGCACAAGAATTGTTTCTTGAGTTGAAATTCTTTACGAATTAAAACTTGTTTTCGTTGACATTAGCATAAAGCTTTAAATTCAACTTTTTTGTTTTTTATTTATTCTTTGGACTTAAATTTATTCCTTTATTTTAAATATACTGTACTTAACTTTAAATGGCAGTTGGAGGTATGAAAAAGACTTGAAATATGCTTTATTACAATATTAATAAATTTATATTTCTTATAGAATATATCCTTTTCATATAGTAGCTCTCCTTCTAAGATATCAATTACATTATTTTCATATTAACTTCATATCCCACTGATTTTTTTATATTCTTAAACAAAAACAAAACATTTTTTGTACAATCTCCTGTATTTAACATGTATTTATATACTTCTCATTACTCCGCAAATGATACCAAAGTCTTTTAAACCAGTTTGATAGTACACTAGGTGCAAATTTTTTTATTCGCTCATAAGCCTTAAGCCGAATTTTTCAAAAGAAGTTACTGCTAATTTTTTTACCTCTTACAAAATGATCCATTTTCCTTTATTTATTTATACTTTAATTGAATTATGAACAATTATTTATATTCTTTACAATGAACGTCAACTCTTCTGCCTTGCCAAATTTATTTAATCTACATAACTTATAAAAACTTCTCCCTTGATTGCAAACAAATAAGCAAAACTCTTTAAAATCCCAACTTTGTGCTTACAATTTCATCGATTTTTAACTCTGAATACAATAAAATCTTTTTGCTTACTTCTCACACAACTTGCTGATGCTGCTTTGTCTAAGCATTTTACACATTACTTGTCCAATACAAATACCAATACACCAACAATAACAACACGACACCAGCAGCAGAAACTTTAACAGCAAAAATATTAAATCACATCCTTGAGTGCACGTCCCTGTCGTATATAAACCATCAGCATGTCCATACATCGTGCTCGTACATACATATATCTATTGAAAGTTGAAAGTAAAAAATCATTGAATCATGCCGGAAATGCCCCAACAATAACAACATCGTAACGTCTGCCTGCTAGGAGACTAAGGACAGCGCAGCTAGAGCGAAGGCGTTCGAGTAGCTTGGGTAGCTTGTGGTGCAGAGTGCTGTAGGACCAAAAGGACTTTAGCCACAACGTGTTGGCATGTTTGGTGCGATCCACAACAACAACAACAAAAAATAATGATAAATTCTTTAACATATAATGGAGTAGACCAGAATATATACAATTTTATAATAGCAAACTAAGCAGACTATATTAGAGTCTATTTGCGAGTGTATGCTCAAAAGACGTAGTGAATCAATTCCAGTCGGAGGTATTTATTAAACGTTTTTATGAAAAAAAAACTATCGACAGTTGAAAAATAATAGAAAATAAATTTTATTTGTTTTTAAAGGGCTTGAAAATTCTTTTCTAAAAATTCGTAAAGAACTTCTGTAAAAAAAGAAAATCTTTATATAAAATTTTTTAAGTAACTCCTTTTAAGATTTTTTTTAATCTAACAACAATTTTAAAAAACAGAAAATTACTTTTTGAAATACTAGAAATGTCAATCTGCAGCCAATAACTCCAAGTTTGTTGCGCCTATGCGTATGTGAGCGTATGTGTAGGTGTTTAAATGTGGTGGCGACGAAAAGTAAAAGGATCTGCCCGACTGCTTGCCTCATCGCATTCTGCTCATCGAAGCCTGAGCATTAGCTAAACATAAATTACACAGATGACTGAGCGTCAATTGAGGCGTTTATTATAATGTGTGTTCGCACTCTGATGGCGCAGCGCATATTCCTGGCTAGTAGCACATCCTTGAGCCCGAGAAAGTAAAGAAAGGCTTGATATACAACTTTTTTTTTTTGGTTCTACTCTTTTTCAAACAACAAAGGCAAGGGGAGACGTTTGATTTAAAGCAAAATTGCAATATGAATTTTTGAAATAGGTTCGTTCTAGTGTTTTCGACAATTTTCCTACAATATCCTTAAAAAGGATCTTATGGCAAAAAGCAAACTGCAGATAAAAGGGACATTTTTAATTTGTGTGTATATGTGACTACTTCAAGTACAAAAGTCCTTCGTCAGGAAGGACTTGCTCAATGCAGGTTATTAATTTCACTTTTGAAATATGCTTCTTTTTACACAATAACATCAACAACAACGACAACAACGAAACAACAAAATAGCTGAAGTTTTATTTGGCATATATCCTGCCTGCCTGCCTTAAGTGGCTTTTTTTTATTATTAGTTTCCTGACATTGATATTTGTGCTGCCTCCTACTGGCCTACTTACTCTGGAAGTCACAAAAGAAGCAGCAGCATCAACAACAGCAGCATAAGAAGAAGTTGTTCAAGAGGCCAGGAGGCCGGCGCAGAAAACCACTTCAATATTTTTAGTTTTCTCTAATTTATATATTTCCTCAGCATTCCAACAAAATAAAATAAAATACACTACACTACAATTCATTTGTGTGGTGCCACTTTCAGTAACCATAGTTTTGTGTATGAAACGACTAATTCAGACTTTCGTTTTTTAATATTGTATATAAAATATTTTATCTTATACATTGAGCCCAATACAAAATGTTCTTTCAACAAAAATTGCCCTTAGGCCGTTGACTAGCTCCATCACATGGAATTGGTCTGCTTTTATTTTTGATCGGCCACTTATGTGCCCAACCACACAAGTGCTCTTATATGGGGAACCAGAGCAGACCAATACCAACTGACAAGGCGTCCAACCAGCATACATGTCTGATATGTCCAATGCATGGTTTCGTCCTGCTGCACATTATTATTTGATTTAAAATACCTTTGTATGTGTGCACGAGCTATGTTTGTTCGTCTGTCTGTCTGTTTGTTTGTTTGTGTGTTTATAACTTAAACTGAAGTGTCTCATTTTTATGTGTGTACTTTGTGGTGACATTTTTATTGTGTATTTGTTTGTTGTAAGTACCAACAAAAAAAATAGTGGATAAACAAGCTATTTTTGTTTAGCTAATTTTTGGGCACAATTCCAAGAAGCTTTCTTAAGTGGACTTTCAAAGTTGGGCCAAGTTGAAAGGTTTAGTTTCTTGCTGCAGCATAAAATTGCGAATACGCAGAAATTTTATTTTTCTAAAAACAATTTAGAACAAAATTTTTTCTATAGTTTAAAATAGATAAGTAAATTAATTTAAGCTTCAATGAGCTTTAAGTCTGCATTATAGAAGAAAGTATGTAGCTTCAACGAACTTCAAAAAATTAATTAAGATATTCGTAGTGCTAAAATTTGAGAACCTTTAAAGATTTCTGTTTTATGACAATTATAAGTTTTTGTAATTTTAAAGCTAGAAAAACCGATGAGAAGAAAATCTTTTCGAGATTTACGATTTTAAAGACATTACACTCTGATAAGCTTTAAGCTCTTAACCAAGATTTGTTAATAATGGAACAACATATGGCTTATATTTGTTTAGCCAAAATTTTCAAAAACTTGAAAAAACTTGTCTTGACTTAAAACTAAAATCGAATCTTAAAGAAATATTTATATAAAATATTTAAGATAAAAAGAAATTCAAATGTGTTTAATTTGTATTCGTGAGTTCGTTAAATGTATTTTCAATTGATACTAAAATTGAATGCAACATTTTAACCTGAATTCAAAATGTCTCGTTTTCTAGTTCTCTCCAAAAATATTTATTTCGCTATCAGTGCTTTACAATTACCATTTTAATCCTGGCATATCCTTTTCCTTCCTCCATTTAAGCTCCCATTTCCTAATTGTCTTTCCGGTTTCATTTATTTTTTTTATATTCGCAAACTTAAATCCTCGTTTTAATTATATTTCCACTGTCTCCACTTAAATCACACATACGCCCTGCTGCACTACCGTTTCACTTTGGCTGCCTTCTTCTCCTGGATCTGTACTGTACTGAGCTGGGCTGGGCTGGGCTGGCAGCGTCATTGCTGCCGCATATATCCTTTTTAGATCCTTTGCTTATTTTCGCCCGTATTTACACTCGCTCTGTTGACGTTTTTAAACACTTTGTATGTTCCATACCCTTGCCGCCACTAAAAAACCAAAAGAAAGAAAGAAACGAAAAAAATAAACGCAAAGGAGAAATGTCTTTACTGCGCCATAAGTTGCCAACTTTGGCATTAAGATGGCTGCCAACAAAAATTCAGCAAGGATAAATTCGGGCGGGAAGCGCATCATGGATTTAAAGGGAAAACATGCATTAAGTGTGGCAAAACAAACAACAACAAGAGCTAAAACAGAATATGGCTAGAGCAGTATTTAAGGTAATGAGAGCACACAAACAAATGCAATTAAAAAGTGCTGCCAAAAATTCAGCCCGGCCGACCGACCGAACGTTTTTCCTGCAATCGCGTGCTAAAGCGCCCAAAGTTATGCATCGCTATTATTTTGCGAGCCTTTCTAAAATAGACAGCAAAATAATTTTCAAAACGAAACAACATTAAGAAACCGCAAATTACTTAAACAAAATTTAACGATTGGCAAAATTTAAGTGGCTATTGGCATGTTTCTTTGCGCCTAAAAATATGCACTGATTTTAAAAACAAATTTCAAATTTATTTGATATGAATTTAATAAATTTCCAGAAATTCCGGTATATACAATTTTATATATTTTCTATATATGGCGCCTAAATATATGCAAGCATTTTCGCCTTAAGACGAATTACCACTACTCTTGCACAAACTGTTTAATAAAACTTATGTATGTATAGTCAAAGTAAACTAAGTTTTTACTACTTTTGTGACATTTGTTGCACGTCAGTTATTTTTACGTTTATTTTATTTCTTGTATTCGCTTTTAATGCTGTACACAGATACACACTCACACATACAAGAAACTGACTGACGCACAATTGCTGTTTTATTGCATATCCTTATCCTTTTACTGCAAAATAGTTCCTGGAGACACAGACACAGACAACAATAACAATACCAACAACAACAAAAACAAAACAGTGTCAACTGAAAAAAAAGAAGAAGAAGAAGGTACTCTACTCCATTTCAGTGCATTTTGATAATATTGCATTTCACTGCCACCAAGCAAAACCAAGAACAAAAAAAAACAACAAGAAAAACGTACTAAAAACTGAGCAAGAAAACAAAAAAAAAGAAGATCATTGCCATACAGTGTTGCCATTGTAACACCATTTGCCGGGCATAGCGCAACGTATAAGCAGCTCCAACAGGCAGCAACCGAACGCAAACTCGATCCAATCCAACTCGTCTTTAGTATGGCATCCTGGCGCTTGCCTTGCCTTGCCCTTCCTTGCGATAGGATAGGATAGCATAAAGTAGCGAGCGTATAAAGATAAATAGCAGCAGATAGTCTGGCAGATATTTGCAAACAGATACAATTGTGGTTCATTGACGGCGGTTTCTGGTCGTTCGGTTTTTACTTCTTTTTCTTTGCACCTCTTTTTTTTCGCTGTTTGTTGTTGCTGTTGGTGTTGTTTTCTTTCTGTCAGTTCGCATTTTTAATGCCTCTTGCTGTCGCTTCGTTTTGTTTTGTTTTGTTTGCATTTTATTGTGGTCTACCGGGGGTCGAGTGTTATTTAAAAAGCGGCAAAATGCCAAAATAATGGATTTTCCTAGTTTAGTGGATTCGTTTTTTATTCAGCTTCAATGGGGCGGTACGCTCGTATGAAAATGTGAAATTTCGCATTTCGATTGAAACTATTTTGTTGGGTTTCTTTACATGCGAGTAGACCGTCTTTAAATAGAAACTAACTGCAAATTTGGTTTTATTTAAAGTTAAAAAAAATAGATATATTTTTACATTTCTGAGTAATCGGGTTTGCTTTTAAAGCGCTTAAATTATTCGTTGCTATTAATCCAACAATGTATTTAAGTGTTTGTTGTATAGCATACTTTTGCGCGCATTTTAAATGCAAACCAACGGATTTAAAATCAAACAATTACTTTGCACCGCTGCCGCTTTTGTTGTCGCCCCCTCAACCGACGCACCAACAGAAGCGAATCCGTCAACTGCAAAGTGCAGCCAAGTTCGTGGCAATCCTTTTTTGTGGTTTGCAGCCGTTTAATTTGAATTTTAAAAATGGCGTTGTTTTATTGCTACCAGTACGCGTCGTCACTGCCACTGCAACCGCTCCTCCTGTCGGGTTACTGCTGCATACTCCCATTTCACATTTTACTCCGAATGCGGCTACGATTTTTATTATGCCTTTGTGTCGCTTTTTGTGTTGGGTTTTTTAATTGTATTGCTGTTGTTGTTATTGTTGTTTTTGTTGTAATAAACAACGATTTCCGTGTTTATTTGTCACTGTCTTTTGTTGTGTACTTTTTTGTTTGTTTTAGTTGTTCTGCGTTTTCATTTGAGCGCTTTTAACTAGTTTTTCTGTTCTTTTTTTTTTAAATTTTGTTGTTGTTTTTTTTTTTTTTTTACTGTTTTGTTGCATTTTTAATTACTTTAATGAAAGTTTTAATTGCATAAAAGCAGGCGCTGTAATGAGTTTTTGCTCGGTATTTAGTGCAGTCATTTTATACGTTCTCTTGTATGTTCGAGTATATATGTATGTATATATGTGTGCCTTTGTTTTTGGTGTTTATGTGAGTGTGTGGGTAATTTACTTAACAAAGTGGTGGAGTAACTGCTGACAAAGTACTGCAAATTTGTTGCAATTGTCACTTGTTTGTTACGAAGTTAACAACATCAACAACAACACAAAAGAGGAAGAAAAGTAATGCATTCTATGCATATTTGTTAATGCGAAAGTATGGCGCCTAAAAGTATGCGGCGGATTTAATTAAATTACTAAATTAAATATGATAATTTTAATATCATTTGAAAGAAGTTGTTTACCGATGTGAAGGAAATATACAAAGATAAACAAGTACTTCAAAAGAATATGAACAAACTTGACATCCTTTTTACAACTCCAATAACACTTTTTAATTTTCTTAAAGTTTATTGAACTTTGAATAGATTTCCAAAAATGTTTAACAAAACGCATTTAAAAATATCGCGTAAAATAAATTTTGTGGAAAATCTACAAAGTAAAATCTACAAAGATTTGCTTGGCATTGCCAAAGCACTTTAAACGCGCTAAGCGTTAGTAGCAGCATATTACTCAGCGCCTGTCACTGTTGCTCTTGCTTTTGCTGCCGCTGCTGCACGCTGTATAAAACCACTGCAAAGGATCTGCTGCACTAAGCTTGCCTCGCATAAGCGACACAAAAATTTCGCACATACGTTTATGCTAATTCAACGCACAAATCCAAAAGGAAAAATCGCGCGCTACACTAACGTCAAAGCAAACAAACAGTGGCTGCTGATTTAATTAGAAATAGTTTCGGTTATAGTTTCGGTTATAGTTTCGGTTATAGTTTCGGTTATAGTTTCGGTTATAGTTTCGGTTATAGTTTCGGTGATAGTTTCAGTTATTGTTTCAAATTTAGTTGCTGTTAAATTTTTTTATGTAATATCAGTTATAGTTTTGGTTGAAATTTCGGCTATAGATCTGGTTAAAGTTGTTGTTGTAGTTTCGGTTAATGGCAGTTATAATTTTGGTTAAATTTCTGGTAATTAAAGTTCCACTTAAGCACTCACTAATAGTTTCGACTCAAAAAACAAATGTTCTTAATTTGTCTTGCATATTTACAAATAGAACTAATTGTGAGTTTTACAAAAGTTCTTTATTTTATGGCTGGAACTGTACATATCCAATCGAGTATTAGCAGTGATTGTGGTGAGGTAATCCGAAAAGAAAGTTCACACATCATTGCGCACCGAAAAGGCGCAAAAAATAGTAGTAGAAAAATAGAAAAGAAGAAGTATCGAATATGTGCAAAGGCAAAAAGTAGCTTAAGCAAATTTTCAGATACGCAGTGGAAAATAAAATAAAAGAAGAAACTGCAGAAGGGAAGCTAGGCCGCTGCTGCATTTAAGAGTATGAAATGAATGCAAAATTGCACAAAATTTATTATGGGTTTAATTTTTGCCATTGCCCTGAGAGATTGCGCTACGCTGACAAGCAATAGTCGCCTTTTGCTTAGATCCAAAGAAGGAAAATACGAAAACACGCGCAGAAGAAAAAGAACAAAAGTGCCTGGGCTTGTTTAAAAATGTATACAAATGCATCGCGAATAGGCGAGACGAAGCATATGCGGCGCTAATCGAAGTTAATACGAAAGCGAAAAGAGGTTCAAAGAAGTTGAGCTACTTAATGTGGCATATTTTTTTTTTTTAGAAAATTCGAATTAAGAAAAAGTCATTGAATAAAATGGTTACTTATGAGAAGAAAAGACTTAAACTGTTTATTTTCAAACTTGACATTACTTTAAGAGGTTTATAACTCCACTACAGGTTTTTGTGGAAAATAAATATTTAAGATAAAAATGTGTAGTAAAGTAACCGGTTACTTGCGTTACTATTTACTATTTTTATTGCAAACTTACGTAATTATAAAAATATATAACTAAACTAAATTTAAATGTTAAATTATACCTGTGTATGTAATTTCTTGTTATGTGTAAAATTAACTTTTGACTTTTTTTTTTAATCTTCAGAATATCGCATTTGAAAGGTTGCCGCCTGCATACGGAAACACGCATACGAACTCAGAAATAAACCCACACACGAACGAAACGAACAAACAAAGTTGAACAACACCGAAACACATCAAACGGCGCAAATAAATTGAAATGAAAATTCAATTTGCATTTTTTGGTGCTGCAGCTGCAGCTTTAGCCTTTTCCTTCTCCTTGTGCCGAGCACCGGCGATGGCGACGTGCAGCGACGTCATGCATAAATGCTGAAACTGCAATTTTAGAAAAAAAAAGCAATACAGCAACAACAAATTATAAAAGGACATTTCTCGCGAACTCACAACACAAGGAGCGCAGCAGAAAGATAAAGAGGGAGAGAGTGAGAAAGAGAGAGAGACGAAGAAAGAGTGCAAAAGCGCACAAACTCAATTGACAGTTATTTGCAAATATAAATATATAAATAAATATTGGCAGTCTTACAAAGCGCAAGCCGGAAGCGGAAACAGTACAACAACAACAAGAACATATTTTCTATTTTTTTTTATTTTCGCCCAACGCTTCCTAAAGACGATGTCGTCCACGCGGCAGACGCACAAAATGCAGTCAGCTGAACATTGGCTGCGCTGTGGCGGTTTGGCGCTGCTCGCATTTCTTTTGGCCGTACCGGGTGAGTGCTAGCTTGTATTTTACTTATGACAGTGGCAGTTTATACCACAAGAATCCAAATGGCTCAAACCTTTTTAATTCAATTTAGGTTTCAATTAAATTCAGCTGAATTGAGTCAAACGAGTAAATCTAAAAATTGTGATTAAATATGTTGACCTTATCTTTTCACCTACCTTTAAGACATATCAAATTCAAGTCCTTCCTATAAATTGTATTCGAAAAATGTTTGTTTCGCACTCGCACACTGAATTGGTTTATTTCAGCGAGCGGTCAATGACCGATATAATAAGAGGAAATGCATAAATATTTTATTGAATATGCGCCAATTTAGCTGGAAATTATGGCATTAATAACCGAACTGAATGACGATAACGGCGAACGGACCCTTGCAAATGTGGGTGGAAGGTATTTGTGGTGGTGGCAGCAGCTGTTTTCTGTGAACGAAATTGATTGCTGCTTGACTTGGCTTGGCTTGGCTTGATTTGACTTGACTTGACGTAATAACTCGTATATTGATTTGCTACGTTGTCGTCAGTGCTAAACAGCGCCAAGTTAATGCATTTATTTTAAGCTATTAAAGAAAGAGGTTCAAATTGTGTTTAACTGTTTATGGCAGCTTGACAAAATTGTTCCTAATAAAGTTTAAACGAATTTGAATTAAAGCAAAATTTAATTATTATATTTTAGAAATTCTCAACTGGCCACTAAGAAAAATAAACACTTGAAAACCTTGGCAAAAAAAATAATCATACAAAAAACCACTCAAAAACATTTTAAAAGATTTACCTTATTACATTTGTTTTTGTTATTGGAGCAGTAAAATATCGTTGGGAATACCGCTTCTCGTAATCGTGCTTCGCGCTGAATTCGAAAATGATCAATTCAAAAGCGCTTCGCTTCTAAGCCAAAATCAACATTTCCTAATGGCGTTTCCTGTTTGTCGCCGCCGCCACTGCCACTGCCGCGAACGTGTCATTTCCCTCGTGTTTAATTTGCTGCTTATGCGAAAAGAAAAAAGACAACAACCACAACACAAACAACAAAAACAACGACGAGCAAGAAATCCAAAAGCAAAGCGAAAATATCCTGTCGCATAATTTCACCGAATCAATCGTTTGTAAAATAAACAAAATTTCTTCCGTTTTTTTCTTCTCCTTTTTTGTAGTATTTTATTCTTGTTTTGTTGTTGTTGTTGTTGTTGCTGTTGTGTTTTGTAGATATGCACAAAAGTCTCATTTTGCGCAAACATTATTTTCTCCTGCGACGAGAACGAAATCGCAGCAAAAAGCAAACATCAAGAAAACAGCATAAAAACAACAACAACACAGCAGCAGGAGCAGCAAGAGCAGGAGCAAAAAATCTAATTGAATTCGCGCAAATGAAATGTAGAAGAAACAAAGCAAACAAAACGACGAAAAAGAAAAAGAAAAAGAAAAAGAGAAACAAAATTAAATAAAAGTAGAACGAAAAAACCGTTTGCAAGAAATCGCAACAATTTCATAATTTTTTGCGTGATAAAGTCGCGTTCTGCTGGATTAAATGAGATTTTCTTGCAATTACGACAGTTTTTCCTACTTATTACTTCTGCTTTGCCTTCTTTCCTTTTTTTACTATATTTATTTTGCCGCTTTTTTCTGAACTGTTTGTATGCGCTGATTTTTATGCTCTACCCCCGAGCATCCATAAATCGCGCTTAGACTTAAGGTTTTATTGATGTTGAAATACATCGTAGAACGAAATGATTGCTTTGCAGCAGCTGTAGTAGAAGTCTTTGGGAATTACTGTAAGTTAGTGGGAATTGCATTGTTTATACCAAAAAAAAAAAAAACTGTCGACATTTATTTCTATTTTCATACATAAGTGTGTGTATATGTCCACTAATGGACTCGTAACTGAAAGTTATAAGGTATGAAATGCAGTCGGGAGATTTTCTGTCACTCGATTATATTTTACAAATAAAACCTATTTTGTAAAGCCAACATTTTACATTAGTTTTATTTTAAATATTATGAATAAATTAATCAATTCAATTTATTTTTTAATTAATTCCTCAAGACCAATTAAATTAAAAACGTTGATTAATAATAAAAATTAAATTGCACTCAAGCTCCTGGTTTTCAAACCAAGCGAAAAAGATTTCACCAGTTAAAAATCAGTTAATTACCTGTTATTTTACTCTGTTGAAGTGTCCGAATCTTTAAAGTAAACGTTTTCAATTATTTTTAATATTTTTCTCTTTAAAGTATCATAATAATCTTCTGTTTAAAATTCCATTGAACGATATAAAAATTTGTTAAACTTTGCAATTTCACGTTTTTTTTTTATTTATAAAAATTTCGCTCGTAATTTTATGCAACTATTATATTTTGGGTGTATGCGTGTGTGCGCTGGTGCCTTCCTTTCCTTCCTCAGACGCACATAATAAATAAACCAAATTAAATGTTAAACTACAAAAGGTGCAAGCGACAAACAAACGAACGAACAAGAGAACGAACGAATAACCCCGACGGGTCCAACCTTTCGACCATATTTCATGCATAAATTAAATTTAATAAATATTTTCATATGCTGCAAAAAATTCGTTCACACTTTTCCAGGAGTAGTTGTATAAAGTGTTGTGTGTGTGTGTGTATAAGAATATGTGTGTGTCCTGTCATGGTGCTCTGCTCTGCTATTGTCATGCATATTTCAAAATTATGGAAAGTGTATACTCGTATGTGTTTGGATGTGAGTGTGAGTGTGTGCGTTTGTGTTTGTGTTTTTTAACTCAGTTTTTCAACCACGTTTTCGATGAAAATTGGTTGCGCTATAAAAAAGGAAATTGCTGGCATACGTTCGAATGCATTCCCCACACACACACACACACATTCATATATAGTACAATGCTAATGTTCTTGTTGTTGTTGTTGTCGTTTGCCATTGCATTTCGGTAATGGAAAAACAAGCTAGTTAGCAATAACAATTAAAATTAATAGTTCTTTTTTCAAGCATATAAAATCGAAAATTTGTTAATAGTTTTGTTGTAGTTTTTTTTTTTTGTTTGTTGTTGTTTTTTGAATGGTTTTGCGATTATTTGCGCAAATTTCCCAGCAGTATTGCTGCTTATAGTCGTAATTGTTTGGCAAACAATTCGGAGAATCTGGCAATTGAGCACTTTACATTTTTAATGAGAATTGCTGTCAAAGGGTTAGCGATTTCGGTTAATCTAGAATTTCTCATGTGAAAATGAAAATATCGGAACAGGAATATTAAAATATTTAAATTATTAAATATTTAAATTTTTAAATAATCAAATACTTAAATAAAGAAATGTTAAAAGATTAAAATATGAAACAATTAAATTAAACAGTAGAAGCATTTGAATAACTTTAAGATGGTATTAACTGAAATGAAATGCAGACTCCCAAACAGAAACTCGAACCTTAATCCCAGCAGTCCGCTCTCAAAGCGACGCACACATGCGTATCTGTCCTTTGTTTGAGAACATCATTTACTAAATACTATCACAAGCGCACAAAAGCGCCAAACTGAAACTGTTCCACAGATGAGCTCGTCCTTAACCGGTCCGGTGCGATGTACAATAATTAAATACAAACCGAAAGTCAGTCACTTTAGTCGGTGATAAATGTCAGCATTGACACATGTGAAAATGTCTGTCATTATCATTTGAATAGGGTCCATCTGTGAGGATGACATCTGCACACTGGAAAATACATAATGAAAACAAAGAGTTGAAATGTAAAAAGGTAGACGGAAAATTAATTATAGGGTTCAGGTAGCACGTTCTTCTGGTCTAGCGATTTGGAACAATGGCTTTTGAGAAGTCAAAAATGCGTGTAAAACATATAAAAACTAAAATTGAAACGAAACTTAAGACCTGTTAAACGCTTGAGAAAATGTCAACAGATAACAGAGGAAGATGAAGAGATTTTAGTAAAGAATACTTAGTTTAAAATATTCGGAAAATTATTTAAAATTTGAATGAAAGTTTTAAACAGCTTGAGAATATTATGAGAAATATATAAGGACACATTTAATTCTTTGTGAGCTTCATAACAATGAGTATATTAAATTATATCTAAAAGATATTCGAATATATTTCTGAAGTTCACATTTTCTCGAATAATTCCGCAGTTAAATTTTCACTTCTTTTATGCTTGGTTTCCTTTTTTCAATTTAAAAGAATCAAGTAAAAAATTAAATTATATATTGTTTTATGACACAATTTCAAGCTTGTTTTTATTTCTTTTATTACTTTGAATGCCTCAACGAATAACTTTAAACTCTGTTTGATTTTTAATAAGAAGAACAACAAATGTTGATGATGCCTAATATTGCAGTATAGGACCTTTACACATATATTAACACATCATCATCAATTAGAATGGCTTACATACATTCATCACACATACATTACCTAAAATTACGAAGCGTTATTGTTATCGCAACCAACACAGTCTTAAACACACACACACACATTTACATTTACGCTGACACATTCATTCACTTATTTAACTCATTTACTCACAGCACATTAAGGAAAGAAGTTCCCCTACATAGGCAAACAAAATCGTGCATTCTCCATCCTCCTTTGCAACACCTGCTGGCCTGGCGAAAATGACGCCTATTCTTTATTTTTTATGATAAATGAACGTTTGTTAGCTTAGCTTAGCTGAGTTGGAGTTGAGTTGAGCTGAACTGAACTGAGCTTGTGCGCTGCCATTGAGATTTGAACAATAATAATCTCGAGTAGAATAGCAAACTAATAAAACAACAAGACCAACCCCAACAAGACCAACAACAATAGTATTTCAATAAATTTTCTATTCTTCATATATTGAACACTCTGCAATAGTGCTCAGTATGCTTATGTGTGTCAGTGTGTGGGTGTGTGCGTCAGTGTGCGTGAAATTGAAATCTCATAATCAGCATTTCCGACCGAATCGTAAAACCGTAAAACCAAATGAATTGCTGATTATTGTTCTTTGGTGGTTTGCTGTTGACTTTGATTTTGATTTTGAAATCGAAGTACCCTTCTACGGCACCCTTCGACAGCTTTGTGCAAATGTCTTTGTCAGCTTATGGCGTAGAAACGAACTTGCAAATTAAATCAAATCTTTGAGATTTTTTTTATATACTTGCAACGTTAAATTAAATTCGATTTAACTTAATAATCATTTTGATTATGATCAGCAGATTTTCTTTGTAACCCCGACAATGGTTTGCTTCTTTTGGCCAAGACTGTGTGCTCGGGGTTCGCTTGTTTACCTGTGGAAAATCGTCTTGTTTATTGAATTTTGATTTTGGCTATTCTGCAACGGATATTCGAATATTCGGGCATTTGCAATTGCAAGACGGTTGGTGAGGCGCTGGTGGTGGCACAAAAGGGCGGCCATGCATCAACACAACATGATGTGGTCTAGTTGTTTGTTGTTATTGCTTTGCTTTGCGCTGCGCTGCTCTGCTTTGCCCTGCCATTGCTTTTGAGGTGGAGAAATACATTCATATATGCATGAATCTGTGTAATTGTATGTGTCTAAATGGGTGAATGTGTGTGCGTATGCGTGTATGTGTAGTGCTGACGTTGGTCGAAATTGAATTTATGGTTTTTGGTTTTGCGTCTAAGATGCTGCAACGTGCGCAATAATTAAATAAATGCTGCCAAGTCGAAAGGCTGAACTCTCGCTCTTCATCATACACTTTTGGAAAGCACGCACGCATACACACGCATACACACACAGACACTCGGAACTCCATCTCGACGGCATATTTTCATAATTAGAAACATTAATTACAATTTTGCAGAAATTTATTTGTGTGGTCATGTTGACATTGTGGTTATTAATTATTTTAGCTGAAAATCGTAAACGAAAGCGGCGACGATCAAAACGATTTTCTCTCTCCCTCCCCTCCCCCTCTCTCTCTCTCTCTCTCTTTTACCCTATTTCACATCATATGTAATTTTCGATAAAATTATTGAAAGCAATTATTTTATTGTTCGACTTCTTATAACAATTATTAATGCATATTTAGGTATGTACGAGTATATGCACAAATACGTTTGCATGAAAATCGTCTTTGATTCTAATTATAATGTCCTTCCTTTCATATGCACATAATTGGAGTTTGCACTCAATTTGTAGTTGTGTAATTACCAATTTCTCGAGAAGTACAATTTATCATTGGTTTTTGGGCAGGCACTTAACATTCGACTCTGTTATATTAATAACAAATTAAATGTTAATTTAATATTAACTTAATTGTGACAATATTTGATTTGGGGAAAGTATAATTAAAACTTCAATATTTTGGTATGAAGAATATAATTTTTACTTGTTAATAAACTCTAATTTATCTAAAAAAAAAAGTTTATCAATTGTGAGATCGAGAACACAATTATCTAAGTCAAGTGTTATGCTTGACATGAAAATCTCAATATTAAGTTCAATTGAATAAAAGCCCTTTCCAACTTAAAGCCAAAATACCAAATTGTACGGTTCATAAATAATTACAGTTGAGCTCTTAAATGCATTAACCACATGGATTGTAAATATTTAATTACGACGAAAGAGAGGAGAGCGAGAGATAAAGATAATCAGATTAGCGCCGACATTCGATCTCGCATCTCGTGTATCCTTATCAATTTCAATTGATTCACACTAATAAATAATCCGTGCGCACAATCTCATGCGTACACTGATACCCACACATACACACACGCAGACACACACTCGTACAAACAGACAGCCACTTGCATATACCCGCAGCAATCATACGAGAAAAAAAATCACACTAACACACATACAAGTGTGCTGATTGAAAGCGTTTATCAATGCGGCAATATTGCCATAAGAACAAATAAATTGTGCCACCCACTCAGTCGTCACACCCACTCTACCTTTATGCACACACCTACATACATACATCGTCCCCTACTGCGTGTGTAGTACTTAGTTCGGCAAAAGCTATTGTATTTCCACTAATACGCTGAAGCGGAAACAAAAGCGAAACAAAATCCTTTTACAAGGATTTTCTCTTTTCGACTAAGTTAAGATGGCGCTGCACAGTGCTTTGGCATTGCTCAAAAACTAAAAACTAAAATTTGTTTTTGTTTTACGATTTTATTGTATATAAAATAAATTTAAAATTTGCTCATAGAGTTGTATTTTTTTACAATTATATTTTAAAATGCATTATTTGTAAGAAATGATCATTTATTGAATAAAGAAAAGTACTGTGTAAAGTCTGAACAAAGTAGCAGAAACAAGCAGAATATTGATAAGCATCAAATTCATTAATTTATATATATATATATATAAATATGTATGTATGTGGCATCATCAGGACACAACAAGGACAACAGCAAATATATATAAAGACATACAGACAGAAAAACCGACAAACCGACAGATCGACAGACCGACAGACAGAGAGCGGCGGCAGGCAATCGCTTTGTAATGTGATTCTAAGTGATTTCAAGCGTTTCCTTGGATGACAAATCCTTTTTGTTTTGTTACTAGCCGGGCTTTATTCTTATCGAGCCAGTTTCTTGCTTGGCCCTTAAGTAGTACATTCAATCAACATTTAACATTACAAAGACACATGTTAAAGATAACTGTAAAATACATATACACGCAAAGAAGCACACGCACACATGTGAACAACAGCACCGCAACTAACTGCAGGATATGTTTGTGCGTAAGGATCTGACAGCATACGAAAAGGAAGGACCAAACCGACCAACGACAACCGATGGCTACAAAATCTGATCTGATGTTAAATATGTCACAGCAATTAATTTAAGTTGTCCAAGTGTGCGTGCTGGGCGGGGTGTGGGTGTGGGTGTGGAGAGCTGCTGCAGTAACAGTTAGCAGCATAGTGAAAAGGCATAGATAGAGTGGAAGTGGAGGAAGTGGAAGTAAAAATTGAATTGACATTAAAAATTTAATTGAAGCAAATATGGTTACCAAATTAAAAACGAAATTAATTTTTAATTAAATATTTTAATATTTGTTCTTTCAGTCAATTAAAAAGGACGAATCAAAGTGGAAAACTGATTTAAGTTCGATTGAATCACTTTGCACTATTTTTATGCATTTTAAATTAAATTTTAACGTAATTGAAAGTAATTTACCTCAAAATGAGAAAAATCAATTTTGTGTGATTGTGTTCGATTTGTCTCTTTTATTCATGTTAAAAATATAAAATGAAAACATGAAGTGAAATAAAATAAAATAAAATACATATAGACAATCGCAAAATAGATTTAATCTCTTCAACAGAACAAACAAAAAGTAGCCATCAGTTTCCAATTATTGGCATTTAAGAACTTAAGCGCCTACAAATAGGCAATATTTTTCCAATTAATTTTATTTTGTGCCCATAAGCTTCACTTAATTTTATTTGACGCCTTCGTTTACTTTTTTTCTTTTCTTTTCTATTAATAAACGACTTTACCTAAACAATTTGTCGTTCACTTTCGCTACATTACAACGTAACCCCGTCCCGCCCTTGCACACGTTGAACTTCTCTCGTCCAGCTACGACAAAAAGGAAAATATTTGTTTTCATTAATTTTCAATAATTTTGAAATTTCCATTACATTAGTTTAGTTTAAACGTAAACGCAAACGCAAACGAAACGCAAACGCCAAAAACAAACAAATTTCGTCATTTCGTGTCCAAGCGAGAAAATTTCGAATTTCACTTGTTTTATTTCGCTTTTTTATTTTTCAATATTATACGTTTTGGCGTGTGCTTTGGTAGCGAAACTAGAAAAAACCAATAGAAACAAGGAAAAATGTCGGCGACCCTTCGCCAAAAACTTTTCTAATTTCTACTTGAACAAACAGCGATAATAAAATAAAAAGGAGGTTGGCGGTAACACCGCTACACAAGTAGGTGACACACCCCACACAGCCCACGCGTTCATCGCATCCATCCATCTGCTGTCGCACATATCGCTGATGCCGCAGTCGCTGTCGACCCTTCGCTGCGTTCGACCCAAATGACATTTGCCACTTGGCTCATGTTGTTGACTTCCGTTTCCTGTTCATTTGTCGCAATTTTTCCCAATAAATGGCGAAAAATTACCAAAACGTGGAAAGAGGCGGACTGCAAGGAGGCGGTGTGTCAGCGTTGCCACTTTCAAAACAAATCTAAATCGAAAAAGTGTGTGTGTATGTTTGTGATGAACGCACAACAACAACAGAATTGATGTACAAATTTAAAAAATTTTTTTTGTTTACACAAAGAAAAATTCTAGTGAAAATAAAGCGATTTTTTCTACAAGTCGTTAAAGACCTTTCTACTACTTCATAAACTCGTACGATTTTTCAGAACGTGTTTCCATGAAAACAAAAACAAATCCAATAAGCGTTTATAAACACAAGTCGAATATAAATTCGTCAAAAACGACTTGTCGCTCTCCTATGTCGTAAACGTTTATTTTTATTTTTATTTTTCGTAATTTTGTCTATAAACTAAAAAATCTTTTTCAGTGTGTCACAGTGTTTAACTCGAGGTTTTTTTCTTCTGATTTTTATGTTTTTTTTTGTCGCATCATCGAGTGGGTGGTGTCAATGTACCGACAATAGCGAGGGACGTCGCAGTCGCATTTTTTATTATTGTTGTCGTGCGCCCGCCGAAGTTTTTCCAACATAGTGTCAATAATTTTTGAATTTTCCAGCGTTTGTCGAGTTTTTCGCAATCACAAATGAGGCGGAGTTGTGTGGGGTGGCCTGCCCTCTCGAAGGAACTTTATACTCGACACTAGCGTTTGGATGCTAATTTTCTATCGCGTCAGTTCAGCTGAAATACGCCGCGTTCAGCTAACGTGTGACAATGTTGCTAGAGAGCGCGCGCCCTTTCGTTCGTTGTCACTCCGCGTATACGGCGCCGCGGCGTCAACGCAGACTGCGAAGCGTGCTAAAACACTTCCGTCGAATGCCCATCGCCCCATTTTAGACATTTTTGGCATGAACAACGCACATTTGCTGCATACTGATCAGTTTTGGAGCGAAACGCGCGGATTTCTTCGATGACTCGAACGTCGCCTGCGTCACCGTTACCGTCACCTCTTCCTTCGGCAGAGTGGCGCGCAACAAATCGTTGCTGAAGCGCGTCGGCAGCAAATTAAAATTCCACTTTGTCGCTGGGGAATTCAATTATTTTATTTTTTTGGCTTTGGAGTGTTTGTTGGCTGCTGCTACTGCTGCTGCTGCCCTACTGCAAATTAGTTGTAGCGCAGATACAGGCGCTTGAAAAATATAAAAAATGTATGAATAAAAAACGAGCGAAGAATTCTATAAAATAGAAATAAAAAAATTGGTGTCAATATATTTTGTGTCCTCCATTGAAATGCCTTATGTTGCGACAAGGCAATTTCTTGTTTTCTTGGCTGCAAGTCAAATGGAATTTAATTACATTAAATGTGAAAAAATGCGTTGCATACTTTTAGGCGTATGCGCAGCGATTGGCAGATTTTATTGACACTTTTAACTTATGTCGTCGTCACTCGTATTTTTTTTTGTATTCTTTCCACTTGGCAACATTTACTTTACTAATTTACATATTCGATAAGCAATAATACTTGGCGAAACTCGATATTTGTTTCAGTATAATTTTTTAATTGCTTGCTTTTAGGCATTAAACAAGACAAAATGTTCTTTCATTTAATTTTCTTTGATTTACATTTATATTTTTGTATAATATTTTAATTAATTTTAAAATTTCATATAGGAAATGAAAAACATCGGAAAATGTAAAATAAAACTTATAATAACACCTAGAAGTATGCAAGACAATGCATAATGAATTAGACGAGTCATTGCTGTTTTCTTTTGTGCGCACAGAAATAACAATATTAAATTGTTTGATAAATTGATTGTCGTAAAATGAATCTGTTAGTCAATTTCAACTTCTGTAATGTTTTCCAAATGCGCCTAAATGTATGCCACTTAATATACAGTAGCAGCAGTTCTGAATTTGTTAAAATAATTAGAACTCTGACATTGCTTTAAATTAATATTATTATGTTTAATTGTATAAAATATTTGGACTTTTTTATATCAAATGCAAACAAATTTGTTTTTTGTTAGATTTAAATTTTAAATATTTAAATTGTTCACTTAAAATATTAACGAAAAATAAAATCCCAACAAAAACGAGCGAGTTCAACGTACCACTGCGTCGCTTTGCGTCACAATAATTTCATAATAAACGACCTTAACAAATTGTTTTATTTCACTTATCCCTTTGTGTGTGTGTGTGCACGCGAAAAAAACATATAACAAAGTAAAAAAACAAAAAAAAAGTATAATAATAACCAACATATCCTTCATGGCAGCGCGCACATTTCTCACAGGCACACACATACACACACACGCCCGTATACACTTGAGATATAGCGCACAGCACACAACATGGTCAACGTCTCAGTGCTTTAGCATGAAATATGAGTCAAGTTTTCAATGCAACCCGGATGCATTCATTACCGCTCATGTGTACCGCTTCAGAGTGGATTATGAATTTGTGTGTGTGTGTGTGTGTCTGCATGTGTGTTTGTGTTTGTGACGCAGCCATACAAAAACATACAAATGCACATATGTACGTATTCACGAGTATATACCTAAATACAAAAGGGAATCACTTAAATCTGATGTTGCTGCGGCTGCTGCGAGATGCTTTTTAGTAGCTCTTCTTACTGCATACGTTACCAGATACTGTAACGTATGCATAAAATTGTTTCAAAAAAATATTTAACTTTACTTTTGGTCGGTCATAAAATTGTCAAATACAGAATTGTCGGTCACAAAAACATTGCAACATAAATTGTTTTTTATGCAATACAAAAATATGAGTCATAAGAGTTTCGTTTGCATATAGTGTCGGTCACAAAAGTGTCGGTCACAAAAGTTTTGATGACTCTTATGTCGTTTTCATATTAAGTCTCATGTAAGTCACATAGGTCGGTAACTAACAATTTAATCACAAAAAAGTTGGTCACAAAAAAATTTGCAACAAAAAGTGTCGGTCACAAAATTGTTTGTCAGTTTTAAATCACACAATATATGAATACATGTATATTTTTTCGTTTCTACGCGGTATTATAACAATTGCAAATAATTCTGACGCACACCACTGTAAAATACACACATATATATACCTATACAATCACTCATCCACTCTCACAACGCTCATAAAATAAAACGACTAAAGAAAACTTGGCTTTTTTGCTGAATACTCCTCTATGCGTATTTTTGTGGGAAAATATGGCGGTTAAGTGTGCGCTAAAAGCAAGTTGCGAGCGCGTTGGCAAAACTACAAAAATAAAATATAAGCATAAGCATAAGCAAAAGCAAAAGAAGAAGAAAAACAAGAACTGGAGCATATATTCAGGATAAATGTTATATTATGACATGCTTAAATTTTGAGGTGCATTAGTGTAAAGTATGTGTGTGTGTGTATGTGACTTTGTGGTTGTGTAAGTTTGCGCGCGCGCCAAGAAAGTATGTGTGGAATCTTGCCGCACTGCTACGCGTTAATAGCAAAAGTGCAGCATTTTGATTTAAATGCATTTCGCACAAAATGATCGCATGCAGAAACACCTAAAAGTATGCATCAAGCGCAAAGTGTTTTAACGTATGTATTTTACGCTTTGTATACCATATTTTCGCCCAAAGTTATGCGCTGTTATTATTAATTCATTGCAGCGCTGACACGCCTGCGAAAGTGCTGAGATATATTTTTAGGCGCTTTAAATTGTGCATTTCGGTTATTAGTAATTTATGCACTTTGTTTTGTGTCGGTGTCACTCGGGAGATGTTATTCTGCTGCCGTGTATTCTCTGCGGTACTTAACGTGAAGTGCGCGTAGGTTATTATTTATTAAAACCATGGGAAACATCGAGTGTGCTGTGTGCTGTGTGCCTAAACGACGACTGTTGTGGTTGTACATGATTTTCTTTTAAATATTATAGCATACTTTGCGGCGCATACATGGAAAATGTTTTAGCATGCGCACCAACAAAAATGATGCTTAAAATGTGAAATCGTTTCAATGAACTCTATTTTTAAGTAGCTTTCGTAGCACATTTTTAAAGTGAAACATTTCTGTGCTGTAGTTCATTTATGCCTAAAAGTATGCCAATAAATTGTTACCTCTAAGGTATTAGTATATAAATTTTATTTTCAACGACTTTTAACAAATTTATTAAATGGTTTCTTTCCAATAAAAATTTCAGCATAGCTTACTTTGAAACAATACAAAAATTTTAAAATTTAAAAATTAAACAAATTATTTAACTTTCCCGCCCAACTCTAAACAAATAAACAACAACAAAGCACCCAACAAAAAATGTTTGCTTTGTCGCACAATTTCATTCAAATTTCAAAAGTCCGAACAATTTCTAATACCAGCATAAAACGCCTCAGTGGACACGACACGCGCGAATGACACTTTTCTGGTTCCCGGTCCTGGTCGCCTGCTGTGCTCGACCGTCCGTCCGTCTGACAGACTGACTGCATCTGTTCTTTGTCGCTCTATTAAAAATTGAGCGTTTATGAATTTTTTGCGACAACATTTTTCATTCGCATGTGCTAAAGGTAAATATCAAAAATTTAGATGCTGGCAAAATTGTGCAATACTGGCAAAAACAACAACAGTAACAACAACAACGGTAACAACAAACACTCTTTTCCACTTTATACCCTTTAAACATTACGAACGAGTGGCAAGACCCGAGCGACTAACGCCCAAAAATGCAACATTGTCCGGCGCAAAACAATGGCGTCAAAAACAATGCTGCCAACTTGTTCCAACGTTTTTTTTTTTCGTTTTAAATTTTTTTTCGAATTTTTTGTTTAAGTAGACAATTTTGTTTGAAAAATTTTTTGTTGTTGTTGAATTTTAGAGTTCCTTTTTTTGTTGTTGTTTGTTGTTTGCTTCCGCCCGCATATGTTGCTGATGCCGCTGTGGTCTTTTGCTGTTGTTTTTGCTGTCTGTCTGTCGTTCTGATGCAAACGTTTAATTTTGTATTTGTTTGTAGACTGTCTTGTTTTATTTTTATTTTTGTTGTTATTTCGTTGTGCTGCTGGTCACAATTGCGGCTACGAAAAAAAATTAAAATTTGATTTTAAGTTGTCTGTGCAACATTGAAAAGGGCAAAAATTGGACTGGCGCAAACGAAAGTTGTTTCCTTTGCTCGATTGCAAAAACAAAAAAGGAGAGTGTTAACTTTTGTCATTGTCTGGCCGATTTTGGGTTTTATCCTTATTGTCGCCCATTGTTGGCGCGGGTAGCGGTTTTTCTATTAAGATTTAATTGCTTTGCATATTTCTGCAGTGGCCATCATCCTTGACACCACCACCGCTGCCGCTGCCGCCGCCGACGCCGTTGCCACTGTGGCATGCGGCTCTGGTCTGCTGCACAATTTTTTAATTAAGTGTGGTGGTTTTTCGTGACTTTTCACTTACTCACACACACACACACATGAGTATGACTGTTAATTTTATTTTGTAGAGAAAAGTGATTTATGCATTTTAAGGTGATTGCTAATTAAAAAAAAATGCCTTCTTTTTTTTACGAGCGTTCTGTAATTAAAGGAAGAAGGTTATATTTAAAATTGTGAATATGTATATTTTATTATTTAAAGAGTACTTGCAGAAACTACGCCTCCATGCGATGTGACAAGATATCTTTTAAATGTAGTAGTAAACGATACCAATATTAGCAAGCATTGTATTTTGCAGATCGATTACCAAGCAATTAAAGCTGATTTCTAGTATCTCTTAAAACCGTAAAACTCGTAAAGTCAGACTTAATTCAAAAATTAAAAACGATACACATTGCAACAACAAAACCAACAAAACAACTACGTTCTGCTTCACTATTTCAACAACTATGACTGGTGTGAGTGTGGCACGAGAAGGCACTACTGCCCACTAAACCAGCCCTCCAATCCGAACCAATATTTTTGCCAATGTGACTGTACGTAATTTATTTGACATGTTTATGGTTCATAAATACAAATACGATTTCGTTTATACCTTTTTTATTTTCTATTTTTGCTGGTGTACGAGAAGATACAATTTTTTGGAGATTTTCCAAAACTGCAAACATACCAGCACAACAACATGAAGAAAGTATTACACAACAACAATAACAACAACAACAAAAAGCACATATCTCATATAATATTTTCTACCTATTGACAACGAACAAGTTGTAAAATTGGTAGAGAAAACTACAAAAACTAAACTCCCAAACACACATAGAGACCGACCGACAGACAGACAGACAGACAGACAGACAGACAGACAGACGGCAACAACAGACGTATAGAGACAAACATGCCACGCCCATTTGCAAAGCGAAAGAGTATTTTCTGACAAATAAACAACAAGAACAACAAACGATAACGACATCAGCATTGATGGCAGAAATTGTACTGACAAACGCAGTTGTTGTTGCTGTTGTTTTAGTATTTCGTTTTTGTTGTACTCGTATCCAAAAGGAAACAACAAGTATTTGTCAAAAGTTCTATAAAAAAAAATAGAGTAAATACGCACCGAACAGATACGACGAGATACTTTTGCGTATCTGGGAAACTATACTGAAATGAAAAATATTTTATTTCGAGATGAAAATGATGCACACGCATAAACACACACACACTCACACACACACGAAACGATAAATCTGAAAAAGAATACTTTCTCAACTGTTATGACGAGCAGAAATGCATTTTAGAAGAGCGAAAAAGAAACCCAATACAACAATACAACGCAACGCAACACAAGTTTAAAAATATACAACAAAAATTATGGCAGGCATTCAGGCAAGCAGATATCCTGGCGATATGTACGCAGCATTTATTACGTATGTGGGCCACACTTGCACAGCCAACCTAACCCAACCTAACCTAACCGAAGCGAACCCAACCTAACCTGCCAACTTAACAAACAAGACAGCTGCAAAAGAATAACGAGACGAGATATATATATATAACCGGCAACTAAGGGTGCCCAGATGGGTTGCAGAAGAGGTGCACCATACGCAGAAGTCCAAACGAAGCTGACAAACTATGCGAAAGTCATCGAATTGGAAATGCAAATAAAATTTGTATTATTCGAGCAAAAATTACAATAACAACAAAAACAAAAACAAAACAATCGAAAAAGACAACAATAAGCTGCTTAGAAAAATAGCATCGGTTCATCCGAAGCTTTAATACATCCTAGTTGGATGATACGACATTTTAAGTTAAAGCTCTAACATGTCGAGATCAAGTCAAGTCTTAATCAATTTGCGGAAAATTAATAAAATCAATCAACCATAAAATGAGGAAATGTTCAAGGTTATTTCGTCCAAACCAATTTCATTTTTAATGGCCATAATAGACGAAAAACTAAAGTAATGCATATGCCTTCGGTTCTTCGTTGTTGTGGAGTATGCAAATAAATTGTTGAGAAAAACAAAACAAACAGAAATCCACTAAGAACGTACGAAAGTCTTACACAGCCGTGCACCCTGCACCAGTGCTGCCACTTTTCTAAATATCAATTTTTCGTTTTTAGTTTTTGTGTTGCAAATGTTGCATGATTTGCATACGAAATGTGCGCCGCTCCTTAAGAGGGGTCGAGAGGGGGTGGGTGTAGTACATGGTGCAACCTGGCAAACTTAAATTCGTATAATATGGAGCAATGGCGAGAAGAGGAGCTTTGGCGTATAACTCGGAGGTATTTTCCAATGCATTTGTAAGGCACGTCACTGCGACTCGAGATGACTCCGCTGAGGTACAAAAACAACAACAAAAACAACAAACGTTAAGGCAAACGAACGACTAGGTGCATATCAGCGTCACGTGTTTGTGCACTTTTTCAACATTTGCGTTTGGATTTGGATTGTTTTCGGGGTGTGGCAGAATTGTTTTCATTTCAGTTTTGGGGGAGGGTGTAAGTTGAGGTGCAACGTTGCACTAGTTGCAGCAGCACTTTAGAAACAATTGATGCTCGGGGAATTTTTCGTATGTGTCTGTGGCATCACTTACAATACACAAACACACAAACAGACGGACAAATATCCTAGAAAAATATATATAAATAAATAAATAAATAAAAGAAAAGTGTACAGAGCAATGGGAAAACAATGTAATGTGATGCCATTTGGGATAATGGTGATGCCAACTTGATGGATTTTGCACTATGCCACAGTACCACCTCGACAACGTCGACGCTGCATGAAAGATAAATGCTGTTTGATAGCGGAAGCGTTTTATTAAAATGCAATTTGGTATATAAATTGAAAATATGGTACTAGGTTTCGTACGTCACATGGCTTGTCACCGGTTCATCTCGGTGAGTAAGTGGTTTTTCCAGTGTTTTAGCTAGAGTTTACCACATCTGTCATTTAATCAGTTCTAAATTCTTCTTTCGTACGGAATCTTTATATAAAGCGTCTTATTAAACTTTTATTAATAAGTTATGCTTATTTCGAAGTTATTCGCAAAAATTTATGTCAATAATAATACCAAACATACAATATGTAAGATATACAACCAATAAATCTGTCAAATGGTCAAATGTCAACATTTTTAATATGAGACAACACAAGCAAATGGACGAACGGACAGACAAACAGAAAGACCGGTCGAACGTTGAGAAAGCAAACTGAAACGCAAAAAGGATGCGAACGTGTCCCAAACGCACCTTTTAACCTCCTCTTCGGATAGCGAGTCAGGCAGAATTTTTACTACAAAGAAAATGTTCCGTTTGGAATAAACGAAAAACATTTTTAAAAGCCAGTAAAACAAAACAAAAACAAAAACAAAAACAGAAAAAATTAAAAATGTTTGCCATCAAAAGTTGTTCACCTGTCAGTGCTATTGGGTTGCATGCAGCAAATGCTGCAAGCGGGACCAACTTTCAATTTGCGGTTAGAGTGTAAAACCATTTCAATTTTCCTGCAACCACAACAAAGTTCAAATTCGCAGCAGCAGCAACAAATAAAAACGAAAAAACAAACAACAAAAACATCAGCAATATCAGCTGCACATCATGTTGTAGATGACACTGCAACAACAAAACAAACACCCACACAAACACAAACACGCATGCAGAATTTGTATGTTACGTGCACTTTTAGCCCCTTGCTGCATACATTTTGTATTTCATGCAAACTCCTTCTACTTCACATTGCACAGTACTCTTTCTGCTGTCGAAAAATCGAACAAATTTTATAATATTTGACAGAAGAAGTCAAATAATCGTTATACATTTTTTTATATGCCCATGAATGATAATTTGTGAGTTCTGTTAGTTTTACAAACATTTTTGAAATACATGAAAGTACTGTGAGTTGTTCGCCTATGACAGTGCAAGTCCCATATTGAACTTGTTGTTGTGTTGTTGTGTCATCTTGCAGTGTCGAGTTGTACCCCTCGCTTAGATTGTAGTTGTTGTTGCAGATGTTTGTGGGCGGTTGTGCATCAGGTTGCTCTTGTTGTTTGGCTATTTTTGATATTGTACTTCGTCGTCGTCGTCGTCATCGTCGTCGTATGTCCATTGTTGATGCATTACTTTGAAAATACACACACTTACTTTTGGTTGTGTCATAGAACAAACCAAAAAAAATTTATATTTGGTCTAACCGACTATAACAAATGCAGCACATTGCTTGAAAGTCGACTATCGATTACTTGGTTTTTATTAAATGAATAATGAATAAAATTTCTATTTTATTAAAATTCATTACAAAATTGTCAAAGTTAGCAATAACAATAAGAGAAACTTTGTATAAAATTTCGACACAATATCTCCAACAAAATTAACGATATCCATTATATAAGGACCAATTTAGTTAATACGTTTTTCTACAATACTTCTTTTAAACGTGTTTTTAATTTAATAATATTATTCCATTTATTTTTAAATTAGGAATATAAGAAACATCATGTTAAATTAGCTTACTATCTCCAAAAGTTTCCAAGTTATCGTATTTATAAGAATATATTACAATAAAACTAGCACACAGACATACAATTCAGTTTTCGTGTTTAGTGTATATATGCAAATACGCTTCAAACATGTGCTCAAACATAATATGCCCATTGAGTCAGTATAAAAAATTGTGAATTCTTCATGCATGACCAAAAAGTCGTCTTTGTGAAAAGCTTTCAAATGGTGTAGAGGAAAATCATTTCATGTTCTTTCTTTTTTAATAAAAGCGAGTCAACCGAAAAGAAATAATTACAATTTTGAAAGGGTTACAAAAAAAAACGATTTTACGGTGTTCCTTTAAAAAATATTTTCAAAATAGTATGACAAATCGGGAATTCTGATTAATCTGATTGATTAATCAATTAATTAAAAATTCCTATTAATCGATTTAATATAACTGGCTAATAAATTTATTTGTTAAATTTGTGTTAACAATAAAATCTTGATAAATTCTACCCATATGAATACAAAAGTGTACACTAAATACCAATATTAAACACCTGAAACAAACTGGTAACCGAAAATAAAGTTTTCGCCCAAATTAAAACTCTCGGAACGCTCCGATCGTGCGCTCGACTATTTGCGCTCAAATGAAATTTAGTGCTAATATGCCGACCGCTTTATTGCTATACAAAAATCTGTTTAAATACTTACTACGCTCGAACAATAGCAACCCGCTTATTTTCCACTTATGCGAAAGCCAACCAAACCAACACACACTCACACTCACACACCCACTCCAATATATACACACGAAATTCCATTCAAAAATTTTAATGTGAGTGCAACCGGAAATCTAATATTAAACGCCCGCCATGAATGCAAAAATGCGGTTTTCAACTGAAACGTTTCGCAGCGGCAGCGGCAACTGCAGCAGTGGCGACGGCAGAGACCGCCACAAAATCCAATGGCGCCGGCCGCCATTTAATAAACATAGAAAATTTGCGTTTGTATGCGAGTGCGCTGATTGCTTTGCTTCTATTTACTATGTTTGCATAGGACTACCAGCGGCAAGTTTCGGAAAAGTTAATTACAGCGAACATTTTTATGCTGGCCGTTTGGCTGACGAAAGAACATTAATAATATTAAAAAAAAACAAAGTTATACCTGCTTGAAATTGAAAAATGTTTGCAGTAAGCGGTCTTTACATATCATACAACAGGAACTATGAAAACAAGAAGCGCTCGAGCTCAGTGTCAATTTTTTTGGTATTCCAAACGAGGAGCACCTAATTAAATATTTAAATTGTGTGTTCAAACAAATACGGTTGGTAGCCTTACAGCTTTTGGAGTGTGTGCGCGTGTTTTTATTAGTATGGATCACAGCATATTTTGCATAACAATTTTGATATTATTGCGAAAATTGCAAGAATGTAGACAAAGTTGTTGTTTTTTTTTTGTTTTGCTCCCAAAATTTAAATAAATTTTTTTGTGATATCTCTCTGGTGACTTCTACTATTTTCGGGTTATGTGATAAAATTTTGTAATACACGCTGAGGACATTTGTTGGCGTTGCCATGTGACAACAACAACAACAATGACGACGACGACGACGAGGACGACGCGCGTTGTCATGTCAACTGCAAGTGCTGCCGCTGCTGTGTTTTACAATCACATCATTATGTGAGTTTCCGTTTCCGGTACAACGTTATTTGACTTGTACGAGGCTAGTTTGCATTTTGCATTTTGCACATTTCACAGTTTTCATTTCGTTCGCTACTTGCCACTCGTGTGTGTGTGTGGGTTTGTCTGTGTCTGTGTGTGCATGTTTCTGCAATGCACAATTTTGGATAATCGTAAAAGAAAAAACAAGTAAAAAGTCACAGCTACCAGTTGCCATCTTCGTTCGATGTATCTCTGCCCGAGAGTGTCTATTATGCCGGAAATGGGCAGGACATTTGAAACCTTAAGTGTAGCGTGTGGCAAGCTATCTAGCTAACTGCTTGTCTGGGCGGTTGTTCGGTTGGCGTGCTGGCAAAATAATGTTTTTAAATTTAACATGACATTCTCAACTTTATGGGCCAGAAATTATTTCCGGTTGTTTGTTGTTGCTAGCTTAAATACATAAATTTCACTTATATTTTAAATATTTATATTTCGTTTTGTTTATTGAATAAATAACTTTAAACTAACTTATTATCCAAATGAATAACTAACTTATAAAATAATTAACTAATTACCTAACCAAACTAACTGATTACCTCACTAACTCTTTAAATCAACATCAGCCTAAATACTTTAACTCTGCTGTCCATCTTCCTCAAATGTTTTGGTCAACCCCAAAAAATGCGGTAAGATGGTCCTCATGACTAAAATTCATCTTCAACCAATTCTCATTCACAAAACGTTGGTTATGTAGTCAATTAACTGTTTCCACACAACAACAAAAATCCGTATTTTTATGACTGAAAAGAAGGTCAAGTTCAGACTTTCTTAGTTGTTTTTTTTTTTCATTTAAGTCCTGGTGTTGTTTGTGTTTCATTTTCTTGAATTTTTGTTTTCTACTAATTAAACATGACTAATTAATTGTGGTATTTAGTTGGTCGTTGGGTTTGTATTCACATTATTTGTTGTTGTATTTTGTAAGCAAAGAAATTTACATCCTGCACTAAAGTTTGTGGTTTTAGGAAGGTGTTTCGGAAACTACTTGCTTGATTTTTATGTTCATTTGTCGGTCAGATTAGGAAATTATTGTACATGAAACTAGAAAGGCACTTTATGGAATGTGTTCTTCCATGATAATATAAAGTTTATATATAAAGTAGATAAGTTCAGGTTAAGATGCTCGCAGTTTACATTTATAGTTAGGGTTAATTCTTTAATTTGAGTCCTCACTAAATATTTATATGGTTTATCTCGAACGCAATCGTTATTTGTTTTAATTTGTATTATACGAATCCACTGCAACTAACAGGACCTCAGTTACTTTAACATTCAGTCTCGACTCGCATCAGTTGATCTCATTAGCAGTGATTTAGACTTAACCTTACAGAAACTTGAAGCAGAAATCAATAAACTGCCTAATCTAGCCGAAAGTCTCATTACATTCAACTTCAATTTAATGCACAAAAATCAATCTTCAAAGACAAGGCAACGCCACGACAACAAAAACAAGAACAGAATATATTGAAATATTTGAGCTCCCACCATAAATCTGAAATCTATTACGAATTCAATTTCACTTTCTAAAAACGAAACGAATCGAATTGAATCGAAATGAAGCAAACCCTAAATAAAGCTTAGCCCACTTTACAAATACCAATATCAATATAACCCTCCGCCGCATGCACATCTCCCCGCAAGACCCACACAAATCGCGTCAATAAATTAAATGTACAAATACGCTGACAGCCACTACTCGTTCTCGTTTCGATTTCAGCGCGCGTAAACTCGAAATGCAAAATCCTTAGAAATATGAGTCGTCCGGAGTCGGAGTCGAAGTCGGATATGCTGGGTAAATGTATTAGTAGTGTGGGTGATGGTGAGGGTGAGAGTGGGGGAGGGCGTTATTGTAGCAAAAAGGCTACAAGTTTGTGACTGAGGCTGCCATGACGTATTAATTTCGCACAGCTTTAGGAAAATTTGGTGTTTTGTCTTGGCGACGACAACGACGACGACGCCTACGCTGGCTGCTGCTCTCCAGTTGATGATAATGATGATTCAGTAAAATCCTTAACGCGATTTTAACGTTTTCAGCAAAATGATTAGCGTGACGTTGTGTAGTCGTTATTGCTCCATGCGGACATATTTTCCTCGATGACTGATGAATGGATTTGCCGGTGTAAGTTTCCGTATCGCAGCACTTGGCCATGGATATTTCATTCGTTCGTTTGTTTCTTTATACAATATTTTCTGTCTATGACTTTTAATTATATTTCGAGTGTTGGCACCCACTTGGCGCTAATATTTCTCGCGCCGTCAGATAATTAGACGCGGATTTACCAAGGCTTTTGCACTGTGAATGGAATGGAATACGCCGCTGTCTCATGCCGCGCGATTTTGTGTCCGCGCGAGCGTTTAGTGTCATAATGATGCAACTAATTCGATTTAATTAATTTTCGTCAAATAATGTGGGAGTGTTTATATCTATATATATATATACGAGGATATCTTTCTGGCTAATAATGAAGTGAGGTGATGGTGATGCCGATGACGATGACGACGGACGGCTGGATGATAATGTTTGTACATCAAAGGAATTCCGTAAATTCATCAAACTATGACATTTAATTCGGTAAATGCCATAAGTACGTGGGTACACACACTCTTCTGTCATTATGTGGAATTACCTTTTCCATTTAATTTGCGAATGCTAATTGCGTTATGCTGTCAGAAATTAATTTCTACAGCAATTTATGCTATAAATACGAATTTCCGCTGAACTACCTCACGACATGTCATTCAATTGTCAGCTTTAATTTGAATGTTGTGATTTTCGTCTTAATTCTCCTAAGAGTTTAAGTAGCCAAGAATTGGTATTGAACTAGGAAACGGTAACCATCTTTCAGTTGAAAAAGTTATTCAAAATTAGATATTTCAGCTCTATTTTCTATTTTCTACTTCCGATATCCATTTCCAAGTCGACTTCGTTTTCGCTCCTTTCTTAGTAACCGAAATATTCTAAACTATATTACAATACGAATTTGCATATCTCATTACGTTTACCATAAAAAAATAAAATAAAATAAATGTACAAAGCCAACAAAACATTATGTAAATGCTCGTACAGCTCCACACCACACTCCCGCCCTTACCCATTTAAAATTAATTTCCCACCACTTTGCACTCAATCGTTTTTATGCTGTCCATCGGATAATTTATCAATTTATCAAGTTTGGCATATCGTAGTCGAATTTGCATTGCATGTATTTCGAAATAAATTAAAAATGTTTTTCGTTTCGTACACATCGTTGCGCCCATTTTTACACAATTAAATCTGGGCGCGCGATTTCGCAGTCAGTCTTTTTTTTTGTTGTAGTATTTTTTCGACGAGTTCACTCTGTGGGGCTACTTTTTGTCTGAGTAGAAGTGGGGAATGTAAAATGTGTCGGTTGGGTGACATGATGGGTGCTGAATGGCGACATTGTGTTTGTTGTTGTTCATGCCCGAAATGTTGTCGTGTTGTTGGTGTTTTTTTGCTCTGATTGAATTGGTCATTCCGGATTTGATGAACTACATTTTGATTTTTTTATTCTTTGTTTGTTGTACATATGTAGGTATGGGTATTTCTTGTTGTACACCGAAGAATCATCCAAGTAAAAATGATTAGTTATGATCAAATTTAATCAGAGCTTCGAACTAAGTTCATCCGATTTGATTTGGTTTTACATCAATTCGCTCTGTAGATATAATCAAACCAGACCAAACTTAATCAGTTCTGCTTTAATCTAAGCTGCTTTAATCTAAGTCATACAAGAAATCCAATAACATAAGAACTGATTAGTAGAGACATTATGACAAAAATCAACCTGATCAGATTTTCATTATAATATATATATATATATTTTTATTTTATCTCTTTAATTTATTGATGATTGATTTAATATAGAATGTTCTTTGAATAGGAGGTTGGTTTTAATCTGGCAGTACTCATTGTTAAATTTAGACTCTGATAGAAAAATAATAGAAGAAACTTACGTACAAAATGTTAAAGTTAATAAATTAACAAACTCTCTAGTCAACCAGTCAAAAGAGTTCGCGCTAATAACAGTAATTCGACGCAGAATATATTGATAATCCATTTGATCATATCATCTATTATTCGGCCAGTACGTGTTAATTTTGTAGAATAGAAAGATTTTAGTTCCTAAAAATACAATTTTAAAATTATTTGGAATTAATAAAAGCAACCATTAGTAAACGTCACTAAAGTGCTGCTCCACACGATGAAACTTTAAACCTCACAGAATACATTGTGCAAAACAAGATTTACCATCCTAAATTCATTGAATATTCAAGTACCTGGAATATAAAGCATTTGCATGTGACATACACTGCCATTAGCCACGCGACCCCAGCACCGCCAAAATGGACGCAATTTCAACATGGAGATTATACAACGCCACAATCGTATCGTTTATTTGGTATGCTGTGATTACAAATGTATAAAAATGTTGCAAAAACACACACATACACACATGAACACACAAAACAAACGTAGAAAATGAGAAGCAAAAAAAAAAACAAAATGAAAATTTTTAAATTTGTTGCTCATGCATTTGACATGTCTCCATGGGGAGCACACAGAAATAGCAAACAGCGTACAAAAAATGAAGAAAAAAAAGAACGAAAATTAAGTAAAAACAGAAAAACGTACATACATACAATATATAAAACCGACACGTGAGTTTCCAATGAATGAGTACATTGAGTGGACATATGGCCCAACAAATCAGTGTAGCGAGTGCTTGCGCCATTGTGCTGGAGGATGGCAGGAGGCGGCGACGATTATTCGAATATCCAGCTGCTGACGGTGTCCCCTATCAACCTAACAACATCACCCATGCCATACACATCGACACACACACACAAACAAAACTCATTTTCATTGATATGCAATGAGTTGTCGTTCGATCGACAACCATGCCGTGGTCATTTTGACTACTTTTATTGTTGAATACATTTAATCTTTTTTTTAACATCCAGTTCAGTAACGAATTTTGCAGCAGCACTACAATCGGTTAGCGTGAATTTAACTTACATTTAACAGATAACCAGAATTCTGTTTGTTTATATTGTATGTAAATTTTGGATATCTTAAGTATTCAAACGCTTTTCGGCCCAAGATAGAAGTACTACCAAAATATACAAACATAAACAAAAATGAACTCTTAACAAGACTTTTCATCACGATTGACTATAGCGCCCTATCCAAGTTTATCTTTTCGTTCGTTTGGCGCCAATACATATTCCATCTCTAGCTTCAGTCAGCTCAAGCTGAAGCCAACTCGGCTCGACTACAACTTTTTAATGAAAAAATATACACAATTGGATTTCATTTTAAATGAAATCGTATATGAATGTATTTTTCAATGCATGCTCGCCAGTGTTTTCAAAATACACTCGTGTCCAGCATAGATAATTGGGCGGTGGGTGTGGCCGATCGCCAAGCACATGTCTGTGTGTGTAGGTGTGTGTAGGTGTTATTGTTGTTGCACGGTTGAGAGCATGTCGAATTGGGAATCGGTATGTTATCACACATTTTATTTTTGTATACGCCCTTGTATCGGGCTGGCAAATGTAGCAATTTGCAGTGTGTTTTTTTTTTTGGTTTTGTTTTTTCTGATTTTTTTGTTGTTTTTGTTGTGGTTGTGGAGAATATTTTGTTTTGTTACATTTTTTTTTTTGAGCTGATGTCTGAAAGCTGAAAAATTTCATACGACGTTAATTAAGATAACCAAGGTTGGCATTTCTGTCCGTTTGTCTGTCTGTCTGTCTGTCGATTTTTGTGCGTCCGTAGATATTTCGTTGAAATTGAGTTGAAAGGTTGCAATGTTGAAGTATAATTGCATTTTTTTCTTTTTTTCTACTTTTTTCTCCCAAGATAGCCAATGCGCTGAATAACTTGCTTTGTTCGTTTAGCAAGTACATCTAGCTTTGCTTTCCTTCCCAGTAACTAGCTGGAGGCATTCCGCTTCATCTTTTTGGAGTGATTTTTTTTTTATTTTACTCTGTGCTCGACATACGTTTCGCTTTCAAAACGCTTAACAAGCGAAATACGATAAAAATATTTTAGCACAAAAGAATCTTCTTCGTCGTTTAAAGCTTGTGTGTGTGTGTGTGTGCGTCTGCCATGCCTTAAGCGTCTTAAGCATATTTTACCCGCTCTTCAACGACGCAGGCAGCCTTTTCGTACCAAGCGATTTTATTCCATACTCTACTTATACACAAACCAACTTGCGGTAGGTATATACATTTGGTGTTTTTAATCGCCCAGGAAAAGGTGTGGCAGCTATGGAAATATTTTTGTACAATTTTTTGTGTGTTGAGACATAAAATAAAATTCTATTTCCCTCTACTGCCAAATTGGTTTCCTGATCTGATGCCACCTGAAGAACAAATCAAATACCTTAATCGATGATATCATAAATATCCACCATAGTCACAATAATCCCGAAGTTAAAAACATATTAAATTGCTGTGGAGTATTTTGACTTCGGTACTACCTTCGGCATATTCGCTTACTAGTATTGTGTGCCTTTTATATGCTTATAGCTTACATTAGCTTATACATTTCAGCTTGTGCCTAGAGCAATTTGCCTAAGCAGGTTACTTTGCCACTCTTGCGAATGAAGAAGCCGAGTGTTTGCTCTGGCTTTAAGTTCTCCCGTTTTTTTTTTCTTGTGCTGGTACTGCTTCTGCTGCTGCTGCTGACGCTTGTAGTGAAATTTAAATACCTTTGCATACTTACAGGGTTGAAGGCGTCGTTTTTCCCGTGTCATGTGCTTCACTTGGTATCGTTGTTGTAGTTGCTTCATGCAAAATGCATGACCTTGTTTATTGTCATACTTTGTTGTTTTGCTGTCAAAGTTTCTGACACCCAACCAAACACAGGACAAAAACGAAAACTTGTTCTTGGTTTTGCTTTTGTTTTTGCATTTGTTTTTGTTAAAGAAATCACATTCAATTTTCCAATATGTTATGCTGATTTCTTTCTTCTTCTTTTTTTTCTCGTTTTGTTGGTAGACCACATTTTGTGTTTGCCTTAATTTGGCATTTATTGCAAGAATTTGGGGAATTTGTTTATATTATTGTTATCATGTCTGAGTATCGTTATAACGTATTTGTTTTCTTTTGCTGATGGAAATGGAAATGGTTTTAATATCATTCTGTCGGTTTTTAAAACGCGTTCTTTAATATGTGCGTCATAAGATTTCGCGACCGATTTTCCTCCATCCATCATTTCGAATGTGATGCTTGATTATGTATACAGACAGACAATTTGTTTATTTATTTGGTCTGGAAAGTTTCCAAAGATATAAAACATTCTTCTGTTGCTCCGTGGAATTTTAATCAATTCGGTCTTTGTTTTCGGATACTAAGAGTCTGATTTGTTTAACAAAGTCTAGAGTAGTTAAATTATCGTCGCCTCGCGGATTTCATTTCTTAGAAAATGTACTCATTCAAGTTAATATCGGAAATTTAAAAATAACAATATTTGAAGGAATTTAAGCTTTTTCATCGCATTACACCGATTGCTACGAAGTAACTATTCGTTCCATTGATTGTTCCATATAGTACCTTAAGCCATTTCAACGATTACGAAATCAATGTACCTTCACAAACAACTTCACATAGCTTCAAATAAATGCCACCGCACACTCAATGCTAGAGGATGACCACCTGAAAAGCTGAAAACAAAAAACTAAAATAGAACGGTAAAAAAGAACCTGCCAAACCGAATGTTTTTGATAACGATAATGAATGTCGTTCGCTGTCCGTGTTATAAATTGATACTTCAGGTGAGGGTCAACTGCAAATGATAGCAGCAGCCAGCACAGCAGAGCATGGTATGTATGTATGTATGTATATATGTATGTCCGAATGCATTTCGCAACTCCCCGTTCAGTTTTTCAGGCGCGCAAAAAAGAAGAAGAAGAAAGTTGGTCAGTAGTTTTGCACATTTGTTGTTTAGTTAACAAACGCCTGCCCTGCGTGGCAGCAGCACCATATGTGCAAATGATCACTTTTTCAAGAGTTTTCTTGTACAATATACTTTTTACCTCCTACACAGCAGTATCTTCATTAGTTAGGGAGAGATACTAAAGACTTATATAGAATTTAAATATTTTGACATGATTTGTGGGGCAAGTTAAAAGAATGAAATGCGTAGCCAATTTAAAGAAAAGAAAAATTTACTTAAAAAAAAACCATTCTTTTTAAGCTTAACTGCTTACGAGTACATGCTTAGCAGAGTTGTTGATATTTTTGTACCACAAATAAAAATATTCGCTACGCCACTGTTTGCCTACGCTTAGTTCATGCAAAACCACACTTACTTCCTCCACAACTACCTTCCAAAATAGAAAAAAGAAAATCAGTGGCTACACTGGTAAAAAAAAACAACAACAACAACGAAATATGTAGTGAAAAACCATGCAAAAACTTTATTTGTTGGCTCGTATTTGTTTTGACCCTCATGTGCCCTCGATATCTGACGGCATGTCGTCCCATACACACTCGCACACAGAGCCCCTTCGACAAATTCCCACATCCCAACCTGCTCTCTTCCGTTGGACTGACTGCTTCGCGCCTCCTCCCTGACGTATATTTGCCACTGCTGCTGTTGGCATTTGTTTTGGTTGCACAAAACTTTTGCAATCAACGTTTGTTTAGTATTTTAACGGGTTTTTATTTTGGCATTTTCATTGGCATCGCATTGCACAACATTTGCAGGACAGCACAGCACAGTACGGGACAGGACTGACTACCACCACCTTCGTCTCGTCCTCCACAATTTCAGCTCGTTTATGGCCACTGTAAGTGTAGCTGGTGGCATGTGTTTATCTCCTGTTATGCTTACAAATGTCCTTTTTTCGACATTGTTGTCGTCGTCGTCGAATTGGCAGGATGTGGGAGCGAACAGTGCACGCGAGTATTGCGATTTTTATTGAGATTCCATATGTGGCGCTGAGGTTGCTCGTAAATTAGTCTCGTTATTGTTACTTGTGGGGGGGTATTTTTTTTTTATTTTGTTGTTGTTGGTCCACTTACATTTGTTTAGATTGGTTGTTAGTTACCATCTTCTGGCGTTAAAGTGTGTTTTTAATTAGTTCAAACAAAAATAATTTGCTTGCAATAATTTTCATTATTGAAACCGAAAGTTGTCTCTATGCGAAAGGGATGTTGCTTTTGGGATGTTGCTTCGGTGTGTGTGCAAAAAGTTTAATCTTGCCGAAAGCATCAATTAATTTGTTAGTTCGGAAATTGAAAGCAAAATACATTTTATTTTTTAACGAAAATGCCATAAATTACTTACCAACAATTGTTGATATAAGTAATGGATTGGATTTTTACAAATATTAGATTCGAATATTGAGATAACAACTATAATTCAATTATAATAAATAAATTGATGAATCACCAAATATTACAACAGGGTAACTTAATCCATTAGATACGTATATAAAATTATAAAAACTTTGACTTAAAATTCGGTTAATTTAACCTCAATTTCAAACCTTTCACAACCTTTCAATAAGAAAATCAAAAAGAAAATTGACGTTGGGACAAGGCAGTTTTTATTGTCAATCAAGTGGACCAATGCGAAATCATACCAAAATTTGTTAAAAGTGTGAAAACCCTTTAAGAACTAACTGCAAGTAAATATTACGAGCACTGCTAGCATATAAGATCTCTTGTAGCCAAACCCCGTTGAAGGCAGTGGCACCACTTCTACCTTCCTTATGAATTATAGAATTGATCTTGTCGAACCTTTGATGATTTTGCGTTGGAAATCCAAGCTGAAACTCTTAGTAAATTCTAATTCGGTCTATAAATAATACTAAAATTACTTTTTTATAAATGCAAGGCTTTTAAAAGTTTAGAAACTTTGACTAATGCAAAATATCCGAAACTTTGCATTACAAAATATAAAGACTTATTCTTTGTATATTTCATGTCTCACCCCTAAGTTTATGTACGAAACTCGATAAGTCTTCGTAGGCAACATTTACAATAATTTTACATTTACCTTTAGTTTTGAATATATACTAAATACAAGTGGAGAAAACTTTGTTGTAACCAACTTTCTCTGTGTTGGCCCTCTTTTTTCGGGTCATCATTTTCTTTTTTGTTGCAGATTTTATTGTGGCACTCAAGGATGTTTCCGTGACCATACCGCAAGCGGTGAAACGTGGCAGCAATGCGCAGCTCACATGCAATTACGATATGGAAAACGATACTTTATATTCGGTGAAGTGGTACAAAGGACGGCGGGAGTTTTATCGTTATACGCCCAAGGAAAATCCGGCAATGAAAGTTTTCGCCATGACGAGCGGTCTTAATGTGGAGGTGAGTATGTGTTTGTGTGTATGTGTGTGTGATTTTGTATCAATGTAAGCATGTACCTCAAATAAGTTTAAACTCGAAACGTTTGCAAAAGTATGCGCAAATTAAATTCTATAAAATACACTTAAATAAAAGAGAATAGTATGATAAAAAAATTTAAGGAAACATACAAATTGAAGATTGGTGTCATTTGAAAGGTGTTGACAATTAGAACGGAAATTCCTAGAATTAATTTTAAAAAATTAATAACAACGATAGTTTTATCATTTAAAGATTGGCATCATTTGAAATAATTCGAAGAATTCGATGAAACCTCTTCTTAACAAATTTAAAAGGATCACGTTTTTTATCATTTGAATATGAATTATTTTTGCTCTTTAAGGATACTTTGAAAAATTGACTCTTTATTTTTTAAAGTGTTCATACATTTCATTACAAAATTCTTCCCTTAATGTTATTAACCTACTTTTATATTCCGTATATTTCATATCTGCGATACGTTCTTGTACCGAAATCCTCTTCAATTATTTTATATTTATTTCGTCCTCGCACTGAACTCATTATCGTCTTAGCATATCGATTTCGTTTTAATTTGATATCTCAGGCGAGAACATTTTTGAAAAATACGCTTAAAAAATTGCATTTCCTGCGAATTTATTAATATTTGAGGTCAATTATTGAAAAAACGTTTATATATTTATATACCTGTGCATATGTACGTACACATACAGATGCGTCTGTGTGAAAGAATATGCGTTCATGTCCACCATTAAAAAACAATCCACGTTTCATTAAGCACAATGGCCAGGTTTAAAACCATAATTATTATTAAATGTGCAATATAACCCCTACACACATACGCGCGCGCACACACACACGCACACTCGCCCACTATCACTACCACATATACAATATAAACTACATTGTGTAATAATGATCGTTTAAAATTAAAGTTTAAATACATTTTAATAGCGTTGTTATTACCGCTCATTGCGTGGGAATTCGTTCAGTTATCACTGAAGAATTTCTTTTGCAATAATATTTACAAAATACACACAAACTAATATATAGTATATGTTTATGTTTTATATATGTTACAACAGTATTTTGTTTAAAATTTTTAAGCCTCTAAAATTGTTCAATTCACGCAAAACATTTACGATCAAACATTTATAGTTTCTCTTTTTTTTTGGGTGTACGCGTGAATGAAACTTAATAATGCGCCGCGGCGGCTGCATTAAGTCACCCCGCGTTGCATCATTTAAATACTAAGTGAATTTTTATGTTAATAATATATTGGCCAGAGAAATTTAAACGAAAGCCGAGACTAATTTTTCCTTTTTTTGCGCGCGCGCGTTTACGATATTTTAATTACTTGTTTTTATTTTCGTATTTTAGTTGTGGCTTAATTTTGGTTTAATGTTTGACAAGTTTTTAATAACATTAAAAGTTATGAAATTGATATGAATTTTAATCGCTTTAACCCACTTTTTAAGAGCTGCTGAACGCACAAATTTACATTTTTGTATTGATGGATTATTTATGGCAACAAATTTTTTGATAGTAATTTATTTATGATTAATGCGTGAACTATTTAGGTTATTTGAACTAATTTTCGTTTTTTACTAGTTTTTTAAATTCTTAACATCGCCTTTACTCCTTTTCTACTTGACCCTTAAAAATTTTATACTTACAACAACAATTATAAATTGCAGTTCTTAACAAAACATTTTCCCTTCGAAGCTTTTTACTTAATGCTTCAAATGTTTAAGCTTATTTTAAAAAAGGTTCTTGATGTTAGCCAAGTGAGAAGGCAAGTCTTTGATAACTTCCTGCAAAAGTGAATGGCGCAACAAACTACACAGCTACTCAGTTCTGCTGGAAGAAAAACTCTTTCAATGAATTCAATTTAAAATACGTATTTTCATTATTCATTAAACTTTATTCACTTAAGCTTTTAATTAATTAAAAATTGATACTTTCCTTTCTGCATGGTGTCCCCATGCTTCGACTGACGGCCACCTTTTCTCTACACTGCTACACTCCCCTCATGCGAACTAACTTTGCACTTAAATTACCGACTCCAGCGACGCTCCAACGTGCATATAAATTACTTCAAACACGTTGTTGCAGGCAGCTCGGGAATTGACCGGTTCCTAGCGAGAAACTGCAGCGAATGGCAAAATATTATTCATCATGTTTCACCTAAAACTTCTTGTAGCCAGAGTATACTAATTTCCTGAACTGCAATTTCCGGCATAGAATTTACTCTTTTTCATTTTAATTTTGATAAATTCTTTCGGAACTTTTTTGCATACTCGTACATAGAAAAAAAAATTTGTTAATCATTTATTGAATCAATCAGTTTCATCGATATTATGAACAAGTTGTTAATCTTGTATGACGATTTCTTTGTTATATCCTAGAATTGTTTATAAATTAAATGAAATAACATTTTAACACTGATTTAAAAAATATTTTCTCTGTGTTAAACATTTTTCGTTTTCTTATTTTTTTCCTCTCGTGCTGCTAATTGAAAATTTGCGAAATTTTTTCTTTTAACAAAAAATATGTCTTTTGCTCATTTTTGTTCTTTCTTTCTTTCATCTTGATTTTTGCAGCGCAATCTCTCCAATCAGAGTCATGTCGTGCTCGTGGCCGTGCCGCTTAACATATCGGGAAAGTTCACATGCGAGATCTCAGTGGAGGCGCCAACCTTCCAGACTGCGATGGTGTCAGCCGAAATGGAAGTTGTCGGTTAGTATGTATACGCGGCGGCGGAGGAGTGGAAGGACATTGAGCAGCAGCATAAGAAATTATGCGAGTCTTCTTCATCGTCTTCTCATTTCTTGATTCGCTTCGACTACAACAAATCGCTTAAAATGCCAAAAATGTGTTGGAGGAGCAACGCAAAAACGCAAATTAATTAGACAAATGTGTTGGGCGTTTTTTTTTCTACATTTTTTCAGTTTTCTTTTTCTTTTTTTTCTGCTCCTCCAACTTGTCGGCATTTTTTCGCTATTCTGCTTTCTTTTTCATCATTTTGATTAAACGTTTTTTTTTTGTGTTTTCTTTCTATCCTCGCTATATATTTTCACATTTTTGTATTCATACTTTTTCTTCTTTCTGTCCGCGCCGCAGAATTGCCGGAACAGCAGGCTGCCGTAACGGGCATACAGCCACGGTATCGTATCGGCGATTTGGTTGATGGCAATTGCTCAATTAAATTCTCGAAACCGGCTGCTAATTTGACATGGACTATTAATGGTATTGTGGTAAGTTTTGGTTTTTTGTTTCAATTTTCATTGAGTGCGCCATCGGTCGGGTAGTCGAAAGTGGAGAAGTGGCAAAGTGGCTGGTGGCTGCAGTGAGACGCACAAGAGGGTATCTTGCTGGTGCAGAATAAATTGTCGGTAATTTTAAAATTGCTGATAGCATGAATTCAGCATTTTTTTTAATACAATTTTGTGTGTTGAATTTAAATTAGTTTGGGGTTGGGTTTGGTGGGAAAATATTTGTACTCTGCTCAGATGAAGCACGCGGAAAAGCTGAAAATAGAAAAGAGAAAATAGCAATAAAGCAACAACTTGGATGCAATGAACTCTATCGATAGGATGTTGATATAATATTGATTAAGTTAATATATTAAAAATTTATCTCACACTTTTAAAAGGATTACATAGGTTAATATGATTAAAACATTCAGTAAGAAAATATAAAAGATACAATTTCTGGAGGTTTCGGTCGACTTAGAATGGGATGTGCTATTTTTCACTACTCTAACCATGCATGATGGTCAGCAGATGATCAAAAGAAATCGAGCAGATTTGATGAATTTTATTAAAAAGCATTTATGTACTTTTAATATCTCTTAAATCGTGCAAAAAGCACACTCAAGCGACATTTGTATCATTTTATAGCATCGCTTTAACAGCAACAACAAATTTCAATTTCCATTTAAAACGCGCGCGCAAATAAAACCGAAACCATTTTAAAATAAAAATAGCGTAAAATCGCTTTTATAAAAATTTCCATAAATTTTAATAATTTTTGTGTGCAAAAAGTGCAGAGTGACAGAATGACAACAATACAAACAACAACAACAACAACAATAACAAGAAAAACGATACTAAAACTACAGAAATGTAAATCCCCAAAGAAATTGTCGCATAAGCCTTCACCGGTGCGACCCACGCTAAATGGAAATCCAACTTAAAAAAACACACACGTACGCTGCCGGAGAAAAGAAAGCACACTTTTAGGCGCATATGAAATATACGCTTTAAAACAAACAAACGGTCGTCGGCATTCCACCCGCTAAACATGAAATTTTTCTTCAACGTTCGTACGCAGCCATTCCAAAAATTCACTTAAAAGAATCAGAGAATTTATTTATATGCAAGAAAAAACCTGAAATAAAATATTCAATAAAAATAACTGAATATGCTCAAAACAAAAATAAATTCACCAAAATATGCATTAATATGCTTTGAAAGCCAAACTATCTAAATACGTTTATAAATATGCATTTAAAGCTTTCATCTTCTCTGCTTATTACATTTCACATGACGCTTCATTACAATGAGAGTTTAACTATTTTGTAAGAAATATTTTTCTTGATAATTTTGATAATATTTTTTTAGTCATATTGGAATGGCTTGAACTACCAGAGAACGCATTCGAATGAATGAACGAATGTTTGTCTGTTCATATGTTTGATCGTATGTATGTATGTATGTATGTATGTATGTATGTATGTATGTATGTATGTATGTATGTATGTATGTATGTATGTATGTATGTATGTATGTAAATGTGTGTGCGAATAAAAAACCGCGAGTCGCCAACTACACCTGTGCAAAACCGCGGAAATATGACGACTAAAAGCGAACAAGGAAAACAAATAAAAAACAAACACCTAAATATGCCAGGCTATTGTCTCGACATGTGGCCCAAGCGATCAACAAAAATATGAGAAAGCGCGCAAAAACGCCAAAAAGTATGCAAATGAAAATGAAAAATCGCGCTAAACGATATAAAATCGTGTAGGACTGCTGCTGCTACTGCTGCCGCCGCCGCTGCTGTTGTTTTATGGAAGCACAATTTCTTTTCGCTTTGTTTTTTGTTAGTGTCAAAGGGCGTGGCTATGGGATGGGACGGAAAGTCTGTGTATGTGTGTTTGTGCAAATCTGTTGATATCGGTCATAATTCAAATTTTTATTTTCGCTCTTTTTTTTTTGTTGTTGTTGTTTTTGTAAACATTTTGAAATGTTCCCTTTTTTGGCGCTTGAGTGGTGAAGGCATTTTCATTTTTTTGTTTGTTGTTTGTTTGTTGTTGTTGTTTTTTGTCGTCCTCATGTTCGTTTGGAACCTTCAACAATTTTTATGAAATTTTGATTTGAGTTGGCATTTGGAGCTGTTTTTTCTATTTCTCCAGCTGCTGTGCTACTCCTTCGCTGATGTTTTTCTTTTGCAACATGGTTTTTCATTCGATTTTGTTTTTGCATTTGTTTTTGGGTTTTTTTTTGGAGCGAACCGCAATTGTTTTCGACAATTGCTCTGTGTTGTTGGCTGCCGCCTTGGGTTATGGCCCCACAGCGCGTTTTTGTTTTTTTCTTTTTAAAGCATACATGCGGGCGTAGAGCCTCTTAAATTCGTGGAATTTTTCGTATTTAAAAAACGTGAACATCCGGCAACGCCGTCAACCGTCGAACGTCAAGCGTACGTACACATTCAGGCGGATATGAGTTTTTTGGACGTGATTGTTTTGTTTCAATGTCGTTGTCGTTGTTGTTTTTGGTTTTGCGGTTGTTCTTCTTATTTTTTGTTGTTATTGTTGTTGTTGCTTTCGGCTGATGTTGACGGAAGCGTTTCCGTTTGTCGCTGTCATATGTCGAAAATGTCATATCAAAAAAAATTGAAGAAAAAAAAACGACAGCCTAAAAAATAAACATTTGCTAACAACACAAACGGCCGCAATTTTTTGTGTGCCTAAAATAAGCATAAACAAATGCGAGCGAATGAAAATGTTTTCATTGTTACGCGCCCTAAGGTGCGCTTGAAAATTTGGTAGTTATTTGCAAAATTTAGAGAAAATTGTTTAAGCTTAAGTTATAAGCTTAGGTGGTATTAAAAAAAAAACAATATAAAAAATACCGTAAATAGTTTTACAAAGTTTATAAGTTTAAAAATAATAGTTTAAACTTGAAAGATGGCATCTGATAATGTTGAACTATGAGAATGACATATTGCATATATTTATCGCGATCTGGGATATCAATGAGAGCAAGTTCTTCTAATTTCAAGTTTATTCGAAATAAGTTTCGCCAAATTTCTATTATAAATTCAGGTCTAAAATGTTAGAATGAATTTATTTTCTAGCAAAATAAATTCTAAATTAATGTTGGAATATTCTCTAGATTATATAAATCTTCATCTTATGTAAAGCATTTCAGACGAAACCGAATTTAAAGCTCAAATATAAATTAATATGCTGGACAGACTACTACAAAATTAATTTTGAAATTGCTTCTACAACTAAATACATTATTTAAAAGCAACATACTTTTAGGCGTTTCGTTTTGAGCCTTAAACAAGTCGCCTCTTTTTGAACTTACCTGTTCAACATTGGCCCAAGAAATGCCTAACGCTTAGTTTTTTTGTTTTTGTTTTTTTTTGTGTTCTCACTGTTGCATCCTTTTTCAACTTCACAACACAACACAACACAACACATAGACAGAAATTGTTTTGACTGTATAAAGCATACTTTTGGGCAGACCACGAACCACTGCTGTGTAAGGTGTCAAAAGCCTTGTTGTATACTTCAGTTGTCGTGACAACCACCCCGAGGGAAGCAGCGAGCGAGTGTGAGTCTAAAACCAAAATTTGTGCGGGTGCCCAAAATTGTCACACTTTGACAATGAATTCGTTTTACTCGTCTTGTTGTTGTGGTTACTGTTGTCTATGGTATTTTTGTTGTTGTTGTTGTTGTTAAAGTTTAAAATACAGCTTGCTAATTTTTTATTGTTTTCTTCTCGTCTCGCACAGTTATTTGCTTAAAAATTCCTAAAGCATGTTTTTCGAAATGAAAAGACCAACTGACGTTTTCGTCCTGCTGTTTGTCTTCCCTCGTCGTCATCATCAAAATGAATTATGAGTCGAGTCGTTTGGCGTCGCCCACTGCGAAACAGTAAAACAGTAAAACCGAACGAACAGTAAAAATATTTTTGGTATTTTCTGACAGAGAACAAAACTGCGAAACAATTCAACAAAACGAAACGAAACGAAATGATACGATATGAATGCGTTTTTTCAGCAAGAACCCACAATAACAGCAACAGCGCAACTATGTTCCAGCAACAACAGCATCAGGCAGTGGTTGGAAATAGTAACAACACTACACACTCATACACACACACATACGCAGGCACACATTCAAGTGGATTCCCTATTGCGGTTTGCATTTGTCAACCGGTAGGAGAAAACATATTTTTAAGGGCTTTTAATGTGAAATGCGAAGAACTGGTTAAACGAGTGAATTGTTTGTTATGTTGGCTTGCTGTTGTATCTGTGTGCGTGCATCCGTGCTTGTGTGCGTGCGTATTTGGTTTCGTTGTATGCAATAAAGGACACAATGTTGCGGTCAACATTGTTGACATTGGTAATGTGTGAAAGGATGTTGATTAAAAATTAAAGTAGCATTTAAATTTAGAATTGAGCTATAAATAAATTCAAAATATGAGCATCGATTAAAGCACGAGTGGAAATCGTTAGAAAGAAAAAGCTTAAATCTCATGGAAAATTGAACATTTGAAAAACTTTGAGCTCTGAAAAATTTAAGCTTTAAAAAGCTCAAAGCTCCAAGAAAGCTATAACACTCACAAATTTTTCATTTATGGGAATTTCCCTTTTTATGTATGTTTTGATACACTGTTATAAATCATCTTTTAAATGCTGCCGGTAGAAGGAGCACTCAACTAAAAATTCTTATCATTAAAACGAACATTTCAGCAGCAACAGCAGCAGTGCGCGTCCTTCTGACATGTACTACTCTTCTCAACTCGTATAACCTCTGGATTCCAACGGGCACACACACACACACACAAAACCAAGTAACTGTTCCACTTAATCACTCAACCGAAAATCTATTCCATTCATAAGTTAAAAATTTATTTGTTGTTGTTGCTGTTAGAAGAACTGTAAGGCTATCAGCACAACCGGCCAAAGATGCCATGTTGGGTTAACGGATTGGCAAAGAGAAAAGGTGGTAACGCTTGCGGTTTCAAAACACTTTTTTAACTATGCTCCATGATGTTGTTGTTGTTGCTGTTCATGATGTTGTTGTAAACTGACTATAAATATTTATAAATTGATTCGAGTTTTTTTGTGTGTTTCGACGCTGGCAAAAAAATATGCTTGAACTAGTTTCATAACCCCCCCCCCCCCCCCCCTTCAGATGCCTTCCAGTCATCGTCTTGCTAAATATGCGCATCGAATGATGCCGATCGTATATACAAACATAAATATGAATGGCAATGGTTCAAGCATACTGAACCACAGAGCGTTTTGTAAGGCGCCTAAAAGTATGCAATACATTTTGTATTGAGCACAATGTGGCATATCATCATTGTCCAGCAGCGTTTTTTTACTTTAAATTTAAACAGTTCAACTATTTGGGTTTTAACTTTGTTATGTAAAAGTACTTTCTTGAGTCACTAAAAGTGTGCTACAATCTTAAATATTTAAAAAAAATACTTAATTCTATAAGTTAATCGATAACATATTAAAATCTATACATTTGATGACCCCATGCTGTGTCGATCTCGCATTATTTAGTAAAAACTAATTTTACTTCAAAATCTTATTAAACTCTGCCTACTTTCAGGTGCCGCCACATCACATCAAAACGTATCAAATCGAAAAATTCGAAGAAACCAATTTGGAATCGGTGCTGAGTGCGGTTCACTTTATGGTGACAACGCAACATTTTCTCAAGGGACAAATGAGGGTAAAATTAATTTATACATAAATTAAGAAAAAAACAGATCTACATACTAACTTAAATCTTATGTCTATACAAAAACAGCTCAAATGCACGGCAAGCATTTTCGACATCTTTAAGGAGGAAATCGAGAGCATCATCGAAGAGGATCGTCCACGTATTATGGCCTCGGGACGTTCATACGACATGAATAATTATCCATATGAGCAGCATGGCAGCGGCGATGGTGGCTTTGAGGATCACAATGAATCCTATCTGACCTACTACTCAGGTAAATAAATATTGCGTTAAATATTTATATATAATATATTAGGTATTAGGCTTTATTTTCTGACAGTAAACTTTTATTTATAAAATTTTATTTAAACAAAGTAGATTTACTTGGTTTTATTTGGCAAAAAATACAAGTAAACATACTCATTGCATCCTGGAACTTTTTTTTTATACTATAAGTCTCGCTATGAATCTTAGCCAAGTTGATAAAAGACTGCATTTGCATAAGTAGTGAAAAATAACACGAATATGCTGCGCGTCATTTATGACACACAATAAAAGTGCTTACAGTCGGCATTACAACGTGTGCGACACACATTCCGCATTTGTCGCCTCGGCACCTCAAATAAACACCCGCGGACACAAGAATTACACTCTCTTTAAATAAAGTAGGGGCAATCACAATAACCGTCATATATTCACTTCAAGTCGCATTGGAAAATGTTGTTTTATGATTGTTAAATGTTGTTATTTACAACTTTTGATGAATATTCAAAATTTTACAAATTTAATATTTTAATTGAATAAAACAGTTTATCGAAATATACAACAACTGAATAAGAGACTTTGTGGAAGTCTGCAAAAAAACTCCAAGTGTTTGTAGTGTGTGTGTTAACACTGCATTTGCATGCATTAAGCGCACAAATCCACAGTCACAGCTTTGCGAAGGAATCATCGCTTTTTCGTCATTTCTGGCTGTGTAAATATTTTTGCATATTTTTAAGCGCCATCTATTTCAGCGCATATTTTCCAACACACATTTTCTTTTTTTCGTGTAGTTTATTTTTCTGATTTTTACATATTTGTCTGTGTCTGTCTGTATGTGTGTGTGTGTGTGTGTGTGTTTTTGTTGTTGCTGTTGAGTAAATGTTGCCGCAAGAAAGTGTCAGCGACGATGGTGGCGACACTTTTACGCTAAATTTCCGTCTGACGGATATGAAGTTACTTTCGTTGTCACACGCGACTAGACGCGCGATACGAAACGATGTGACGTAACGTAACGTAACGTCACGCGACGTGACGGGATGTGACGCGCAAAGTGTTTGCCTAGCAAAATTCTGTTTACACTTTAAAGATGATGCTCAGCTGAGCTGAAAATGCAATTGTATTAATGCGAGTGTGTATGTGTGTGGGTGTTTGTATTGGGTGATGTCGATTTTGTAGTATCAATATTAGTGCATAAAGTGAAAATTATGCGGAGATGAAAAGAGAGAGTGAATTAAATTTACTGAGTCTTAAAAACATAAACTTAAATGATTCTCAGAAGAGAACACCGGATAAAACTTTTCCTTTCATAATTTATGTAGCGCCATCCTGCTCATCTTCTACTTTAATTATACAATTGATTGGTAGGTGTCGCTCGCCACACTTAAAGGTCAGGAGCAATTTATTCTTATATATATTTAAATAAGCAACAAGATAATTTTATTTTCAGTCATGTCTTTTATTATTAAAAAAATCTTTGCAGCTAGAATAATTTTCGATAATGTTTGTTAGACTTTTCAGCGTTTTTTAAGCATTTATTTTAAGAAGGTATACCAACAGTAATTGAATTGCATCTTTTAACATTTTGCAGCAGCACCATCCTCAGCGCCTCCGGCGTGTATACCCATTCTGCACGGTCTACAGAAGCGTTTGCAACAAACCATTCGAATATTAAAAAATCTACTGCAAACGCTCAGTGATAGATGGCGCAACAATGTACACGCGTTTGCGACATTTTGCAGTGGTGGCGCAATTCTTAGTGCCACCATCACATTGCTGCTGCTTGTGAGCGTGGATAATAGTCAAACAGCCACGGGATCGGCGCTCGAAGTGTCGAAGCAAACGCCAAAGGCATTAAGCAAAGCATCAACAACAGGTGGCGAGGCGAACTGCTGGCGCAAATCCTTTTATAATTGCCTGGAGACGCAACGCCGACAGCAGAAACCGAAACAGAAACACCAAATGACAGCTCCAGCTGAAAGCAATTTCGCCACCTCACCAACGGATCAGAGATTATTGATGACGCTGGCGATGAATGACCTCAATGCCTCGGCGATGTGTTGCTGATGTTGAAATGCGCCAAACAACGATTTAAATATTTTTTATAGTTTATTTTGCTAAAGAATAAATTTTGTGTACATTGCAACAAAAAAAACTTTAAACATAAATACATAAAATTAAGCCTATATATAAGGTATTCAAAGTTGTGTTAAGCTTAAGCCATTGAAAATATAAAAACTAATTTACATAGAAATCAGCATTTATGTTAGTTGTTATAAAATATTGAAAATAAAATTAAACTGAAATTAATTGTTGTAAACATAATGATGAAAATATACATACATACAAACATACATACATACATACAAAAGCTATACTTATGTAATAAAATTAAAGTTAGTTGTTAACATTAAACCTCGTCGTAAGCTAAGGCACGAATCGTTGAAGCGGTTTGTGTACCGCTCGCATACGATTGCAAAAACAACAAAAAACGTAGTTAAGTGACAAAATAACGAGACTCGATTATTATCTTACAAAAAATAGAACAATTTCAGATTTTTATAAATCTTTAATTTAGTGCAAATTATTAAAAGAATCTCCGTTTTGTTTATTAGGTACATATGATTCAGTTTGAAACGCGATCTACGTCACAAAGCGTGAATTCGTGTCGAAATAATTTGTTGAAAATTTCACTTGACCTAAATGAAAATTTTAATATGACATTTAGTATACCCAGAGAAGGTTATTGATTCAGATATCCATTGGATGGAGCTCGCATTTTGTTTCGATGTTTTCAAAATATTTAAAAAAACACTTGGGTTATTCACGATCACGAGTTTTTGGGGTAAAAATTTGAACATTTTTTTAAATTATGCGTATATCGTTTTTAAAAATGTTTAAAATTTACTTCAAATAATTAAATTATCAAATGATACTCAAATACAAACGAAAGAATACTCGTGACCGTGAATACCCCCAAAGATTGTAAAATTGTTCAACTAAGAAAGGAAAGTCAATAAGAGTTTTTTTTTTTTTTTGAAGTTAGCTTGAATCAAAATAAAAGTAATTGTAAAAAAGAAAATTGCCTGTAAATATTTTGTGCAAAACAACAAAAAAGAAAAGAGAATGTAATTAAATATTATTATAGATTTAAATATTTAAGTATAATTAAACTAAAAAGTTTAGATGTAGTTGACTTTAGAATAATTTGAAATTTGCATAAATACTCAAGAGAATAGTTGCAAAATGACAGTTTTTTAAACGAAGTAAATGATTAACATAATTAATTGATTCAACAGTTGATTAAATACAAAAATATATAAATTGATTCTACATTAGAAATGATTACGAATCCTTGAGGATACAAAACACTGTAATATACAATATTTTTGAGTAACTGGTTGATTGATTATTTGATTGATAACTTAGTTGATTAACTGACAGATAATTTGATACATTTATTCATTAAAAAATTGCCCGATTGATTCCTTGATCTAATGCTATACTGTCATGTAGTTTAAGTTTCTTTCGGTGTAGAAATTGTCAAAACTTTCTCAATTGAAAACTGTCATTTTGCATGCCCATCGACGAAATTTAAAGGAACTAGCCACACTTTTTGGATGAACAAAATTAAGATTTTCTAAAATACAAATTGCAAATATATTTAAAAAAACCAAAACCAAAACAAAAACAAAACAAATTAATACAAAATTGCGCTTAGGTTTAAATTTTTCGGCAAACAAAATTTTAAATGCAAATTTATTTCGAATTGAGTTTATTTTTTTGGAAAACACGAAAAATCCAACGGTAAATAGTTCCTTAAATTTGACAGCAGTAAAAAAAGGTATAAATTGTAAACCAACCAAAGATTACAAAAGAAGGACAACAACAACAACAAAACAAACAAACAAACAAAAAACCACTCACAGAGTAAATCTTTAACGTGAATTATTGTACATTAAAATAAATTAAATCACACAAAAAAAAGATTTAATTATCGCAAGTAAAAAGCAAAACAAAATGAAAATACTAAATAGAGAAAATAAATAAACCCGGGCTAAAGGTAAACCAAAGTAATTAGTTTTACAAAACAAACAGAAACATAAAGAAAATCAGAAAAAAGATTTAAATAACTCTTAGAAAAATTAAATCTATATGTAAAGGATATAAGGGATTAATGTTGTGCCAACTGTCTTCCTTAAGTTTAAATTAAAAATTGTTTTCGACCGGGCTTATATAAAAAAAAAACAATAAATTAGAAAAACGAAACAAAAAAAAAAACATTTACTGTTTTACGCTGTTAGGCAATTCAATTTAACAGTGTGGGATGGTAATAATTTTAGCGGCTTACCTAAACTTCCTTTCCTTTGTGTTTCGTTTCAGTTCGAATTTATCAGGCACCCGCATTAAACTTGACTTCAGAGTTGCCAAGTGAAAATATTTTCAAAATTTTATTTTTCATATAAATTTAAAGTAAATTAAAATATACGAAATTGTACATAAGTAAAAATGTTGCAAACGAAAACAAAAACAAAAACAAAATTTAATAATTATGCTGTACAAAAAGATTTCACAAATTGCTTAGATTTTAAACAACAACAACAACAAAAATTATTCAATTGTTTACAACCGATTGAATCGATTGAAGGCCAATTGAAAATGTTTATAACTGAGTAAGTAACTGTAAGCGCATTAGTCAACAATACAAAAACAAAACATTAACATAAACATAAACAATAAATTTCAAAGCCAAAAATAAAAAAAAATAAATAATAATAATATTCATATCTCAAAAATATAAATAAATAATATTTATTAAAGATAAATATAAATATTAAAATTGATACATGCAAAAAGAAAATCTACAATAAAATAACAACAAAAGAAATACGAACGAATATTATTTGAAAGTTTTTATGTAGCATTAATAATGTAAAAAAAAATGAAAAATATTATAATAAAAGTAAATTTTATGTTCGTTTTGAAACAACAACAAAAAAAATAATATTAATAAAATTGTGAATATGCCTAAAAAAAAATCGAATTTTTATTTGTAAATATTTCTCAATAATGATTCAATCTGAATAGTGAAACCGATTTCGGTACAGATCAGGAGACGCACTAACAACGTCCCATGAATTTTTTTTATTTTTCCCTTTAACACCAACGCATTTGAAACGCTTTTAAATCAATAACTGAGGAGCTTTAATCAAAAACCGATAAGTCCATTAAGCGTGCTACTGGGAAAAACACAAAAAACCGTCGACCTCGGCCCTCGAAATTTGATTTAAAAAGGTGTTTGAACTGGAGAGAACAGGAAATTGCAAAAAAATATTTGGATATATCGGCTTTTGACTTGAACGTTTTGGTTTTGTCGCTGTTTGCAAAA